>CM077105.1:25516791-25555264 GCA_039619505.1 Cimex hemipterus | reverse complement strand
TATATATATATATATATAAAGAGAAGAGTGGAAATTCAAAATATTCTAAGTGCCTTCTGTTATTTTTTCAAGAAAAAAATAAAATTACGTAAGGTAACGCAAAAACTTTATTAAAATGTATTTTATTGGTAATATAGGAGTATATTCTCTGCAGCTAGAGAATTGAAAAATAAAAACAAAATCCTTAATATGCACAAAAATGAGAAATTGAAGAAACGTACACGGTAAACCTAAATGAAATTAACGAATAAATTCGCTAGTGTCGCGGATCTTACAATTAATTAAGGTTTTTTTTTAGTGACACGAGCGGGATTCGAACCGACGATCTTGGGAGGCCGCGGTAGCCGAGTGGTTAGCATGAGAGACTCCTCGGCTCGTAGATCCCGCGGTCGCGGGTTCGATTCCCACCGTCGCCTCTGGCTTTTTTCTCACACCACGATCTTCGGCTAGAAACACCACTGCTCTACCACATGAGCTATCGTACGCTAACGGAAAGGCACTACCTCGCAAAGTGTGATAGGTATGCTAGGCATAGATTTGAAACTTTTGAAGGAGAGGACTTTACCAAGTCATTCCCTGAAATGGTCCAAAATTTTGGAGTTTGTAATCAAGTCCAAGAGGATTATGCAGGACACGTGAATCGACCAAGTCCCGGACCCTTTAGGGTTGGGGGATGAGTCAACCCAGGCACCCCTCGGGTCTTGGTCGGCACCCTGCTTAATAAGGGTGCGGTTTTTATTTTGGCCTCACAATTATCTGACCACATAACCAATTTTTTTCTGCCGAAAATGTCATATGAATTCACTAGACGTAAAATGCATGATCCAACTTCTGATTCTCCAACTGGCTGATTCGCCAAGGAACATACAACCTTTGCAAAAAATTATATGTCCCATACTTAGACCAGTGCCATCTATGACGAACGCAAGAAACCACTAATAAAAAGAGGTTTGGCGTTTAGAACGTTATTAGGGTTATTGGGGATGGGACATAGAACATGTTAAGAAAAAAAATCTGTTTTGAGGAATATTCTCATGGATGTAAGTTCCATTCATATTCTCAATTCTGTTTTTGAGGAATAATATGAATTTATATAAGTCTTATATATCTTTAATTAATGAACATTTTTCTTGTAGCCTCATATGGTATCTGCTGTTTCTTTTGCAAATTGCAACGTAAGCGTTCTTAATAACAAATTAAATGAGTTTTGATGATTCTCCTTTATTAGAATTAATTGGTCCTTATTGGCTTTCCAGTCGACCAAAAGTGTTGATCGATGAGTTTAAGAAAGTCGAAAGGTCGAAGATCACAATCTCCTCCTTCAGAGTCTAAAATACATCGGTCGGCCAGAGGGATATCGATGCAATTGAAAGATTAAAATTTTAATTTTTCCGCCAATAGAATGTATAATTTATGACTAATATGAGAATACTGAAGCCATCCTAAATGCAAAAACTGATTTATGTTAAATGAAGTTGAACCCGACACGCAAGCTTAAAAAAATAGCTTTTGTTATAAGCTGCTGGAATTAGGTGTGGCCCTAAGTTCGAAAGGGTCAGGCACCCAGAAATCATTTAAAAACATACACATTGTACAATATCAAATGCAGATATACGTCGTGCGGTGCTCCTCAAGGAAAACTTAATGATACCACCCTGCATATCCTGTACACATATTATCATGTAAATCAGTTATGTACTGCTTTTGGTTTCTTATGATATATCTCAATAGTTATGTTACAACCTACAAGGACTACAATTTCCTTTCGTAATTCAAACTCTAACCAAACTAACTACTATCACGCATGAACGAACTATTTTTCGTCAAACTTTATAGGTTCATTGCATTTAATTAATATTAATAATAATGCTTAATAATATTACCTTATCCTAAAATCCTACCTTAACGGTCGTTACTTCCAAGTATATCACAAAAATTCACTGTCTCCTATCCAACCTATTGTGGCAGGTGTCCATAGGACAGCTTTCCTTTATTCAATTTATACCGCCGACCTACCTACGCAATCTATCACCTTCACCTATGCCGATGATACCGCAATCCTTTCTCCTGATAAAGAGTCACTGCTTCCCGTAATCTTCAAAATCGCCTAAACACCCTACACGAATATAATAGTTACGCTAAACAAGAACAGTATACCACATCAACGTTCCCATCCCAATTGCGAACCATACCTCGGACTCTACCTGGACAAACGACTGACGTGGAACCCCCTTACACGACTTAAGCGACAAACGATCAAAACTCAACAAACAAGACAAAAACCCCTCTTGGGCAGGACAAACGGACTTGAACTTCACGGTACTGCTAAGCGCTTCAACCTCAATCGAAACCAATCCCTTCAATCTAAACCCCTCAGAACAATAGTACAAGCCCCTTTCTATGTATCTAATCACACCAGCCATACTGACCTAGGTGCCCCTTTTGTTACCGAGCTAGCCCAATCCTGCTACAAAACGTTCCATTCCAAAACTCCATCATGCGAACCATTTCGTCAAAAACCAGCCATTCACCGCATTACCTGATAATGCCAACTGCCAAGACTGAAGCGTCGGGGCCCCGCGACAACCTTAACAATTGACATCGGTCTCCTACTATGGAATACTTCTCGCTCATCGTATTGATGTACTAACGGATACCATCACTGGATGGTAATTGTTCAAGCTTTCACGCCACCTTTAATAAGTTTATATGTAAATACTACCTTTTATCGTGTTACATCGAAAAATGCAGTTATAAAAAACAAAACTTAAAAAAATAAACAATAATGTAATCAAGATCTGTCCGTTAGAGCCCACAACTAGGGATGGATCGTACATCGTATTTCATATTTCTACGTAAGTAGCGAGTATACTTTTTATTGATATATTTGAATGTAAATACTTGAATTATATCGATATATTCGTTTTTTTATTAACGAAAAAACTAGTTTATAAAAACGAGGCTATACATTTCTCTTATTTATTTATTGGATAAATAATTTAAAAAATGTCCTTGTCAGTGCGTCAAATTGGATAAGAGACTGCCGTCTAGCATAAACATAATTTAATTGTATGTAATGGTCCGGGGGTAAATATAACCTACCTTTCTGCCTTCTGGTCGGCGTCGGCACGTGTACGTTTCTGCGCACCATTTGAAAATAGGATTTTATGGTGGCACCTTCCCCTGGAAAAAGGAAAAGAAATGGCAACAATATCTTTCAATTAATTAAGGTATTTAATCGTTTGATTAAACGATTCGAAAAGAAGAAAAGAGAGAAGAGAAAAAAAGAACAATTTCTTAAGAGTTAATGGAATAATAAGACAGAAATGCACGAAAATAAACGGGAAATTTAAAGAGAGCCAATGATTTAACGTGATGGAGATAAAACTAAATAAAACCATTCACTCGAAAACAATGCCTAAAAAATCGCACCTTGCTGAAACTCGTCGACTTCACAGCGGCGACGCAACTTCGGGCCCGAGTCCGTGAACAGCTTCGGCTAATTTTCTTGGGAATATAATAAGAACAAAAAAATCATTAAATCACTGGGACAACTTTAAATTTACAAAAACTATCGCGAAGAGGAGGAGTGGATCGCAAGACAGTTAACTGCGAAGTGATTGGTGAGAAGGGCTCGCGTAGGCGGGGGGGATCAAAAGAAAACAACTACTTGTAGGACTATTTACAATCTATGTACAAAGGTACGATTGGCATAAACATAAGGTTTTTAGTTGAGATAAAAATGGCAAAAAGGAGGGGAAATTCAAAAGGTGAGGTTGAGATGGAAAATTAGTGTCTTAGTTGATGGAAGTCACGATAGTTCAAGTGGTAGATCAGCTGAGTATCTATCCGAAGATCGTGGGTTCGAATCCCGCCAGTGACACTGACTATTTATCTCAACTAAAAACCTTAAATAATTAAAATATATTAACTGGTCAAGCGGACCACGAAAATTAGTAAACTTAATTTTTATAACCTTAATCTATCTTATTTTATATCGTTTTTTATTAGCTCTTAATAAGAATTCTATAATTTTCCATGACCATGAATATATTTTTACTGTTACTAATATCGTTCTGTTCTTTCAGTTGGGCTAGCTCATATGGTTTTTATAAAATATATCGATAAATATTTCACGATATGTCGATGACGACGATAAATCGTTTTCGATATATCGGAAAACCAATATATAGATTAAAGATTGCCATCCCCTCAACGCACGACAATCAGGGCTCGCCGATTTCTCAACTGAACAAATTTTCAGACAAAATAAACAAAATAAAAATAAATTTTGAAAATGACCTCCGACTAGCTCATCCCGTTTTGCTTAATTTATTTAGTAATTTTTGCTTATCAATGCCAAGTTCAACAACGCAGCGATTCCGTAAGGCTTTTCAATTTTTACCAAAGACCCTAAAAGTTTCAGCACATCAATTTCAAACTAATTAAGCACGTTAAAATTCCAATCTATCACCTTTTAACAATTTTCTCGATCCTGTTCACGCCATAAATAATACGCACTCTACCCGGAGAAATACGGTTGTATCTCGACTTAATTACAAAAATGATTTATGTCACCATATTATGTTCCCAGACGCGATTTCAATGCATGTGCATTTATTTGGCGCAGGTCAATGGGGTTACGAGGCAGGAATTAATATTATAATTTCAATAAGGGTTCACCGAGTCGTATGCATCATTTCGCAGGGGACACAGGGGCCAGGTTATTAACTTATCCATGACCTCTATCGTCTATTTCTCGCTAGTAATAGCAAATGATATTGATAATTGAATTGAAACGACTAATAGAAAGAGAAACTCTGAGAATAAACGAAATGCCAGAGCTAAAGTATTTCTTAAAATTTGCTCCAAGGTTTATATTAGAGTCTATTATTTTAAAACTATGAGTTAAAAGATAGTGATGGTCGATTCGCAGTGCAATTGAATCACAAATCTTAACGTTGAGAAATCCCTAGTTCTCCGTGGTTGTACTATTTATTCAATTTTGTCTATTACATGGTGTTCGGGCCTACGGCCCATCATCAGGACCTACACGTGAAAAACGTCACCATTCACAAAGCACTTAAACGATGGCAGATTAATTGTAAAAAAGCAAGTTAAATATCTCTTACTACATACCTAATAAATAGGGCACATCTTCAAATACTAAATAAATGTACAGTATTTTTATGAAGATCAATATTGATTCTGTAAACTTTCTTAAAACATCAAATAAAATTGTTTTATTTTTGTCAGTAAATTTATTGAGAGTGTACGGCTCATAACTTTTGTTGTACCAACTTACTGTTTTGTGTGTGGTAATTAGTGATAATTATTACACATCGTGAGATGCGGTCTGGTGTGATGTAGGTTTCAGAAAAACATTCTCTTTATCGTGTCAACGTTTCGATGTTTATTGAAATCATCTTCAGGGCTCAAAATATTTGTCTTCTGTGTAATTGTGACATTCTTGCGTGTCGTGTTGTGAGTGCACCATTACACAGAAGTCAAACACTTTGAGCTCTGAAGATGATCTCAATAAAGATCGAAACATTGGCACGATAAAGAAAATGTTTTTCTGAAACTTTCATCACACCAGACCGCATCTCGCGATTTCTAAATAAATTACTATTTTATGTTTTCTATTATTATAGATATAGACTTAGTATTAAATAATCCATATAAATAATTTTTAAACTAATAGTTCATTTTCTTTAGAAAAAATAAAAATAAAATAAAAATGTGTTATTATGAATACAGTACAAAAAATGGCATTCCTATTTTCAATTAATTAAGGTTTCTAGCTGAGATAAAAAAAGTCAGTGTCTCGAGCAGGATTCTTCTGTGTAATTGTACCATTCTTGCGTTGAGAGTGCACAATTACACACGAGACAAACATTTTGAGCTCTGAAGATGATCTCAATAAAGATCGAAACGTTGGCACGATAAAGACAATGTTTTTCTGACATCTGCATCCCACCAGACCGCATCTCACGATATCTCAGTAATTATCGATTAACGGTCAATAATCTTTACACAAATAATACTATTATTCATACACGCTTTTTTTGTTATGAAAATCTTTCTAGTTAAACTATTAACAAAATTTGATTGAAATATTCCAAATTTTATCTAGAATATCATCTAGCTAAATTTGAATATTTGTTTAGGTTGAGCTCCATTATTATCATTTATATAAACCGCAATATCGCACTGGCACTCTCAACACGACAAGCAAGGATGGCACATTTACCAGAAGTCAATCACTTTGAGTGAGTAGAAATACTTTGATTGAATAAAAAAAAAAAAAAAAAAAAAATTTTTGCATTGTATAAATTCACTTTATTTCACAGTCTACATGTATTTATTAAATGTAAACAATGTTCGTAAATCCCAGGCCCTGAAGATGATCTCTATAAAGATCGAAACGTTGGCACGATACAGAAAATGATTTTCGGAGGCCTACATCACACCAGACCGCATTACCATTTATTTAAAAACCAAAGAGAATTGGAACTTTGAACCTTTTTATACAATATTGTTCCCCTCTCAGCAATTTTATATTTTTTTAATTTTTGGACAACTGAGAAACGTGTTCTACTAAAGACTTTAAAAGATTGTTTTGCCATTAGTAAAATTCCCGAGGCGTAAAAATAGTCTAAAATCTAAACACCTATATTCATAAGTTTGTATTATTTATACATAAACAATAAAAGGTTGGAAAAAGTTGTTTCTGGTTAAAAGAAGATAAACGAAATAAAAAATAGTGAGCGAAGAAATGTGTTTTTTTACTAGTTAAAAGGGTCTAATTTATTCAAATCCGCCCCTAAAATGTCACTTGGAAAGGAAATCACTTACCATACTTACCATACAATATCGATGTCCATGGATCCGGATGGCGGGAAGGAGATGGCCACGTTTAGAAATTAATAAAGAAACACTTTAGTGTAAGAAGGATGTGGTGCAACAATGGGCTCATGTTTATGTATCGGAGAGATAAACTTCACAATGGTGAGGAGGCCCTCTTCTGATTACAGGCCGTTAATGGGGCTCCTTCACAAAAGGGACACCGGATAAAAGACGGCTGAGGATTAAGATATTTACATCCTCCTCCGTGTGAATACTACACTCGAATCGATACACGACTGTTGTCATAGTTTGTCTCTCCGAACGGCTTTCTAAGGTTACTAGTTGTAAAGAGTCGGCCTCCTGACTCACCTGGGATGTTCATTGTGATATTCTCCAATAGTAGCTAGCGACCGTGGAGGTCTACCGTTTGTGAAATATTGGATGTTTTCCAAGAAGAAAACGAAAGGTACACCACCAGGTGAATGTCAATATTTACGAGAATATACTTCTGAAATATACAGAAGTTTGGTTTTTCTAAATGGTTTCTAAAAGGCAATGGTAGAAAGAAATAAAGAGAGAGAGAGAGAGAGAGAGAGAGAGAGAGAGAGAGAGAGAGAAGACATACAGACTGATAGATAGAAGATCAGAATTTTTTTTTAAAATTATATATATATATATATATATATAATTTTTTAAATTACATTATTTACACACACAAACACACACACTAGAATTAGAAAGAATTTTCGTTGTACCTAAATAGAAATAGCGCAGCGGCAAGTAGTTGCAGTTATGAATAACTAATTCATACAGCGAACTAATTTCATACACAGCGGCCTGCTCTGTGTAAACCAATTAATTTTATTGAAACACCCCGCGCCTCTTTTCAGACCACCGTCTCGAATATGGAATATTTTCGACTGTCGCAACGCTCCATTAGGCCACGAAGGACGTCGGGAATTAATTTCACAATATCAGACTTAATTTTACATGGTAAACAAGGTGAATTATAGTGTAATGAGAACATAGTTGACCGACTACCAGAAAAAATACGAGTGTTTTTGTGAAAGTGAACCAGTGAAATCTTCTTTTTGACCCAGCAATAAAACGTGCTCATGTGGAATGCTCATTCAGCGACAGTGATAGAAGAACCTACTGAAGAGCCTAGGGAGAAAAGAAGAGATGGGTTTATAAATATTTTCTCAGATTATGACTTATTATGGATGGTTCAGTGTACCAAGTCCTAAATGGTGTCATGCCAAAACATGCATCCATATTTCACTTGGGTTTATGCAATTTTGAACAAGTATCACGATAATTTAACATTCCAGCTTTTGTAAACATGAAGTATTATTCGTATTTAAAATAGATTCGAAATACTAAGTGTATTATTTACGCAATTTAAAAGCATTAAAATAAACAACCGCCACGTAATACTAAGGAAGTCGTGACACTTGATTTTAACTTAACTCTTAACCCAGTATAAAATGTGGTGTCGTTGTTTATAAAGTGTACCTGAAATCCTTGCCCGTGTAAGTATTTAATTGGAATGGAAGCTAGCCCTAATCAATTGGCCACGAGCAATGTGGGTGCGATTCTCACAGATTTGCAATAATTCGTTTGAACACAAACTTGAAAGAAAAAAGCTAAAATCGTTTATCTCTACTCTGTGGATCGGTTACATTTTTTAAATTGATAGCCCTGTTAATTGCACTTTAAATCTCGTGATGATACCGTGATGATAGCCGGAGACGATTTCTGATTGGGCGTCCATAATTTTAACATTCTTCAGCCATGATAAACGGTCGATTTGAAGCCAATCTTCTTATCTAGATGTACTTAGTTCACAAAAAATTAAGAAGGATAATCTTGATTTCTTTTTAATTTTTCTATTTCACTTATCTTTATATAAATATCTTGGTGTCATATTGTGAATTGTCGTAATTATTTGAGAACTTCGGAAAGTCCAAAGGAGTTGGTTTTCGTCAGCGAACGGCGCCCGGATGTCTCAGAAAAATAGTGTTTATAAGGGAATAAAATCGAAATTTATAAGAAATCTCTGTGTTGTCCTAAACCCTGCCCAACATAAAAGTATCAAATAGGCTTATAGAAAATGTTCTTTTCTAATGAACTATAAAGTACATCAGCAAGATAAAATTGACGTTTAAATGCAAAAACTCGATTCTTTGATCAATAAGTCAAAATTTGTTTTAATACTTAGCACAGCATTGATATATGCTGCTAAGCTACAAAACGTTTAATTAAATGTATAGTTATTCAGATATCGTGAGATGCGAACTGGTGTAATGTAGGTTTGAGAAAAACATTTTCTTTATCGTGCCAACGTTTCGGTCTTTGTTGAGATCATCTTCAGTGCTCAATAAAGTTCGAAACATTGGCAATGCAAGTAATTCACTTTTTTCACACCCTACATGTATTTGTACAATTTAAACAATGTTTATAAATGTGTGATGATTAGTGACCGTTAGTCGATGATTATTTGGAAATCGTGAGGTTTCAGAAAACATTTCTTTATCCTGCCAACGTTAGTGCTTTAACCAACGTCCTTTAGAGAGATCATCTTCAGGGCCTGGGATTTACAAACATTGTTTACATTTAACAAATACATTTAGGATATGGAAAAGTGTATTTATACAATGTAAAATATATTTTATATTTAATCAAAGTGTTGCTACTGCTCAAAGAGTTTGTGTTCTATGTACTTGTGCCTTTCTTGAGTGTCGTGGTGCCAGTGAGATTTTGCTGTTTTATGTTTATATATGTCGGATTTTGAAGGGGTGGGGAAGAAATTCGGTATAGAAAAAATAATTTTGTATGCGCCGTCTGCTTCTTTGAAGTGAAAATGGTTTCCTGACACCACATCACACCAGACCGCATCTCACGATATCTGAATAATAATCGATTAACGGTCACTAATCTCTACACATAAGTGCACCATATTTGTCAGGAAACGATTCAGTTTGTCTGTCTTTTTTTTTTGTTTAATTTATTTTACAGAAAGTAAGAAAATACTACTGCAACTCTAGGCAAAAAGTTTATTAGCTCGTGTGAAAGTTTACTTTCTACGAGATTTTGTTTTTGTATGCTTGATGTTGCAATAAAAAAATCACTCAGATGGATTTCGAAATTCTTTCCAACGGTTTAATCAAATTACGTTGTTAAATGTTGACATAAGCTGAAAACTGAAGTATCACAATAATGTAATGGGAAATCAGAATTTGTACAATAGTGAGTTTTTAATCCAATTTGACGAGGATAACTTCTTTTAGTATTGACAACTGCACACCATGAATGTTTTTGTGTTAATGTCACCAGTTACAGTGTAATATGCCATATTTGTGTTTCCAAGTAGGGACTTATGTCTGTTTCAGTATAAACTATTATTTGGAATGAATGCAATTTCTAACGATGAAGAAGCATATTGAAAACAGTTTGAGCCATTTATGTTATAAAGTAAATTAAACATGTTTGGAAGAGGAATGTATGGTTCATGAAATAGTGTACACATTCTATGTTTTATAAAAGAAGCTCCGAAAAATACAAAAACGACTTTTTAGAAATAAGGCACTTTGGTCTTTCAAGCAGAAATACGTGTCACCAATATTTATGCCCAGGAAAACCTTAAAAGAGGTTACACTGGCAAAAAATCCTCATAAGATCTGATAGCTAAGTAACCATTAAAACATTAGCATGTAAAAGAATTATATCAAAATTTGACACTGAATGCATCCAAAAACTCCAAAACCTTGGGCAACACAATAACCTAATGATATCTTGGTTGCCATGGCAAAGGGGAATTTTGGGTAATGAAAACACATACTGACTGGTCAGAGGATGATCTGCAAGACCATACGTAAGCTTGACAAAATAGACCTCATAAAATTTCATAGCCAAGTAGCCATTAAAGCATTAGCATGTAAAAGAATCACATCAAAATTTGTCACTGAATTAATCCAAAATCTCCAAAACCTGGGGAAACCCAGCAACCTGATGATATGTTGAATGTCATGGCACGGGGGGTAACGAGAAAGCAGATAGATTGGCCGTAGGAAGATCTGCATCTGTATGGTCTACATAGGTCCCGAACCTATACTTGTGATAACAAAAACAAATTTAGAATCCTCCATCGCAGAATGGATCCAATGGGAACAAAAGGAGAAGTGGATAAACATAAGCAGTACTAGACATAGTAAATTTATTATGAAACAACCCTCACCAAGACTAGTAAAAGCATTGCCGTAATTTTTGAGACGGTCAAACTCAGATAAGTGGTAGGTCTATTAACTGGCATTTGAGAAAACATCTGCACAACATGGGACCACAGCAGATTATGTAGTGAGGAGGAGGAAACAGCTACCCATATCATCTTCGAATGAGAAGCAACACCTCAATGGAGATTTAACCTACCGTATGGAAAAAAAACTTAAGGAATCAAATTGCCGCGGCAACCGTCGATGACTTGATACTTTTAAAGAGAAGGATTGAGTCTATTGACTGATCTAAGGACCTAGGAAGGTACAATAAGCCAAGGCTGCAGTGCTCATAGCAACTCACTCTGCTTCATAGCATCCTATTTTACCATACCTTATTTACTTTCTGTAGGGAGTTATCTTATAATAAACCTGAATATCCAAAAGTTGTACATAAACTTTTGGATATTCAGGTTCCCCATAATTCCCATAATTTATAAAATAAATGAAAAATAATTTTTTTTCTCGATTATTTCTCCACAATCTTGGATTTTTTACTTATTATTTTGATATGTATTGTAGAAAAACGCCCCGATGCATTATTTATATACGAAATGAAGGTTAGTTAAATAAAGTTTGAGGTTTTGAATTAATATTGGACCAGTGAGAGGCAAAATATTTTTTGTGTGAACTTTTTTTTTCATTTATGTTTCTATAATAGCAACCTATATCTAAAACGTTATGATGTGTAATTTAAAATCAAACTGTGAGCCTCGCAGCGGGAGAAGCCGTAGCTAATCACTCTTACGTTAACACGTTATATTTCAACTTGTCGTTAAAATATTTAAACAAATATTTTCCATATGGCAATTACACAAACATCTCGTTATAATATAAGGGTTACTTGAATTATTTTGAATTATATCCTGGAACGAGTTAGTTTGGCCTGGGGTAACTGTATATCGCAACTAAACCAGTCAATTTCTCCCTAACGCTGAAATATATTTACACCGGCAATGAACTTTTTAATAGTTGTTAACCGAGCGGTTTGGTCGTGAATTTTAAGAGGGGAAAAATCACACGTGCTCATCTTAAATTTTACGACCATTAAATAACTCGGCAATTTAAACAAAAAATAATAATCGACTTGTTTTTAACATTAGTGGACTACCTAAATCAGTTGTTGGGATAACACTTCTCATCTATTTTACAATTTATTACCTTATTTGTTTTTTAAGAATTTAAGTTGCATGCAAGTTTTTTCCGATATTTTTTAATTTTATGAAGCAAATAGTAAAATATATAAACAAATAATTATTCAGCTATCGTGAGATGCGGTCTAGTGTGATGTAGGCTTCAGAAAAACATTTTCTTTATCGTGCCAACGTTTCGATCCTTATTGAGATCATCTTCAGGGCTCAAATTGTTGAGAGTGCCCATATAAACAAAGTCGTCGACTTAGTAGAGAAGCCAATTGAAAAATGCCGAAAATTTGGGAAAATTCTAAAAGTTGCAACAGGTTTAAATGAGGAGTAGGTTTTGGAGTGGATCGAAATCACGATAGCTTGGTTAGAGCAGCGGTGCATTGAGCCGAAGGTCCTGCGTTCGAACCTCGATCGTGACACTAACTTTTTCGTTTCATTCAAAACCTTACACAAAAATATTCATTAACTTAACAGAGAATTGGATGTCGTGGTCCGATTAACCAAATTAATTAATCTTAATGTTAATTATTGGTTGAGATAGAAAAGTCAGTGTCCCGAGCGGGATTCGAACACAAAATCCTCGGCTAAACCGCTTGTCTACCACTTGATGTATCGTGACTTCGATCCACTCGAGCACCAATTTCCCACCTTTATCGACCTTAGGAATTTTCCCTCCTTTATTTATTTATTTATCATTAATTCAATGCCAACGTAAGTTTAAATATGTCAAAAAATTAATTTAATAATTTTGTAACAAATTTCCACAGCGATAGTGCTATGTTCTACGTTTTCATAATACAAAAGGTTGGTTGAGATGAGATGCCCGAATGGATCGAAGTCACGATAGGTCAAGCGGTAGAGCAGGGGCGTATTTAGCTGAAGGTCGTGGGTTCGAATCCCGATCGTATCCCTGACTTTTTTATCTCAACCAATACCATTCATAAAGACCTCGTTCTTGTAGCATGGAATTATGTTTTTTCTGGTTTCTTTTTTTTAAATTGTTATTAATTTTTTATTCGTAAAAAATAATTGTTTATTTTGTGACCATTGTTTTATGCTTTAAAATTTTTTTTTGTTTTCATTGTTTTTATGGCAATAAAACTTCTAAGAATAATTCGATACTTAATTTATAAATTTTAACTTATTAAACTTTCACTGTAAATGTTATTCACCTTTGGCATCGAAAAAATTTTAATTGAAGTCTTATTTAATTCTGTAGAATCCTGGGCCACCAAAGAAAGCCTTTTTTTTATTTATTTGTCAATCAGTAAGATAGAAATCTAATAGCGATACTTTTCTGTCACGTTTTGAGAATAAAAAATCACCTTATTGAATGTGAATATCAGAAGGGCTTAGAGACGCGACTCTAGTTCTAAGATCCCTCTGATAATCTTGATTTACTTCTTACTTAAACTTCGAGTCGGATTTTATTGTCCCCGGGGCCGGGATCGGCGGATCGTAAAATTAAGTGGCCGTCCCGAACACACACGCTTTATGCACACTCGAATCGTCAAGGGAAAAAACTATCCCCACACTTCGAGTTAACATTCTTTTAGACGTGCTTTCAATTTAAGCCGAGGCGGATTTTGCTTTAAGAAAAAGCACGAGGCAAGCGGATTTTTACAGCTCTTTCACGCTATTTTAAATCGTGCCAGTTCTGACGTTTCATAATATAAAACCTCAATCTACATGCTAATTCCAATTCTAGACAAGAACATGTTACATATAAAAAAATAATTTATAAACAAATTACTTCAGCTTCGCTTATAATATACATTCGTTTTCTATGATTTTCTTAATGTTAAAAAATATCGCAATCTCGGGGGAAAAGGTTTCGGTTCTTATTCATTTTGTACCCTTGTATTATTCTGTCTTGGAAGAACTGTGGGCTGTGGAAATGCAACTAGCTGTAAAAACTGTAAAAAATTTAAAGATTTTTTAACTATTCAAACTCCTATAGAACACTCCAAATTATATTTTAAACCTGGAACAATTTGATACATTTGCACTCTTTTAAAATAAACACAAAAATATTCTTAAATACAGCGATAATATGTATTGGACTATAATTTTTTAAGAAATTATTTTAAAAATGTTCCATGGTACAAAATATTGAATCAATTAACAGGCTCTTTAAGAATGACTTTAGATTTAAATGCATCAAAGTAAAAATTAAAAAATTATACGAGAGCAATAAGGTATCTATTTTAAGTTAAAATCAGGGACCGTGCTCGTTTTTGCACATATGACTTCTTGTTATGACGTTCGTTTAAGAAAATCGAAACAGTTAGTGTAATGATAATGTAAACATGGAATATTGCTATAATTATGAAATATAGGGCAAATTAGTTGTAACCATAAGCCACAAACTAAAGATATCGTCTCCTCCAATTTCTATGTGAAACCATTAAAATAAACTTGAAAATGATAAACATCGTGTGGTATGCTTAGAGAATTTAGTGCGATGTACATAGGAAAAAATAACTGTTAGTCACTCATGCACCTTGTTAATGGAAACGAATTGAAATGTGTAGTTATACAGAAAGAGCTGCAAATTGAAGATGCCCGCCAGCGAGAAGGAGGCGTAACAGAACGGAGAAGGAAGAAGAGCGGATTGAATCGTGCTTTCGCATTGGATGCTAGCCGAGGACAAAAACAGTTAACTCAACTGTCCAACAGTGTCACCGCGTGTTAGACGTTACTTCATCCTCCCTTGAGATGGGACAGTACTGTTCCGGGGCCTTCCTTGACGTATGCCAAGCTTCTGATCGAGTTTGGCACCCGAGCCTGCTGTTCATGCTCAAGGACATCCTTCCATCCACCTACTATCTCGTACTACACAGTTTCCTCACTGACCGATTCTTCCAAATCATTGAAGGCCATTCCCTCTCTTCATATTTTCCTATCCATGCTGGTGTTCCTCAGGGTAGCGTTCTGGCTACACTGTACCAGATTTTCACAGCTGACATGCCAACTCATCCCGAAACCACCACACTCACATTTGCAGGCGATACGGCAATTCTCTCTAGCAACCCCGACCTTGTCATTTCCACTCGAAACCTCCAACACCTGATACTACTAGAGTCCTGGTGTAAAAAGAAAAGGATAAACTTTAACACGGAAAAATCCACCCACGTTACCTTCACTCTTCGTAAAAAGATCTCTCCCCCTGTTTTCTTAAACTACACTCCCCTCCCAACTGCGAACAAGGTGCGGTACCTCGGATTGTACATCGACAAACACCTGACGTGGAATCCTCACACAACATTGAAACGTCAGGAGGTTATGACAAGATTTAGAATTCTTGCACGACTTCTTGACAAACGCTCGAATTTACCTCTCAAAAATAGAAGACTGCTTTACAACACCATAATTAAACCGATTTGGACTTACGGACTGGAAGTGTGGGGTTCAGCCAAATTTTCCAATATCCACTGCATTCAAACTGCCCAATCTATAATACTACGAAAAATACTAGATGCTCCATTTTATGTATCGAACCAAACTACACATACAGATTTACATATTCCGTTCGTACAAGATGAAATACGTTTCCTTTACCGTAAATTTCATAAAAACCTCCCAACTAACGTAAATCAACACATCAGAAACCTCGTATCCCGACGAATCCCCTCAAACCCACCTCGCCGACTGAAGGGACAATGGCCGCGAGATCTTCTAGGAAGTGATGGTGATAACAGTGAAAGTGATAGTGACGATTGAACACACAATATTATTGTAACATTGGAGTAATACCGATGGGTGTTTTCTCCACTCTTGGTTTTAATTTTGTTTTGTTTTAATTACCGTTCTCACTGTTACTTATTATCTACTTTAAGGTAGTTGTAATGTACAACAAATTTGAAAAAAAAAAAACATTTTCATTTTTGTTTTTTAATTTTTTTCCAATTTTGTAATAATGGCAAGATTTTAATTTTATTTTTTTTTTTTTTTCAAAAGGCAGTTAATAACATTTGGTCATCGGTTTTTTTCTTTTAAATGCTTTCTCTCAGTTTTGAACCTATTTCTGTACTGATGTATCCACGAAAGATAATTAACGCTTTTTTTATCTAACGAGTTTTAATGTCAAAGTTCAATTGATTAGGTGTGGTTAGGGATAATACTGCTCGGGTTTTTCCTTGTTATATTCCAGGCTTTTGACAGGGTATGGTACGAGGTAAAGCTTCCGTTTATATACTACTTTATACTCAAATCATACCTAACAAACCGTCACTGCGAAGTAACACAAGGCATCTCTTTCCCTTCTATTTTCCCATTTCAGCCGGCTTCACTAGGGAAGCACGCCTACCCCCATAAATTACTCCTTTACAGCTTCAATTCCATTCCGACACCTTAACATTCGCATAGGCCGATGACATGGCAATCCTCGCCACAAACACCGATCTATGCCCAACCTCCTATCCCATCTTCATATGCTTGAATCCTGGCTTCGAAAATGTTGAACCAATCACTCTTATCACTCTTAATCACAAAATTCTCCCATCTGTCTATTAGTAGGGCACCCCTAGCAAATAGTATGAGGTCTTGGACTTAACTTGAACAAAAGACTTGCATGCAATCCAGATATAAAATAAACAGTACTTGGTCAAAAATCTAAACTGACATACTTAGTAAAAAACTATATACTGTTCTTATCTCCCAACTTCCGACTGGGACGTTGTCTGTACGAGACAGCTAAGTTCCCATCTTAACAAAATCCAATCCTTACAATCCAAAATCCCTTCGTACAATAGTTGATGCTTCACTCCACGTCCACAATCATACTGTCCACCGGTGTCAACCTACCCTCCGCCTCAAACTACAAGAAATTTAGCTTCTAATTATCCTTCCATGGAAGGCCAATAATTCCCAACCTATCCTTCTTTTCCTTCCAATTCTCGTAGAAGATCTTGCCTAACTTCGAAAACTCTAGGGTCTGCTATTGACTTCATAATGGCCAATTAAGGTCATATTCACTGCATCGTAGCCGTTAAATCGTACATACGATATTGGGTATGTGCATGTTGTATATGAATATCCTTGTTGTATTTTGAATGCAGTTATACATTGTATTTTTAAAAATAAGTTTATTATTAAATACATTTAATGCCATATGTACAAAAATATCATCCATTTTTTAATTATTCAGATATCGTGAAATGCTGTCTGGTGTGATGTAGGTTTCAGAAAAACATTTTCTTTATCGTGCCAACGTTTCGATCTTTATTCAGATCATCTTCAGGGCTCAATAAAGATCAAAACATTGGCACGTAAAGAAAATGTTTTTCTGAAACCTACATCACACCAGACCGCATCTCACGATGTCTGAATAATTATCGATTAACGGTCACTCATTTCTACACATTAATTTTTTATTTCATTTTTCTGTGATTATTTATTTTTTCATTTATAATTATATTTTACACTAATCCTGTATGTGCATTTTTGTTTATTCTTGGTTTACTACAAAATTCATTTTTCTGTTTTTTTAATTTAATATGTATATATATATTTTACATCAAAGCAATTCATCTTATAACTCTTTTTTATTTATTTTATTTTTTAAGTTTACTATACTGATGAGTAGAAAAACAGACGCTCAACTCAGCCAGACAGACTAATGTATACATACAAATTTATTTTTCTAACCTTTGAATCAGAATTCTCTGCGCAAAAATGAAACGATCTGGGCAGTTACAATTCCTAAGTCCCGTTCTGCCCGCCAGACCAGTTATATATCTGTAAACAAGCACATTTAATTGCTGGAAATGTATTCATGCGGCAATAAGTGATACGACACTACTTTTCATAAACGCCAGTTTTTTTATGAAGTTACATCATAATATATGTATTTAGTTACAGAAAGGTTATATGGTATGATCTACATTTAAAGCGATTGTGTGTCCATGTAAGTTTATAAACTATATATACTTGTTAGGGTGTTAACTTGAATGCTTCTCATGACGTTTTCTCGGTAAGAAGAATGTTACATAAAATATTTTCATTTTATATATGAGTCTGGGATAATGCGATACAACCGGTTATCTCCTGAAATCTTGAGATAGAAGAAAAGTTCAAATTGTAAATTTTCTGGAAACGTTTTAACGTAGAATTATAAAATTCATTAAATTTTGTTGAATCCTCCAATTTCAGCGTATACGGCTCGTAACCTATAAAATTTAAATCGGGATGTTTACTTTGTTAATTTGTTATTTCTAAAAGTCCAAAAAAGTGCATCTTTCAAAAAAAAAATTAAACCAATTCTCACTCTTATTCGATTAGCTGATTAAATAAATAGTTTTAGCAGAGGTGAAAAAGTTGAAGGAGGATATTATGACTTCCTAAATAATGAACGAAAATGTAAACTTACTGTTTTATGTGTGGTAATTAGTGTCGGTTAATCGATAATTATTTATACATCGTGAGATGCGGTCTGGTGTGACGTAGGTTTCACAAAAACATTAATCTTATCGTGTCAACGTTTCGATGTTTATTAAAATCATCTTCAGGGCTCAAAATATTTGTCTTCTGTGTAAATGTGCCATTCTTGAGTGTCGTGTTGAGAGGGCACCATTACACAGAAGTCAAACACTTTGAGCTCTGAAGATGATCTCAATAAAGATCGAAACGTTGGCACGATAAAGAAAATGTTTTTCTGAAACCTACATCGCACCAGACCGCATCTCGCGATTTCTAAATAAATTACTATTTTATGCTTTCTATTATTATAGATATAGACTTAGTATTAAATAATCCATATAAATAATTTCTAAACTAATAGTTCATTTTCTTTAGAAAAAATAAAAATAAAATAAAAATGAGTTATTATGAAGACAGTACAAAAAATGGCATTCCTATTTTCAATTAATTAAGGTTTTTAGTTGAGATAAAAAAGTCAGTGTCAGCAGGATTTGAACCCACGACGTTCGGCTTTAGCTTCAGTGACTTCGATCTACTCGGGCACCAACTTCCCATCTCAACCCAACCTTTTGAATTTTCCCTCCTTTTTGCCATTTTGCAAATGTTGTGTGATCAGGATTCGATTCTCGGCGACAAATGAAATGGCCAAGAAGAGCTTTAGTGATCGGACCAAGAAATATAATGGAGCTAATAGGTAAAACGAAGCAGATGTTCACTAAAGCCCAGCAGTGGTTGGTCAAGAAAGCAGACCACGAAAACTATAATTTGTGAATTGCTATCTAATATTACAAGTGGCGTAAAAAAATTGAATATGAAAACTAAACGAATATATGGTGTGATGGTGATGATGATGGATGCTAGAAACCGGGTTTTGTGCTCCCCAGGCGCTGCACCCTTCTGGCTTATTGTTCCTAGTTTCTTAGTTCAGTGAAATCGACTCAATCTTTCTCAGAAGTATTAGGCCATTAACTGTCACTGCTTCAATTTCATTCCATGTTTTTTAAAATATTTTTTTTAAAGAAGGTTATGCCTTCATTGAGCCGTTGCTTCGCATTGAAAGATGATATGCTTCTTCCTCCTTACTGCATAATCTGCAAATAGGATCATCATTGAACATGCTCATGTTATGTAGTTCTCTCATATACCACTGACCAGTTAATGGTCCCATCATTCATTTGAGACTGGCCCTCTCCAATTGCCGAAGTATGCCAGGCTTGGTAAGAATGTTAATATGGTGTGACTCTACTTGCTTGATAGTGGTCATATATTCTTTGAAAATACCAGAACCATCATAAATAAAGATATTTTTTGGGGCTTCGATGGCCTAAACAGGCGTCGACACGGCGCCCACCACTGTAAGGTAAAGGACCCGGGTTCGAATCCAGCGGCCCTGCAGTCGAACCCGACAGACTCACAAATAAGCTTTTTTTAACCCTCATTAAAAAAAAAATAAAAAAAAAAATAAAAAAAAAAATAAAAAAATAAAAAAATAAAAAAATAAAAAAATAAAAAAAAATAAAAAAACCTATAGAAATGCAATTGACAATGGGGGAAATAATCCCAAAAGTACAAAAGTAAGAAAACTTACCATCATTACCAACCACATAATAATAAATTACGGAATAAAAAAAAATTAATTTTGGATAACACCAGACACGTTTATTAAATTTAGTAAACGCCATATATTTATTGTAAATGTTATTAATCTGAAATTTAATTTTTATTCGTGGCAACTCTTTCTAACATACGATTTATTATTTGCTTTAATGTTTTGACATATTTTTATGAGCCTTTAGCCTGGAAACCTTTTTAAATCACCTAAACGATTCTGCAACACATTTGCAATATTGATACTGAAATGTTTACGAAAGAAAATCGTAAAACGGTATTATTCGCCGTAAATTCCAGTGCATTATTTAGAAACCCGAGCCGCCATTATGATCCGATCTTGGAGGACTTTCGTCCCTTTATAACAAACACTACGGGGGGCTGTATCTCCGAAAGGTCTCGAGCTCCGGATAATATTTGTGTTTCAATCAGAACTCGTTTTCCATTCCGGACCATTCACAAAAAACGAGGTTAACACAATTTGTCCTGAAGTCATAGTCATGTGTAATTCAATGGACTGGAACATTCAAAAAGAAAGAACGGGAAATAGTTACAAAAACTAGAAAGAGAGGGGGAGAGAGAAAGCAAAAAGAGAAGGAAAGAGTGATAGAGAAGATTTGACATATAAAAATAATAAATATGTTTGGTTTAAAAGAAAAAATTCACAGCAAGATTTTTGTTAAAATATTAAAGACGATCATAATTATGAACGCTTGAACAGTTATAGAAATAAAATAATAAAACAACACGTCCAAGAGATTAAAGATATTACATGCCTAGTATAAAGCATTTTTTTAAGCACATCACATTTTACAAATTTATTTGCATGTATTTCAGTTTTCTTAAAACTAGGGATAGGGTGGTCTCAAAGCTTCTTGCGTGAATAGTGCTTGGGGGCGGGCGTTGGTGGCCCCAACGGTTTAAGGATGATTCGGCGTTCATCACGGTAATGTAAAGGTCCCGGGTTCGAATCCAGATTTGTCAATTGTATATGTGAAGGTAAGTAGTTTATGTATTGCTATTGGTTCACCTCAACCAACGCTTCTTTCCTGTATTTTGATGTAAACCAACAAAGCAAAGTAATTGTTACGTATACTGTCGTAGAAAAAAAAAGAGAAATAGGGATGAAAAGTTAATAAACAAAATAAATTTATGAAAAATTAGAAATGAAAATAAACGAAGGGAGAGATTCATAAGGTAGTTACCACCTTCCTTCAGAAGACGGCTGGACGAAGCGTAGGGAGATCGGGCCCGAATCCCCTGCCATCGCGGCAAAATCTCGGATGATTTTCAGGTAGAAGAATGTGAAGCGCAGAGGGTGTTCGGAGAGTCGCATAATTAAGGACTTGTTTAATCATAAGAAAGAGAGAAAGGACTATTCTATAGGAACGTAGAAGCTGGATTAGGGATTACACTAATCCAAAGCAGTCTTTGCTTGTTCAACCAGCAATACCAGCAAGACAATCATTGTTCCCAATTTTTTTTTACTTTGTACGCAATATCTGATGTAATGTGATAGTGAGGAATTAACATAATAGATGTTTTATGCTTCTTTACACCTTTACGTATTATGCCGAAGATTATAATGTCCACTTCCGACACCCCTGCGCGGCATGTGCTGCGCCTGCCTTCCGTGATTTTTCAAGTTCAGGTCGAAGTGGGTAAGATGGTCATATTAATGTGACTGGTCTGGTCTTATACTATATGCCATAGTTGTTAATGTATGTTCTGTGTTGAGTAAATATTGCCTAAGTCTTGCTACAATTAGGTCTGATTCTTCATCTTGAAAATATTTGGAACTCCTTTCTGTAATTACTGATTAATTTTTGCAGATAAAATCAACCCCTAATAGGCTCCGATAAAGGTCGTATCTACGCAAAGATAGCCATTTTTGTTGCAGTTTCCAGCTTGGAAAGGCCGTTTATAAATATAAATAAGGTTGGTCCAGGAAAAGACCCTTGGAGTCCTCCCTCTTTCAACTTCTTTAAGGTGACCTTATGCCACCAATCTTTCAAATAATTTTTTATTGGTTATCTAATTACAAATTGAATGTGTTAGATAGGAAAATGATATGATATGAATTTAATTACGTTAAAACATAGTCAAACAAACGCTTTCTTCAGGTCAATAAGCTCCATCCTCGCATGCTTTTTAAAAGTGTGGGGGATCGTATTGTCTCTTTTACTGATATCTTGTATGATCGTATGGAATATTTTGTTTTCTATTTAGTTAAAAACATGTTGTAACATAGTTATAGGGTGTGATTACTACAAAATTTAATTAACAGGCGATTAAAAAGCTTGTCAAAGCTTTTGTAATACAATTTTTATTTATGATCACACATAATAAATAACCAAGAAATATTTCTTGTGTGGTATGAGTAAACACGATGTTATTTTTTAAATTTATGTTTTGTTTAAATAAAAAAGCTTGTTCGTTTTATTACAACCAATCCTGCGTCGAGTCTCGCAGCGATTCCCTGTTCCTTCCTGATATACTGAACCACCGTTTGAAATGAATCAGAAAGTTATGGTTCATTCGGAGCTACCTGCCGAGAGGAGGTGCAGTGTATGCTGAAATGGAAATGTTAATCCGGCCAATTGACACCGTTAGTGAACGCCGAACCCTGGAAAGAGAAAAAAAAAATAAGCAGGACGCGTTAATTCTACAAACTACGCTGATCTCTCGAAACGAGCTGGGGTCGTTACTGAAGATTTGTTAGCCTTGTTCTCGCCCTGAATGATACAAAATGAGATATCTCACCCCGGATTTGCAATAATACATCAGGTATTACATTAATCTTTTGAGTAAATGAGTAGGTCGACTTGAACAAGGCCGTTACCACCTTCTAAAAACAAGACGGAGTAGAAAATTAAATTATGTACATTGTAAAAAAAACCGCTCAACACACATCCTTGCAATAAGGATCTGTTTTTTCCTCCTTAGAAATGAGTCAATAAATAAAATTGAAAAATCTACTATACTCTCACAAGGCTCTTTTGCATTTTTATAACATTAACTTCTGTTAATGCTGTTTAACCTTTTATACATGACGTTGGAAAGAAAATGGAATACGTACATTAAAAGTTTAATGGTGAAAGCATAAGACTTACGATTCAAACAAAGGCGCAAATATTCTATCACCTAGCAAATACCAAACACTACTAATAAATAGAATCATGAAACAAAATCCAAAAATCAAAATCGAGAATAAAATAATAAATACGAACAAAATTGTTAAACATTTAGGAATAGAGATTTCGTTGTAGACATCCTATATATTCACCAACTTAAAGCAATAATCTGGGACAAATTGGAGCTACTATACAGCACAATATACAAAAGACTGTTCCCCCCTTTGCTACAAATGATGCTCCAGGCTGATTCTAGACGAAACACTAAAGGCAAAATTATTCTAGCGAAGGCCTAAAATTTGACTCTGTTAAGGACATCGAACGTTGCCTTCCAAGTCGGCTAAAATTCCAACTATCATTTGTATTTCTTTGTACTTAAAAAGTAACTTGTAACGACCCTTGTTTGTGCAGGAATTTACGCTGGCCCCTTTTTCGCTAAACCTAGTCTCAACCGGTGACCAGCTCTCTACACACCTCTTTTTTACGGTATCCCAGTCACTCTCTTCACCACAATCTTGCCCCCATGACGAGTTAAATCTTAATTTTTGCCGACACTTCGCTTCATAGCTGTTTAGAAGAGTCTGGATCGGAAAACGTTGAGTTGGAAAGCTTTCCTTGGGTCGCAGAGCGCAAGTATCTTCCATGTATTTCTCTTCCCGAAAAGGTAAGAAATCTTATTTCCTGTGTGTAGAGATTAGTGACCGTTAACGGATAATTATTCAAATATCGTGAGATGCGGTCTGGTGTGATGTAGGTATCAGAAAAACATTTTCTTTATCGTGCCAACGTTTCGATCTTTTATTGAGATCATCTTCAGGGCCTGGGATTTACAAACATAATTTACATTTAGAAAATACATATAGAATATGGAATTTATACAATGCAAAAATTATATTTTATATTCTATCAAAGTATTTCTACTCACTCAAAGTGTTTGTGACAATTACACAGAAGACAAACACTTTGAGTGAGTAGAAATACTTTGATAGAATATAAAATATAATTTTTGCATTGTATAAATTCCATATTCTATATGTATTTTCTAAATGTAAATTATGTTTGTAAATCCCAGGCCCTGAAGATGATCTCAATAAAAGATCGAAACGTTGGCACGATAAAGAAAATGTTTTTCTGATACCTACATCACACCAGACCGCATCTCACGATATTTGAATAATTACTTATTTCCTGTCTGCTTTTCTTAAAGTTAATCGTTTGTTCTTCGCATTTAACATCATTTTCACTTCATTACCTTTTCTCGTTTTTCACTATATTTATCAGTTTATTTCTCTTCTCTTTTTATGTGCAAACATAATTTTGGTCCTCCGGGCGGGATCTTGTGTTGTGATGGCCTTTTCCAACTCCTCCAAATTTTTAAATCCTGCCTTTAATGAATTATATTAACTCTTTATGACGAATTTTCGCACAACAATCAAAGGCAACAATGTGTTTGGGCCGAACAACGTTGTGCCTGTGTTTACACAGATTTTAATATTTATGAAATAGAATATTGCCGGTTTTTGTAAAAATATAGGATATACTCAAGTATATAATTTAAGTATTTACAAACCGTACATGTAGTTGGGTCGTGTTCGACAATTCTGGTTTTGCCTACTTCGCAGTTTGGCTTAATAGATTTAGACGTTTCTCGGCAATTTGTGAAAAATTTGAAAACAGTAGATTCCTCATTGAAAGAGAAAGAGGGGGGGAGAGAGAGAGAGAGAGAGAGAGACGTGAAAAACAGCTTAACGACCTTCCCATCTTTACTCATGAATGTAGAAACTCATGAGGATCTTTAATGTCCGAAAAAATCCCCTAGGGTACTTCTCAAAGATAACACCTGGAAGATTTTACACGCATGGACTTGTCATAACCCTTGGCTAGCGAGGTAGTGCGACGCTAACCAAGTTCAGAAGTTCCCTGAAAAGAGCATATGTGCGTATAACACGTGTATAACATGTGCGTTAAAAAAGGCAGTTTTGTGGGTTCACACCTTTCACCACCCCCGAAGAGATACAGAAGGCAATCTATCCCCGGCTTCTGTTGGCCGGTCCACTCAGAAAAGGTACAATTTGTTTGCAAACCACGACCACCACGAGTACAACCTCATTTAAAAGAGTCACTTTGATAATATATTCTCGTGGTTCAGTATTATTTTTAAGGTGGGACTGAACGCCCACTGATGTACCCGATGCCGGCGGGGTGCGGGTTCAGCCGGAAGCAGAGGGGGAAGATAAGGAAAAGTAAAGAGTAAGGAAGGATAGGAAAGGTAAAGGGAAATTTTGTCTTCATCATTGGTGACCTCTAGGCACCAGAGTTGATTTTAGGGTCTGCTTAGGCCCATAGGGAAGGTTTCCCCAGGCTTAGCAATCTGAAACCATTAAAGGGACAGCATTGAAGAATGAATGTTATTTTATGAGATTGTAGAAGTTTCTCCCTCGCAGACCATCCAGGTAAAACTTGTTGCTTGATGGTTACCGATCATCATGTCCGCCAATCCTCTCTGGTTTGGCCTGATTTCTTCATCTTCAGTCGTGAGTTTTGAAATCAACAAAATTACTGCTGAAGATGGTTGAATTCCGAAACGCTTCTGGTAACCAAAAGGAACGAGGTTAGGCAGATTAGATCGATGGAAACTACCGACCCGCCAGGTCTATTACTCTGCAAATTACATGGAGAAATTTCACGACAAATGTGATTACCGTGCTAACAAAAATCGTTTGACCAATTTACCTACAAACTTACTTGTAATAAACAATACTTACACTTTTTATCATAACTCTCAAGATTTTCTTTTATAATTATGTAGGTTCTAGTTCTACTAGCATTAATAAATTTCTGGGTGCCTAACGCAGGACCTGATTCGCTCAATTCATTAAGGCAGCTATTTAAATTCAATGCAAATGATTCGAGAGAGTTGTAGCTACAAGATCCCAGATAGCAGACAAGATACGACAAATAATCATCACCTCTTCATCCAGCAACCCTTGTACGAGAATACAAAACAGTTCATTCCAATTAAACACTATTTTCACCCTCCTCGGATTTATCGTCTCAAAATTAACAAATGTAGGAGACGGGCTCGATCTGCAATTTCAATGAAATGCTAATGCCGATCGTAGGCGGTGTTTTTTTAAAATATTTTTGTGAGAAGGCGATTTCCCAACGCGAACAATGCACTGACACTGACGGATTATCACGGTGATTTCCGGAGTGTTCCGGGCGCGTACATCCCGAGGGAGTCATTCCTTTTCCATAAAAGATCAGCCTTTGACCTTTCGGGTCGACCCCTTTTGAAACGTTAAATCGTACATGGCACATGACCGACGGCCATTCCTGCTAAACGGTTAAATCCCGTACATTCTTCATGTGAGGATATTTGCAGGCTGGAAGACAAGCCCGTCAATCCGGCCTTAATTCACTCGAGCCTCACCATTAAAGACCTATCTCCGCTCCATCTCTTTCAATATGCTTTCCCCAAGAGGGAGTTTCATTTAACTCAATCTCTTAATGCATATGATTGTTTTAAACTTTTGCATGATGAAACAATAAACCCATCGGTTTGGATACTATGAAAAATTGTGAAGGGTTAAAATGAAAGATTTCATATTCTAGAATAAACTTCTAAAAGTGTCCAAGAAAACAAAGACGATGCACCTCATCTACAATCTAAAAATTGTTCATTTACAACTTCCAAAAATATATGGGAGAACGTGATATTTCCTCACAAAGTGATCCCGATCAAACTACTCGTTTTGCATATTCCAAATTTTATAAATATGCTTACAATTGAATAAAATAACTGATAACAACAACTGAAACTAGAATAATTTCTATTCTAAATTACAGTATTGTCGACTTTCTATATCAACCAAACCTGGGGCAATGTTTAAAATTTAAATGACCATAAACCCCCTGCATACCCTATAAAAAATGGAAAATGGTACTTATTTCACCCCTAATCATTCCTGCCTTATGAAAAAAAAAATTGGCGATAATCTCTTACTTTGAAATATACTTAAAGAAACATGGAAATAGTTTGAAACTTACTACTCTTTCACGATTTTCCTTTCATTACGTATTAACTTTTCATTACTATCTGTTACTTTAACCAAAAATAATTCTAACAAATTTTTGGTATACATGTTGTATGTCGTGGGGTGCTGTATTTTAAAATTGTTAGAAAGCAGTCAGTTATTAACATAAATTAATGTTTTATAAATAAACCTTATATTTTTGTTCGCAATCATTACTTTCTTACTAGTACTTTAGTAGCAACATTAACCGTTCGAACATATTGGATAAATTTACAAATCAATTCTTTAAATTGTCCGGCTATTTACATCTTATTACAATCATATATCTGGATAAGGGGGTAAAGCAACATATTTATGATTGGAACAAAACCAAACAGAATCCTACAGCACAGGCTGCCCACCATTTTCAACACCAACACAATTTCGACTTCAGCAGTACAAAAATATCTTTCAATTAATTAAGGTTTTTAGCTGAGGTAAAAAGTGAGTGTCATGAGCTGGATTTGAACCCACGATCTTCGGCTAGATATCCCGCCTCTCTACCACTTGAGCGATCGTGACTTCGATCCACTCTGACACTAACTTCCCATCTCAACCCCACCTTTTGAAAAGTGGCAAAAAGGAGGGAAAATTCGAAAGGAGGGGTTGAGAAGGGATGTTAGTGTCTGGGTGGATCGAGGTCACGATAACTCAAGTAGTTAGAGCAGCGGCGTATCTAGCCGAATATCATGGGTTCGAATCCTGCTCGTGCAATGGCTTTTGTATCTCAACTAAAAACCTTAATTAATTTTAAAAAATTAAATGGTCAGGCGGGCTACGAAACCAGTGAATTTAATCCAAAAATACTACACACTGAAAAAAAAACACATAAACGTAATTTAGAAATGGTATACATCGTACAGATAGATACATGTCAGTCGCAATAACGCTAATTTCATTAATCTAATTCAATATCGATCACATAGATTACATCACAAAAACGTATAATGTATCATATGGGACAATCTTCATATTCCACACATCAAACATTTCTACATAGGCTAATTCTTCAACAATTTGGCTTTCCTTTCCCTAATTATGTCCTGAAAGGATAATCAGAAACCATTACCAACTTTTTTTCGGATCGTCCTTTTTTTTCACCTCAAAGCCGACTCCTTATTGAAAAATGTCTTTCTATACCCACTTCCTTCCCCGAAATCCAATGTTTATAAACTTAAAACGGCAATATCTCACCGGAAGTCTCAACACGACAAGCAAGAACGACCATCTACACAGAAAACAAACACTTCGTGTGAGTACAAATACTTTGATTGAATCTAAAAAATTGGGCATTGTATAAATTCATTTTTCTTCTCATCCTAAATGTATTTGTAATATTTAAGCAATGTTTATAAATCTCAGGCACTGAAGATGATCTCAATAAAGGTCGAAGCGTTGGCAAGATAAAGAAAATATTTTTCCAAACCTAAGTCTCATCAGACCACAACCCACAATCTCCTAATAATCATTAACCAACCATCATTAAACACCACTAATTTATACTTGATAAATAACTGCACTACACTTTTTTTTTAAAGTGGACTTTTTAACTGAATGTTGACCGTAAGTACTAAACCAACATTATACAAGACTTTACTGAGACTACATAGGACATACGGTTTGGAACTGTGGGGTTACCGCCAAACCATCCAATATCCAGTGTATCCAGTCCTTCCAATCAAAAGTCCTCAGACAAATTGTCAAAGCTCCTTTTTACGTCTCTAGACTTCAACGTTCCTTTTGCCCACTAACTGATCCATGTACTAGAGCCCTCTACAGGTAGTCCCATCGCAAAAATCCACCACGGCTTCTCGTGGCATGCGTCCTCCGGGTGCAGCGCCGGCATCAGTGTTAGTACTTAGACCGATTATACATTTATATTATGCACGAGTATGTATAGGCTACAAATAAATAACTTGAAAAAAAAATGATAAAAACCGGATCACTTCATATAATTTGCCTGAACGAAACCAACATGGTAGTATATGTGCTATTTCCTTCCTCCAGCAGGAAAAAGATAAGACACTTCAATATCATAGAGAAAACTTCGGCTGACTCTTTACAATCTTGCTCAAAAAATCAATGGATATAAAGTAATAAAGAAATATGAGTCTTTAATGTTTTTGGAGAGTAAATGTTGTCATCCTCTGGGTTCTGCAAAAAGAAAAATATTATTATGATTAAGTAAATGAAGGAGAGGATCATTAAGAAAAATATCTTAGTTTTTTTACCGAGTTAATTAATATTAGAAATATTAAAGGTTTGTTGATTAGTATACTATGATGGGCTGGTTAATGACTTTCTGTAATAAACCGAGGATGACAAAATATATTGTCTGACGATATTGCTGGACTAATATTGTATATTGACCTCATTCCTTATAAGGCCAAAAATAAAATGACAATTTATTTT
The DNA here is from genome assembly GCA_039619505.1 of Cimex hemipterus. Lineage (NCBI taxonomy): Eukaryota > Metazoa > Arthropoda > Insecta > Hemiptera > Cimicidae > Cimex > Cimex hemipterus. Next base: position 25,525,349 of record CM077105.1, on the reverse strand, counting down.
TTTATCATTCAGCACAGGAAGAAATGCTAAAAACCGCTGTACTCGTTTTCATTATACACTGGGAGGCCAAAAATTCCGCCCTCTTGTAATATAATTGGTTTGCATATTTTTTTATATCTTAATCCAAGTTTCATATTTTTTAACGTTTAATAATTGTGTCTATGTCTAAAAAGGTTTTGTTTGAGAATTTTAATTATTATTTCAATATTGCGTATGTCCTCTATTGCATCTCGAAGACGCCTCGGCATACTTTCTACCAATCTGGAAATGCTTTGTGCTGCTTACTTTCAAGATCATGGAGTGCATCAGGAAGTGAAGGACGTGGTTTTATTCGTCATTTAAGTTTATCCCATAAACTTTCGATGGGGTTCATCTGTGGAGAACGTGCTGGACAGGACAAGCCCTTGATGTTATGCTGTTGAAGGTTTGTACTATGCGAGAGATATGTGGACGAGCATAATCGTTCTGATTTCATCGAGGAGAGGCAACGCTTGATGTCCCGAAATCTTTTCTCTGATGAGCTTGAATATTCAATTATTAAACTTAACCACCTTAAATTAATTTAAATATATTTGAAATATTCACAACGAAAAATTCCAAATGTCGGTATCCATCTTTGCCATTACCATACCAGGCCTTGAGTGTGTCACGTCGGGCGCCCACTAGTACGAAAACAAACCGATCGCCCGACGCCTTCTCAAATGTTCTCTCTCCTCTTAATAGATCGTATCCACATCCTTTCGGTTTGATATATTCCACTTGTTCACGTCGAGACGTGTTGACTATATTATAAATGCTCCGTCCTCACGGTAAGGATATATCACGGGCATACACCGTTCGGTTACCCCAGCAGGGGATGTCAGCTACTTAACTATCTTATCCCCCCCTCTTTGCTACAGAGATTGGTATGCACTTAGAACTTCTTCCAAGTACGACTTCGTACGTTGAGGATCAGTAGCGTAATTTACATTTTCAATGATAAGGAAATACTCACTGACAGGGAAAAAATTCCACCCAACTGATTTTTTTCTTTTTTTCATTTTCAAGACAAAATAAAAATCTGCCTTTAATTTGTCTCCTTGTTTTATCAGTACATATTTGGATATGCTTTGTTTTAAATTGGGAATACCAATTAGAGGTAAACACACTTAATCCTTAATCTAAAATAAGGATAAATGATTTTTCTATGTTTACATCACACGGAATGTAAATTGGTTATTCAGTCCCATTTGAAGTCTACAGCAAAAAACTGTTGTTTTCTTAATTTCACGTTTTAGACTTAAAACTGCGACTTACTGATGAGGATGTTGCGCATTGTGTGACCCTTATTGATTTATGGGTCCTGATGGGCGTTCCATCACGTACCTGGCTAGTGCCATCGATATTCCCTACAAAATTCTGCTAGACGCTGCTTAACGTTTTTGAGATACTAGGTTTATAATATAGAAACGTTATGTTTTCAGATTATTTCCATTTTCCATCGAATCACTAGAAGAACTTCAAATTTCTCAAGCAGCTGTAGATCGCTACAGCCAATGCAACATTGCCGGAAGAGGGTGGTTAAGTTATGAGTAAAGTGGAATTTCATTAGTGGTAAGAACAGAGTTATATGTTTTTTTGACAATCATTCTTAACCAATACATGATGCCATTTGTTCCTGTTATTCGGGTTTCTTTGTTTATGGAAGATAATGTAAGGCTACTTGCTACCGATGTTATGCAGTACTTTCATGAAGTCCATGTTTGCTTCATAAGAAGGGCCACCCTTTATTTGAACCCCATTGATCATGTTTGGATGAGCTCAGACATTGGGTAAAACGAAGAAATAACCCTGTTATAAATTAGGCTGAGCTTAGTTTTAATTAATTGACACTTATGATTAAGTTCCTCAAATCGTGTTTAAAGCCTTAATTATGATCAAAATATATTGTATATTTTCATACTTACTAAATTATCTAATAAATAGCTCAATTATAATAATATAGATGCTTTTATTACTGAAAAGGCAAGTACGTAAAAAAATCAAAATTTCAAAAGGCGTCTTTTTTTAATTTGATGACAGAAATTTGGTTTAAGTAGCAAATTGCACCAGAGTCAATGTAAGCAGGTAGTGCATTGATTATTTCAATGGTACGTCGACAAATGCAGCACCCTGTAGAACGAGATCGAACATATTTTACATTCAGTAAGAAAAGACCTTACTAATGGAATATTGAAGGAAGGGTGGAATATACATTACAAATTGAACATATATATGTATCGACATGTTGGAGAAATATATTAACATTGAAATTACGGTGATATCGGTACATTTTTATGATTCGCCCATGGAATATTTTATCACTTTATATATGCTTCACTTGATTGAGATTATACCATTCCATAATATGTGTGCTTTCGAGGGACATTTTACTTGTAACGGAAATAAAATAAAAGTTTTACAAATTAGTTCGTCAGTAGTGTCAGACAAACCAGGACCATTCCTATCCAAATCGGCTTTGCATAAAGAAGTGTTCCGAAATGGTTTTTGCCTATCCTTCCAATAATCCTTGGTTCGGCATTAATATATTTCCGGAGGATAATTGCGGGACGAATTATGCAGCCGTGTCAACAAAACAGAGATATCCTTTAAACACAAGACAATAAAATGCGTCACCGTTTATTTCGCTATCGTTCCCATGCAAATGAAGCCGATCCGATGGAATTTCACGGACGGTAGAAAGTTTGAGGCATGCTTAAGAAGCGGTAAGTGCGTTACTGTCGGTAGTCGGTAAAATGTGACCGGGGGGGTTTATTGATGTCCCTTTGGCGGCTGATTCTCAAACACTACATTTTTATTCAATACTACTTCCTATTTCGACCGTAAAACGCTAATGCACTCGAAAACGTCCCAGGCGTAAAACTTTATTTTATACGTCAACAAAGGGTTTAAGTAGGACACAAGTGGGTCAAAGAGCTCCTTGACGGATTGATTGCCAAGCGCCTAGACACGTCCTACCCGGGATTATACCATTTTTCAATAGGATAAAATTTTTTTTTTTAAATCTTATGCATTAATGATTAATATTTTGAAAAATATAATTCACACAATTTAATATGCTATAATTTAAATAACTGCCGAGGTAACATTAATCTTTCCGCCAATTTGAACTGAATAAACTAAGCAAAGGTTCAACATTTTTTTATAGGTCGGCGTTATGTAAACATAAAAATATGAGCAAAAATGTATATTGTCTCCCTCTCTTCTTTATTTATTTACATCTGCGTAATTGTTGAGATTAAGTAAATTTGATAGGATTTTGCAGCGTAAAATAAAACAAAATTAACACAAAAATGTATATAACAGATAAAGAGGAACAAATCATTAGCAGTCTCTCCTACAAATTAGTAGTGTACATACGATAGAAGAAAATATTCGATACCAGTACTCGATTCCGGTATCAAAATAAAAATTCGATACTACTCAAATATCGACGAGAAATGTCCAGAAAGATCGTGCACGCCCATTCTTTTCTGCGCATGTCGATTGGTAGAACCAAAATCAAAAACAGTTCTTAACGGCTTGTTGAAGTTATTTTGGTTTTCTTTTGTGTTAAATTGTAAGATGCCTGAAGTTAATAAAAAAGGAATATTACTCGACTCTTTCACTCAAAATACTATCTATGCTCTCGATAAGTGCTAACAAATGACACGCTTCAATTCGCACCTACATATCTAACTTGTATCCTAACCCCTAACAGCCTACAACTTTATAGGACAGGAGGTGTATCTATTATGAATGAGAGTATGAGGACAGGTCAGAAATTCACAAAAAAAATGTATTATTCTGATTTAATTACTGCTTATTTAAGAATAAAAATAAGTGCAAACAAAAAACAGCTGTTAAAATGATGGCTGCCATGTTGGTTACCTACGCCCTAACGGATAGCAATGTAACTACATTTTTGACCTAAAACCTAACATTGGCTCTGGCCTGTTAGATTGAGCAACGTTAACTAGCCGATTCTTACATCACAGCTTTTCTCGACCTGACAGGACCGATTTGGGAGTCGTGGGATGTGGTGTGACGTAGCCTTTATAAAAATATCTTCGTTATCGTGCCAACGTTTCGATCTTTACTGAGATCATCTTCAGGGCTCAAAGTGTTTGTTTCCGCCATTCTTATCTGTCGTGGTGAAAGTGCCCTTGTGCTTGGGATTAAGATATGGATTAGTGGTCCGAATAGTTGGATGTCCAGCTGAAATCTATCGGGAACCTTGTCTGCCGTCCATTATAAGTCCTTGAGATGTGAGAACATTAAGTCTGGCCTGTTAGATCGAGGATTCTTACAAGTCTACACTATAATTTTTCTCGGACTAACACGACCTAACAGAATTAACAGGGTTAACATAAAGTTCGTAAATACCCCTAGTAGCTTCATATGAGTACTTTTTCGTTACTCAGAAATGATCAACTTACTCACTATCAACATGTGGATAACAAACGCTCATGCGTTAAAATAATCAAGAAATGGCAGGTGTATTTTTTCATACAGTGGGTACGTAGATACAAGGAAAAGCTGTCAACACATTTCAACATAATTGATATTTCAATTCTATCGTTATCGAGATTTGAGAAAACTGGTCAATGGGTGTTTGGTTTTCAAATGTTTGAAAAGATTAGACGTATTTACAAGGTGCCGACAATTCAATTTTCTTAGTAAAATAACCTAAATACTTTTGGGACTGAAATGATGAATGGTCATGATAAGGTAACCTAAGGAAGGCGAACACTTTTGGCAACTTGAAAACAATTACGTTTAATAAGAATGTGCTGAAATGAAAGTGCAAGGTATTCAGCAGAGTTAAAAATACAGTTAAAAATTTCGATTGACTTTGTATCCCGCAAGTAGGCACTCCTAGTTTGATGAGAGTTAAGTTTCGAACTGAAAATGACAATTCAATATTACATGAACTCTCGAAGAAAAATCTGTGTGAGTATATTTTCCGATACTACAAAAGGTACTCAGTACTTGTATCGAATGACAATGTTCGATATCAAAAGTACTCCGCATCGAAAAGAAATACTCCATACTTTACTCGTGTCGATTGGTATCGCACGTCACTATAAATTAGCAGCAATCATATTCACTGTTTTCCGAATCGCGAAGCTTTTTCAATGCTTACTGAACTCTCTAAGTATTGATCCATACCTATACGATATGATGGAGACCACCTTGGACAGTGATCCCATTGTTCTTAAGTGTATCAAAATTATATGGAGATCTTACTAGTCTACATAGATAAATATTATAAACTTTTATGGAAAGCAATTTATCATGCGTTATTGCTTATAGTAAAGTTATTTTTATTGTGGCACTTCTCTGAGTTTTCTTTATGTGAAGTATATACCACATTTTCTTTACTTTAAAAACATAGCTTATAGTGGTGAAAACCGCATCAATGATCGTTTAGCCTCGTGTTAAACTTTCTTTCCTCACAACTTCCATCGGGAGTATTACGGGTCCGTACCTCCAGGGATTTGGCCCACGCGTACCAACCCTTTATTCCTTTAAAGTCAGGATTCTTCACCGAGTCGATTTGTTACTGAAGACCGTGACGGTTAGAGGCACTCGATCCATCTCGTCCGACTGTGGGAAACGCTCTTATAATAGATTTCCGAGCCGTGCCAAACCGGGGCCGGTGGGCCAGACTATTTTTCTCTCTTTTCGGGACGTTTGAGGCCTGAGCCCGCTGAGATCAGCCCTTAGGCTCTGTTGATATGCCCGGCGCCCACTTCAACTCTGCTTTATCACCTCCATCTCAGATTGTGATTTACCCATATAGCCCTGGTAGAAGCTGGCTATTCGAAAACCGATATTTCAACGGGCTTAATAGCTGGCTATCGTGCCTTTCTACCCTCATATGTTATAATTTGTTTACATAGAGCTCGAATGCTAAGCTATTGATTGTTTAGAAGAGATTGCTTTCGTAATCGCCATGTGCTTCTATAATAAGCGTTGAATATTGCCGTGTTATAACGTACGTATGTCAGTTTTAGTGTTTGTTTAGTTAAAGTCTTAAACAAAAGTGCAAAAATAATATATTCATTACAGTGACATGTGGATTTAGTTTTTCTGTTCTTGTACTAGAAGTACATCTAGCCAAAATCCGTCTTTTGCACTAATTTACTATCTTTCATGCACTAGGATCTTCTTGTTAGTAGTATATTGCTACATAGTTCTGTCTACTTTAGAAAATTATCATAGCGAACAGAAACACAGGAGTCTTTCTTCTCTCTCGATCTCGCCTCTCTCTCTCCCTCTCTCTCTCTCTCTCTCTCTCTCTCTCTCCTCTCTCTCTTTCTTTCCCACTCTTTCTCTCTCCTTTCAATACCCTTTTCAATTCTCTGATACTATTTTTTATAACCGGTACAGATTTGACATATTCTTGTTTTCATCCCTTCTCGATCTCTCTCTCTTACAATCATAATTTACTTAAACTGTTTTATTTGACATATTAAGTTAGCATGATTTCTTTCGTTCTTTCTATCTATTTTTCATTTCTTCTTTTATCCCCATACATTCTTTGTCTTTGTTCTTCTTTGTCTCTCTATTTTCACAAATAGTTTTAATAATTTATATAATTCATCTATCACCTATGGCCATACTCTTATTTCACTCTTATTCTCACTTGCCCTTGACATTTGAAGCCTAATCTCTTTCTTGGCCCTCTGTCTGTCTTTTTATCTGTCATTCTTTCTCTTGTACGTATTTCTCACTCTTATGTCCCTCTCTCATTCTCTCAGTTTATTCTCGCTTCTCTCTCTCTTCTCTTTCTTTCTTTCCCACTCTTTCTCTCTCCTTTTCCCTTTTATTGTACTCCTCTGACAGACTTTTCGACACTGTTTCCTGTATTTGTCAGAATCTGTACATATTTTTTATATTTCTACTTCTTTATCCCAATCTATCATTATTTATATTTCTGTGTCTTTTGTGATCTAAGTATCAAACTTGTGAAAGTGTCATTTCGGCTATTATAATGAAAAGTATCAGCCTGTTGAGAAAAAAGTGTTCCTTATATCGAACATATTCGATATCTGTTAGTGAACTGCTAACGTATAAGGGCTCGTTTAATATGCAAATAAACTGCCATTCCCACTTTGAGATATGTCCAAGTGAGTATGAAATTCATTGTGAAACATTCAATGCGAAAGTGGGGCATTGATCCCAAAGCTGGACTTTATCGCCCTTCATACTACAAAACGCCTTATCCTACAGAGGAAATAATGGAACAGAACAGGGCATAAGTAACTTCGTGGTGGTCCTCTATTACTCAAATCTTTCTATTAAATGTTGATGTAACATTCATTTTTGTTATTTATATAGACATTTCTAGGTAATTATTAATGTATTATAAATAGGTTTATTAAGAAATAAAATTATTAAGACAAAAATTCATTTTTATAATGTTGTTGGGTGCCCATTAATTTTTACTAGGCTGGAGACAAATTTTAAAAGAGATCACACTCCAACCAAAAATCAAAATCAATCTTCCTTATTGGCTTCATCGTTTTATGCATCGCCGAACCAACTCGCTCTTTTGCTTTTGCTTTAACAAAAACAGGCTTTGGTAGCCTAAAAAACAAGACATCCCGTAAGGCGGTGTTAACATTTTTCTACCGTTCATAAATTCCTTCGAGATAAATTACTTGTAATATTGAACGGTGTAGATGGAGGAACAACGATCTCTATAGTTATAGTACTTTCACGTGAAACACACAGGTCGCCCGGCGGGCCGTGGATCCGTTTATCGGAGATAACGTGACACTGTTAAACCTTCGAAAGGTCCTGTTTTGCTAAAACGTGTATCGTCGTACCTCACACATCAAAACTGTCCGCTAACGTAATCCCGCCCAGCGGGAACTCTCGTTTCTCAGGACAGGGCTTGCCATTACAAGATTTTACGGAACGGATCCATTATATTTAGTGGCCTATATGGCATCCAGCCACTGTCTAGAAGTACGAAAACAAGAAACAAAAAATGTCGCGAATAAAACCATAAAGCAACTACAGTGGACATACGATTATACATATACTACAATAGATAGAACAATAAAAAAATTGATTAATTAAATTATTATTAATTAATTTATGAGAATTTTGGTAAATTCTACACAATATTGACCGTATGCTTTATGTATTTTCCCACCCTCTTGTAATAGAGACATATTTCTTCATGTTCCGTTTTAAGCTTCATATTATCTTTTACGATTTCTTACAAGAAAATAAATTAATAAATACACAGGTTTTGGAAAATATTGCTTTATATTATACAAAGAACTTGTAAGGAAAAAGGCAAGTTGAATAATTAACTAAATTATATTAAGTAAATTAATAAATACTTACATTTTGTAAAATATTGCCATTCATTATACAATGAACTGGTAATGAAAAAGACCAGTTGATTAATTAACTAAATTATATTAAGTAAATTAATAAATACTTAGATTTTGGAAAATATTCCCATACATTATACAATGAACTGGTAATGAAAAAGACCAGTTGATTAATTAACTAAA
>CM077105.1:25455352-25516781 GCA_039619505.1 Cimex hemipterus | reverse complement strand
AAATTATATTAAGTAAATTAATAAATACTTAGATTTTGGAAAATATTGCCATATATTATACAAAGAACTGGTAAGGAAAAAGACAAGTTGAACAATTAACTAAATTATATTTAGAAAGAGATTAGTGAAAGTAGGAAAAAAACATATTTAAACCTCCATAAAAAATATATTAACAATTCTCATGCGTATGCAGTAATTGTCAATACCTTCGTAATTTCTGAAATATTGACGTGTTCATTTGGGAAAATATCAAGTCTTGTTGATGATTGAATTTCTCAAGGCTATACTTAGGACGTTCCCATAGTAATAACCATGATTAAACACTTTTTTTTTCACTTGAGCCTGTAATTACAAAGCTGTCTTTTAGAAATCGTGCAAAGTTTCTATATGCCACATCCTAACAATGAATCAGATTCGTCGTAATGATTTGACAGCATTTCAATCAAAACTGATCATCGTGTAATAATCAAATGTCTATTTTCAGGGGTAGCCTACATCCTCCTTACAATTAGTTTCGACTGAGAAAGGAAAAGGTTTAGTGGTTTACGCGTTTTCTGTTTAGGAATATTTAATGAAAAAGCGTTGGAGAAATTTGTTTTTAATTAAAAATATTATTATTGTATTGATCAAATATTTTAGTGGAGACAAGACGATGTGTTCCAGCAACTTTGACAGATTCCTCTAGCTTCTTTGTTTTTCATCATTCTTATTTTTCCTCTTTAGTTTCTTGAATACGGAGAATAAAAATGAATGAAAACAAGTGCACCCATGTTACATTTGCTCTCTGAAGAAAAACTCCTCTACAATTCACCTCAGTAACATTCCTATTCCCAACGATGTCTGCGTGCGGTACCCCGGGCTCTATCTTGACTCATGAATGACGTGGAAACAACACATCCAAATAAAAATACAGGAGCGGGATAGACGATTCGGACTACGCGGATGAAAATCTAAATCTAACTAACACAACTGAAACCGATTTGGTGATACGGACTAGAACTGTGGGGAACAGTTAAACCTACTAACATCCCACGAATTCAATCATTCCAATCCAAAGTCCGAAGAATTATAGTTAACGCTCCTTACTAAGTCTCCAACGCCACCCACAACAATGACCTCAAACTACCCTTTGTAAATAACCTAATCCCGTCCAAATCCACCCAGTCCCACGACACACTCTCCACTAGCCCAATCCCGTGCGCCGATTAATGCGGAGATGGCCTCGGGACCTCATCATCAAGGAACTAACCTGCACAAACCTGAAGATCAACAACGGTTGGCAACACTCCTCAGACTATACATTTTATAATGTAAATCTGTAAATACTTCCAATTATGGGTTGTATATTTTATTAATACAGATAGTATTAAAATTAAAAAATGTTTCTTGAGCTTATATTAAGACATTATATTCCAGCCTATCGCTGACTTTACCAAAGACACTTTACGATTTCTCTGAGTCATTCAAATATGCTGAAGTTCCGTACTCGTAAGAATCTCTTAGTTAGGCATTAAATCCTTTTTTAATTCCTTTACTCATAAGGTTTATGCTCAACAATCTTCTACGACCAATTGGTCAAATTGGTACATCTCGAAAATGAAGATGACATCCTCACAGATTACATTTCAAGTTTTGCAGGCAAGTGGTTTCTTAAAAGCAATTATTTTCCTGATTGGTCTTCATTTTTCAAATTGACGGATTTATAATTACAATTCCGTCGATTGTAAAAATCGTTGAACCCCCCCCCCTCCACTCTGATCAAATTGGTCCAAAAAATTACCATTACATAACCGCATAAAAAATGACAAGCTAAAAGTTTATGTAAATTCTACAGTAACAATAGACAAGGGATGACAATACCGTTTTCTCACTCATTATAAATATATCGACGTAATAAGACCGCTGATGGAGACATATAGAGGTTACGTGAGCTCATTGCCAGATTTGATGGAGAGGTCATATGTTATTCCTGTTACGTGTCCCATTAAACTCTAGTTCCACCCACCAGACTTAAGGAAAAAAAATAAAGTGATTTTCATACCGTAGAAGCCTTGATTAGTTAATGGTCCAATATAACTCGACCAAACGTTACGAGGAATTGAAATATTTTAATGGACTTTTAGTGACTTCATGCCGTTTAATGTTTCACGTTTATTTTTAAAAAAGTCCTTGTGTGTAACGAGGCGATTTGCATTTATAAACAAATCTGATGGCTGGATTTTGCCCCCTGAAGTTTTTCCTTCTAATTACCAGATCATAAAGGAAAAAATCTATACAGAATATTACTTATTGACAACACGGGTGAATTACACCCGTTGATCATATCGTTTTCATGCGACAACGACAATTTGCCTTAAAAGTAGGCAAAACTCCTAGTGAGGACGTCATTCTAAATATAGAAATTGCGTTTCTCGCCAAATATGGAACTAAATAAAAAAGGTAATTTGATACCGACTCTAAACAAGTTATAAAAGTCAGTTAACCCTTTCTATCTCCGTTTGCCGCGAGGCCGTTTAGAAATGCAACCGCTTTTAGGGTGTGTTTAACGCACTTTTGTTTATTATGCCGAGGAACATAAAAGAAGCGTAAAACCAATTCTATTGAACTTGGCTTCTCAGTTTTCCTCTTTTCCCGACATAAAAACAATGCAGGATTTTTACTGAAGCTATGCTAAAATATAAAACATAATGCGACAGAGCAAATTACATTGTAACTAAACAAATTACAGTTATTTTTCCTTATTCCATATTTGAATAGATAAAAGTCACATTTAAAGTATAAATTGTATTTTTAATTTGAAAAAAACCTACTCAATGAATTTCGACCAAAAAAAGTGAATTTATTATTTTATTATTACTATCAATCTCTAAAACACAGTCAAAATAGTTGTATAATTGGTTTGTTGAATTATTATTTTATTATTATATATATTTAATTGGTTAGTTGGAATAGATTTTATCTGTACAAGCTTGAGCGATATCCAAGGGCAATTTACGAGAGGTTATTAAACTTAGGTCTGCTAGATTTAATTAGAACTCCTCTCTCAAGAGATATTTAGTACGTTCAAATTTTAGTAAGGTTTGCGATATACAAGATGTGTTAGAATATATAATTTTTCAAGAAAATTAGCATAATAACACATAAAAAATATTAAAAAATTTTGGGTTATAAAATTCTACTATTACCAATAAAAAGAATGTAAGTGGGTTTTTTATTACGTTTGTTCATGAATAAATGAAACTATCACAACCACTTTTCTCAAAAACCTGGCTGTAATATTGTGATATTGTAGTTTAAAGATTTTTGAAAATGAAAAAAAAACACATCGTTCTCGGCCAAAGGCTAATCCATTTAGGTTTTAGTGGTCAATTGACTAAGTTATTTCTATCAATTAATTGTTTCTTTTATGCAAGGCCTTGGTTGTCCTTTCGATAAATACTCCGCTGCTCTACCACCTGAGTTATCGTGACTTGGACTCTCCCGGACACCATTCCGATTAACCGAAAGTCGTGGGTTCGAATCCCGCTCGTGACACTGAATTTTTTATAACAACCAAGAATTTGCATAAAATAATTAATTAATTGAAAGGAATTAATTTTATTATTAATTACAACTTCTTGTTTTTTATTATGTTTCTAAATCTCAGGCCCTGAAGATGATTTGATGAATTAAATCCATAAATTTTGTTTTTAAAAAATTGATAGTTCTTCAAAAATCTGTAAACTAAGATGTTTGCACTTATTTACGACCAATTCATTCAAAAAGTCCCATTGTTCGCTAAATAAAATGTAGTTTTAGAATTTTATTTGAGAAAAGTTAACAACGTTTTAAATATTGGCCTAGGGCGTTTTGATATTCAGTGGTTTCGAAAATGTGAAATGTTCTCAATCGTAAGTCAATATTTTTTACGGTTTTATGTAGAACCAAAACTAAAACGTTAATTTACCTTATAAAACATATACAGAGAGGTAATTTGTCGAACTTCAGGGTTTTGTAACATACATCTTTTATTCTTTGAATAAATATCCATATTTCAAAACGAAATGAATAAGTGGTTATGAGGGAATGCTTATACATTGCCATTTAATCCAACAACTTTTTTTTTAAATTACTTGATTGATTGTCTTATACGATTTATGTCGGAATCGTAAACCTGAGTAAAAATCTATAGGAGGCGTATAATTAAATGAAACTTCAAATTTTTCCATATAAAATTCCTAAATATTTGCACGATTTATGTTTATTTATGTTAGAAATGAAATGAAATAAGAACCTGGTAGGGGTTTTAGTAACGCGTTCAAATCTTTTGTTTGATGTTAATCTTTTTATGCAAGGTTTTGGTTGAAATAAAAAAGTAATGTCACAAAGGAGATTCGATCCCACGACCTTCTCAATACATCGCTGCTCTAACCACTTGGGCTATCGTGAATACGATCCACTTGGATACCAACTCCCATATCAACCTACATCCTTTCGAAGAATTCCCTTCTTTTTGCCGTTTTGGTGATAGAGTTAAGAAGGCGCTCCCATTTTTATGGCGAAACTAGAGTTCATGGAACGCAAAAATCAAAACTATCGCCTTTTTTAAATTTTGGATATAGAAGCACTCGAAATTCTGAAATTTGACACATTATTCTTGAACCTTCCTGTGTATGTGTATGAAAAGGTGGGAATCACTGGTTTTAAATAAAATTGTAATTTCAAAATCATCGGAAATTAAGAAAAATTAAAATCAAAATTGTTGAGATTTGTTTAATGGATGCAAATGCAAATGAATTACAGCAGGTTTTCCTCTTCATCCCTCCAAAAAAATTGTTTGTTATTTATCTGTGCATAATCACTTGTAAAGAGTATATCAACTACATCAAAAACAATTATGATAAGTTAATAAATGTCCATTCAGCTAAACTACAAAATTATAATTTCAACAGATGTCAACGATTGGGTGGACTAATACGTCGACTGGTTGCGGTTTTAAGGACTTGATGCCACCAATTGTCACAGATGATCTTTTCTGGTTACTTTTTATAATTGAGACATCCAACTCAATTTAGAAGAATTTAGAAGAAAGGGTTAATTTCACTTAAATCTCCCTTGAGACAAGCTGAAACCCCGACGAAATCCCATTTATTGAAGTCTCCAATTAAAGTCGATGCGTTTATTGGATCATCGGACCTCACAAGAAGATCAGAATTTATTTTCCGGCTTTCGAGCGACTCGGTCATTCCAAGTTTGCGAGGTGCACTTACACCGAAAAGGTACGGACTCTGTTTCTTATGAAATGATACTTTCGCCTTCTCCATATCTGTGGACAGTCCGAGTAAGGAGTGTTTCCGTCATACGTCTTTAAGGTAACATGATACCCGTCACCTACCCCATAGCCATGTTTTGCCCCTGTGGTTACAGATATGATAGATTTATTACTGACATCAGGTTTTTTTACCATTTCAGGAGACTCAGTTTCATGCAGTTACAAGTACAGGATTGTACAAGCCTTATATATTACTGTCTTTATTTAAATCCCATTCAAATAGAATTATCATAAACATTTAGTTAGATTTCTATTTGTGATATGCGGAGAGGGATAAACCTGTAGTTAGGTCGACCCCGATCAAACTGGTCTATTGGTCTATCAAAGTTTTTTTCGGCTTTTCATCTACTTCAGTGGTGGGTTTGTGTGTTATTTTACTCAGTAGAGTCCCTTTTATAAAACTCACAAAACACAAACACACAAACCTACAACTAAAGTTGGAGGACATTGCAAGCATAAAGTCAGATAAGGATGATCAAAAATAACCAAACTTCATAAAAGTTTATACCATTGGTTTAGTCATTCTTCTATTGTACATTGTTTTCAAAATATTAGTTATTTCTCGACCCGAAGGCGACGCAGTGAAGGTTATGTCCCTTTTTAAGGAGAATCTGATTTGAATTTATGTCAATTAAACTAGCATAAAAGAAAAGAAAATATCAGTGAAAAGTATGTTAGATGAAAAGAAGAAAGATAAATATATAGAAGAAGAAAGGGAAAGACCGGACAGAAATACAAATGTGAGATGGACGAAACGGGATAAAGTTAGTGAGAAATATAAAGCAACATAAATTTGACTCTATGCCCCAATTGCGAAGGAATGATAAGAGAAAGTAAGAAGGTAGTAGAACGGATGATGGATGGCAAAATGTTTGTGGAAGGGAGGAAAAACTAAGAAAGGGCAAAAAAGGATGAGAAAGAAGGAAGAGTGAGTGATAAAATACATGATAAAACTAAGAATAGCTTCCTCAAGTTGTTAAAGAATAAAAAAATTTTTCGAAAATACAGACAACTAAAGGTAAACGGAAGAAGGAAAAAAATTGTGGAAAGAGAGAGAGAGAGAGAGAGAGAGAGAGAGAGAGAGAGAGAAGTATATAAAAGTGGAGAAGCAGAAGCAAAGAACGGGAAAAAGCAAATGAATATGAAAGAGAAAAGAATGAGAACAAGTGAGAGAGAGAGAGAAAGGGAGAGATGTAGAGGGCGAGAGAGAAGGAGCGAGAGGGTGAGAAGAGGGAGGGAGATGTAACTATTTAGTGTCGATTCTAATCTTTAAATATTAACTTTCTACGAATAAAAAGAATGTACGTTGTAGTGTAAAAGTGTAGAAGAAGAAGAAAAGAAAGGGAAAAAGCAAACGAATGTGAAAGAGAAAAGACGGAGAAAAGGGTGAGAGAGAGGGATGCAGAAATAGAGAAAGAAAGAGAGAGTGAAAGGGAGAGAGAGAGAAGGGGGAATGTGAGAGATGTAACTATTTAATGTTGATTCCAAGCTTTGAATATCAACTTACAAAGTACGAAAAGAAATCCTAGGATGTAAGTTGAAGTATAAAAGTGTGCAAGAAGCGAACAACGGGGAAAAGCTAAAGAATATGAAAAAGAAAATAAGTAGAAAACTGTGAGAGAGATAGAGAGGGATAGAGAGAGAGAGAGAGAGTGGGTGTGTGTGAGAGGGAGAGGGAGTAAAAAAGAAAGAGAGGGAAGGGGGGATATGTAACTATTTAATGTTGATTCTAAGCTTTAAATATTAACTTTTAATAAGTTAACATGTAAATACTATCTGTTTTACTTGTTGCATCGAAGAATGCAGTTGTAAAAAACAAATAAAACGTTAAAAAAATTAACTTACTATGTATGAAGGTGAAGTGGAAAAGAGAGACAGAAGTATATAAAAGTGGAGAAGAAGAAGAAAAGAACGGGAAAGAGCAAAGGAATATGAAGGAGAAATGAAGGAGAAAAAGTGGAAGAAAAAGAGAGAGACTAAGAGAAAATTACGTAATAATCACAATAGTTTCGAATACCTAAAACTAGTAAGGATTCTTTTTTTCTACAACTGTCCAGGCAGGAAGTCGAAGGATCTTCAGCTAAAATTTGAAGCTAATATCAATAAATCTGACTTGATTTTTTTACTTTCAAAATGTATGTACACGGTCTTCTCTTTCCTGCATGAAATTTGCGGTCAGCACCGACCAGCATAATAACATCATCACTATCTACATAGCATTTTCCCCAGTATTTGAAAACATTTAAAATTTTTTTTTTATTTGCCGAATATGGGCCTTTGTCTGGCGCTTTGCATTAACTCGCAATTAACAATAATATACGAAATGAACAAAACACTTTTCACCTATAAATGAAGGAAGTAATAAGAAATAAATCCAATCATCGTCTCATTGTCATCGCATCACTACCCTAGTAGCAACACAAGCAAACAGTTTTCAATTAATTAATATTTATGAAAAGTATTGGTTAAGATAAAAAGTCAGTGTCACGAGCGGCATTCGATTCATGGGGTTTAGATGGAAGTTAGTCTACGAGTAGATCGAACACACGATAGCTGAAGTGGTCGAGCAGCGGCCGAAGATCGTGGGTTCGAATCCCACTCGTGACACTGACTTTGTTTATCCGAGCCAATGCCTTATATAAAGATTAATTAATTGAAAAACGTTAACCAATCCAGCCAATCGGACCACCGGAATTCTAATGAAGTTAATTAAACTGATGAACTGTCTAATTATTCCTTCATCAGATCCTATTAGCTGTTATGGATTGTCGCAGAAGCTCAAGCCATAGTACCATGTAGATAGCATGAAATGTGGAGCAAAATATTATGTCAGGTAAACATTTAATCCATAATATTAAATAAAGTAAAAGGATGGAAAAATGTAAATTCATATTGATTTAAAGCTGCCAGATCAGTCGATCATTTTAAAATTTTAAATAATTTCAATTGTTCGTATCATTTTGTGTGAATACAAGTGGAACGAGAAATAGCTCTCCCGTTTCGGTGTCTTTTCCATGTGATTTATCCCTGGAACAACACACATTCCAATACTTTTAAACAGACGCCTTTCCTTGTCGATATCCCGTGATCGGTGAGAGAGAGAGAAAGAGAAAGGAATGTAAAAATACAATCATACACCCGGCGATAAAGTGTTCGATTTCGATCTCCATTTCCTCGGAGAATTCTGAAATGCGCCATCAAGGTTTACGACCGGTTGTGGATTCCCGATTCTACAAATTTGTTTCCATCAGGAACAAAGGGCCCGGGGTTGGAGTTAAATCGTCCGCTTAGAATTAAATACGGTTAAGTTGAAAAGCCTCTGAAACATAAACGGGAGCCGGCTTCTAATGGGTACCGACATTTATAGAAGATAGAATCTGCACTTGTTAAAAATTGATTTTCTTATAGATTATAGGGCATACCGGTTTTTTATATGCATAAGGACCTCATTTGCTAGTGATTGATGTAACCATACATTTCTCATTCCTACGTACTACTACTTCATTAGTTGTAGCAAATTGTTTTTCAATGAAAAAGCTAATAACTCAATTTAAAATTGTCACTTTACAATTAAAAATTTTTTATAGTAATACCCCCGTTTTTGTACAAATGAAATGGTATTTTATTTAAACGTGCCAATATTTCGACATACCATTGACATTACCACATGAAATTCAATGAGTTTAATTGCAAAATATGCCATTAACATAAAATATTTAATGTAAGTAGTGCTTTTTACTGTATCATGAATGGATCTAAAATTTATGAAGCGAAACACAGGCATGTTGTAATAATCAAGTTTTGTCATTTTAAAGAGCTGGCAATGGGTTATGAATAAAAAAGCAGAATATTGCTAAATTTATCATTTTAAGTGACAGTCAAGTGTCTTCAGAATCAATTAATTATGATAATCATGGTATTTTGCTTGAGCAAATAAGGAAAACTATTCAAACTGTATTGAAACAGAATGTTACTGTTCTACCGGGTTGGGTTAAGGCTTATTGCGGAATATATTAGGGAAATGAAGAAGCTGACAGACTGCCCAAATTAGCATCTGCTGGCGAGAACTTACAATACCATCAATTATAAATAAGAGTTTGGAAGAGAGTTTAGAAGAATGGGAAAATATTAGTCAAGTACATATAATGGACGGCAGACAAAGTTCCCGATAGATTCCAGTAGGACATCGAACTATCCGCACAACTAAACCACATCTTAACTGCACATGGCCCCAAGCACAAGGGCCCTCTCACCACGACAGACAAGTATCACGGAAAATAAACACTTTGAGCCCTGAAGATGATCTCAGTAAAGATCGAAACGTTGGCACGATAAAGAAAATGTTTTTATAAAGCCTCCGTAACACCACATCCCACGTCCTCAATATAATCAACCTGTTAAATCTGTTAGGTCCTGTCAGATCGAGAAAATTTGTGATGTAAGAATCGGCTAGTTAACATTGCTCGATCCATCCAGGGCAGAGCCAATGTTACGTGTTAGGTCAAAAATGTAGTTACATTGCTATCCGTTAGGGCGTACGTAACCAACATGGCAACCAAGAATTTAACAGCTGTTTTTCGTTTACACGTATTCTTAAATACGCATGAATTAAATCTGTCCAATACATTTCTTTTGTTGATTTCTGACCTCTTCTTACACTCTGATTCATAATAGATGCTAACTACTGCTGATACTCATCAAACTGGGAGTTAATCAGTTACTGTAGCCGCCTACTTGCGACCAAAGTTAATCTAGATTTTTAATTGTTGGTTGATAACTCTGCTGAATACCTTCAATTTCAGTAAATTATTACTAAATGTATTTGTTTTCAAGTTCCTAAATGTGCTCGCATTTCTTCTCATAGGTTACCTTATCATGACCATTCATCACCTTAGTCCCAAACGTATCTACGTTATTTTACCAAGAAAATTGAATCGTCGGCACCTTGTAAACTTTGGGGAATACAGTGGGAATACTTCTAATCTTTTCAAACATTTGAAAACCAAACACCCATTGACCAGTTTTCTCAAATCTCGATAACGATAGAATTGAAATATCAATTATGTTGAAATGTGTTGACAGCTTTTCCTTGTATCTACGTACCCACTGTATGAAAAAATACACCTGCCATTTCTTGATTATTTTAACGCATGAGCGTTTGTTATCCACATGTTGATAATGAGTAAGTGATCATTTATGAATAATGAAAAAGTACTCATATGAAGCTACTAGGGGTATTTACGAACTTTATGTTAACCCTGTTAATTCTGTTAGGTCGTGTTAGACCGAGAAAAATTATGGTGTAGACTTGTAAGAATGCTCGATCTAACAGGCCAGACTCAATGTTCTCATGTTAATTAATCAAGTACATATAATGGACGGCAGACAAAGTTCCCGATAGATTCCAGCTGGACATCCAACTATCCGCACCACTAACCTACATCTTAACTGAACATTATGTCACTACATACTACACAGTTCTGAGAAGAAGCTTTGCGTGTAGTCTCTCATTTGTCATGTGCAATTTAAAAATGTATAATACCATAATATTTGCGGTTGTTGTTGGTTATTAAGAAGGTAAAAACTCAACTAAACCTACTCGTCAATTCGTAGATATTTTGTTATGACGTGAACCGGTTGTAAATTTTCGAACGTCAGAAATTCTTTCATTCCCCTCGAGGGAGGTCGTGAGAGTGTGCTAGACAAGTTTATTATTTTTTTCAGTCATTAGAATAACGAGTCTTTCTGAGAGGTAAACTAAAGAAATACCATTCGCCTCGTTACGGATCGAGGTAACGGGGCGAGGTGTGAGGCAGCGGTTTCCACACAGGACCACAATGGAGCAGTGATTAGACGCTAACATTAATACAGGGCTCAAACAGTCGCGAGTAACAAGCATGGAGCTCCTGAACAAACTGGCAACGTCATCCGTACCCTGGGATAAATCAGTGAGCATTCAATCCTCTCTTTCCTAATGATGTAATCCTCCTGTTATCGATAAATTAAGGTGTAAGTCACATTTTTGAAGAGTCTTATGCTAATAACTAAGCCAATATTTTTTGAGCCGTGTCATATACCATGGGAATGGAAAATGCCGGCTTGAATATCTTAGATTTACAACCTGGAGGAATGGCAAACCAGATCCACGGCTTCTTCCGCTCCCGATTTTTATTCTCTCCACTCGAATTTATTCGGATTGAGTAATTAGCCTTCACCGAACTGAAATCTCCTTTGTGTAAACACCGCGGTTGTAAATCCTGATTCAAGTTCAACAGTTAGAAACTCTCGGTTTATATAAATAGCTGGTTCCGAAATCACGGGGTGAAAAATAAAATCTGGTAGCGGGTCTTAAATGGAAATGAGCACCACAGATCTTTTTTATAAATCAAAACTGGTGATCATATAAATAGTCCGCCTAATCCGATTGGTTACGTTAACAAGGCATCGATGGAACTGGTATCTCCAAATTTCTGCTAAACAAAATTCCCATAATCGAAAATTTATATAAAATCTTATCAGGACTAAAAAATATTCTGCGATAAGGGAAAAACAGACAAACAATAAGTGGTAACAGACACAAAAAATGAACAAGATAAGTTATTTGTTGTTGTTGAGTCTTTATGTATGACTAAAATACGATCATGTGTAAATGAAAACATTTGAAAAAAATCATATCTTGCTCCAATGACCCCAGTGTGGAGTAGTCATGCTGTATTAATAAAATGAATGAAAAAGTACTTTATTACATAAAATAAAGAGAGTAAAAAAAATTGTACATAGTCAAAAAGCAAATTTCGGCAATGGTTATCAACCGTCTGCCGGAGTCGGACTATACATTTTTAGTAAACAATGAACACATTTCTTCTTAAGGAATAAACAAAAGAGAGAGAAAAAACTATATAAATAAATTAAAATAACAACATATCTATTTATGCACATATAAATAACCCGGTGTCTCTGATATATACAGTAAACATTTAATAGTTCAAATAAAAGACAAGCATTTTCCTGTAGCTCCAGGCTTCTATCGCAAACTTTACCAGATTTAAAGACTCGGGGTTATTTTATAAAAAGATTAGGTGCTCTCTCGTCAACTAGGGGCAAGCCTATATGCCGTGCTCGGAACTCCGCTAAAACTGGGCATTCTGCTAGAAAATGAAGACAGTTTTATCGAGCCTGCCTGTTGCAGAGAACCTATCGGAACTATAGACCCTTGTGAGGTTATAGTTAAGGTACAGTAACTCTCACCTAATTTTGAACAACCAGCGAGCTAGCGGAATGGACAGAATTTTAGAATCTTACGCTATGTTCAAGAAAGGTTGACTAATTTTAAGGTCCTTATAGAGCAAAAACCTAGCGGAATTTTGGGCATGGAGGAGACATTTCACTGTGTGAGAAGTGCGGATATTGTCAATTAATTTTGAGTGTAAACGTGGCCACTCTTTGAAATTGTCCAGGGAAAAGTTGTCTTCCTGTAAAGTGGATAAAGTTTACTCTTTAATGTAAAATAATATTTTGGTTATGTCGTGAGGAGCGGTCAATTATAACGTAGTTTAAAAAAAAAACACCTATTCCATTTTTGCCGACGTTTCGACCTTTATTCGGGTCATCTTCAGGCGTAAAGTATGGTGCTGTTCTTGTGTTGTCATATCGATTTTATGTGAAAGTGTTGCCTGTCACAAATTTTAGCAAAAGATTTTATTAAATTGCTTTCTTTACAAATCTGGCAGATGTCATTTCATGTCAAATACGGAGCAGTGATGAGAGAGCCAGCCAGTAATTGAAATCGTATATTTAGTTGAGTATAGTTTTAGTTGATTTTGGAGAATACCGTATATCTGGAGCCACCTTAAGTTGGGGTTAGGGTTATATATAACGAACCCATCCTAGTTTCAGACGGCACGGAAGATTACAAAGGGAAACGTTGAGTAAAAAGATTATGCCAGTCGGTTAGGGTGAAGGGATAGAGTTGAAATTGTGAAAACGTGTTCAAATCAAATCATCGACAAATGGGATGTTGATCTCTGTTGTTCGGTTGGTGAAGTAGAATTGACTGTTTATGATGCAGGGAAGAACTTTAAAGAAAAATCATTTGATTCCTCCGATATTGCGCGATTTGGCTGAATTCCACAGCTCGACCAAGAAGATGTTTGTATAAGTAGGCATCTGAGATGTCCGATCTTTTATCGAGTTCCTGTCTTTTGAGTTTAATATGTGATTTACATTCTGCTATACAAATGAAAACCAAGGAATTGGTTACGTTTTTATATACATTGTATATGAACACTTGTAGTTTGACGTATGACCACAAAATTCACGTGATCTTTTTGTTCGTTTAGATTGATTCGTACAAATATATGAAGTCTAGGTGTTCTTGCCTTCTAAAGCCCTTATGTATGAAGGTTTATAGTAAACAAAAATATTCATTTTTGGACTGGATCAGGCGATGATTTTTTCGGCGTTCGGTGTTCCATTTAAAAATCCAAACTTCTATGGAATTTTCCAATATAAACGATTACGACTGTTGAAAGGCAGCGTTTCTCTTATCTGTGCTTATACCAACAACTTTTAATTTTTATATAATTAATAAAAAACATGGCTGAAATCAAGAAAAACTCCTCACTTGCAAAACAAATAAACAGATTGGATGTAAAGTAATTCTATTTCATATGATTTTTTTCTTTGCAAAAAATGTTAATGTTTTTATTAAAGTCGTTGGTTGCCCTTGTTAACCCTTTTTTATGGCAACGATATGTTTAAAGTAAAAAAATAACATTTGCTATTTTGTTAAATTGGCCAAAATTTATAATACGTCCGTTTGAAGAGCTTGGAGGAAGGTACAATAAAGTGCCGAAAGATAGGCGAAGAATTAAAACAAAAATATTTTTATTAGAAATGTGTAGATATTAGTGGCCGTTAATCGATAATTATTCAGATATCGTGAGATGCGATCTGGTGTGACGTAGGTTTCAGAAAAGCGTTTTCTTTGTGGTGCCAACGTTTCGATCTTTACTGAGATCATCTTCAGGGCTCAAAGTGTTTGTCTTCTGTGTATTTGTGCCATTCTTGTGTGTTGAGAGTGACTCTTTCGCAAGAATGGCACAATTACACAGAAGACAAACACTTTGAGGCCTAAAAATGATTTCAATAAAAGATCGAAACGTTGGCACGACAAAGAGGTTTCTCTGAAACCTACTTCACACCAGACCGCATCTCACGATAACTGAATAATTTTTCTTAAAGTAAATTCATGATAATAACTAAAAAAACATTATTGTCCATTTGTAAGTAAGTCGAGTTCGAATGCAGGGCGGCTAGATTCGAACCCAGGACCTTCACATTAGAGTGATGAGCGCCGTGTCAACGCCTAAACCGTTGCGGCCACCGACGCCCCTTAAGAGAACATTTTCCTCATAAATTTATCGATAAATCTACCAAATATTTTGTACCTTAAAATCAATTCAGGAACGTAAAAAATAGTTAATTTCCTCACGGAAATCTTACCACTTGTGCCTCATAAAGTAAGTACAAAATTGACAGCGTATTGTTAAAACTTTCAATAGCAATAGCCTCACGACATTTCATACAATTATGCGAGACACATCTGAAGGGGCAATCGGTATAAATTTAAATGCAAACAGGACAGTTTACAACACGGGTTTGTTGTCATAATGCAAATGGCGTACGGTTATAATTGCCGTAGCAGCCCACGGACATTGTCTTGAGCAATGCCGTCTTATTTTCTTATCTTTTCGAGATCGCCTATCTGCCCGGGGTGTCAACACGGGCGACTCTTTGCAACCAGTCTTCCATTGAGAACTCGCGGGTGAAAACGACACGAGCCGTTTTCGGTTTTAATTTGTTGAATCAGATAAACGTTAATGGTAACAATGGAAAGCCATTGAGACGTCGAGTCCAATTCCTTTATTGCCCGGGAGACGAATTGTGGGACAGGGATTTGCCAAGGAAACACTCCTAGAGATAATCTCCTGAGCCCCAGGGGCAAAAAGAATGAGAGAATTGAACGATAAATCAGCTAAGCCGAGGACCGACCACTAAATTAGACGAAACCTCACTATCTTCCAACATTCACCTGCTACGTTCACACCTCCCATAGACACACGTTAAATAGTGCCTACGACAACTCTTAAGATACGGATGATAACAATCTTTCCCGAAGAATAACTTTTCCGTCATCCACAAAATTGCCATGTTAACTTAAAGAAAATATAAAGCCACTTCATTAAACCTACAAATGTTCTGTTGCTTATATATAAATATTCTGAACATGACAACGATACTATTTTAATAAATATTAATCTGAAACTATAAATTAAATCAATTTCAAAATAATAGCCAACCTCAACCATAAATTACATTATTCATTTTTTTTCTACTTATATTCGATGAGCTAGTGATGTAGCTGCTTAAAAATTATTGATCTGCATAAAAAATCTATTTCACGTTATTGGTAAAATTACACTTAGGACAAAAATGTCGTATTCCTTAATTTTCTTTTTGGTCAATTTTTACGAAATGATACTTTCGAGTTGAAATGTAAAAAATTGATTAAAACACATAAACAGGATTTTTTAAACATATACTATTTTCCATAACTCTCACCGTTCTGCACTAAGGTGTTAATAAACCATTTTGATAATACAGTTTTCTCATCGAATAAATAATTCTGCCGGAATATCATTTGCCGGGTATTTTTTCTTTTTGGCAGTTTGGAGGATCTCAACCAATTTTTAATAACTTTCTTAAACTCTACGCATAATTATTTGGAGATCGTGAGATACTGTCTGGTGTGACGTAGGTTCTAGAAAAACATTTTCTTTATCGTGCGAACTTTCGACCTTTGTTGAGATCATCATCAGAGCTCAAAGTGTTTGTTTTCCGTGTAGATCACAGTAGATCCTACTCACAGTAAGTTGTTTTGCAACGATCCGGATATCGAGTCTTTTAGCTCATCATCAGGTGGAAGGAGCTCTACAATCACGTCTCTCGACGTGCGATGCCAAAGTGAACCGCCAACGCGCGTTCCAATCAACTGCTGATTTTTTAATGACGCTCAATTTCTCGCTTGATAACTTGAGCTATACTTCACGAAAGCTCTCTGTTGGGGGGAAGGGCTTTCGTTAATTTGAAATACCGATTTCCTTACCCAATGTCCCACTGGTTCAATGGGGGAATTAATTTTAATTTTCCACATCTCAATTAATTTCAGAGAAGAAGAATAAATCAATCATATATGGTTATTAAATTGAAGATAGTTATCCCGAAGATTTGGCTCTCCTTTCCCCCCTTTTAACTTTGAATGAAATGAAAATACCTACAATTTGAATATATGGCATGCACACAAGTATACGGGTACAAACGATAAATAATATGGTTTTATACATATATAAGAATATATTGTTATAAAAATATAGAAAATAAAAATATTCTTACTTGATTAGAACATAAAAAAGATCAGATAAAATTAAAACAAACACTTTTCAGTTGATCGGTATATAAATTAAATTAAACAGCTCCTTAAATTACGGTCATTTGACCAGATCGTGTTATTTGATTGACCGAATTGAAAGAAAATGAAAATTATTAAAGTTTTAATGAAAGGAAATGAATTAATATTGACCTTAATAATGTTACTCATGTAAAGACGTGCACGTTAACTATCAATTGAATTTAACTTAACTAATAAACTTGCATGCAATAAAATAATAATAATAAAATAAAGTAAACTTAAGGATGAAGAAAAAATGGCGAAGCAGGTATGAAAATCGAAGATGTGAAGTCCCAAATGATGAAGCCACAGATGGCAAAGAAGCGGAGATGATGAAGAAAACCAGACGAAAATGACGACGAAGAAAATAGATGAGATGAAGACGATCCACAGAAAATACAGCCTGATGACGTTACGGTATAAACCTGAGATTCCCCGATCTTTTCGGCGGTGGTCCCTGATGGTATAGGGATCGACGATGGGACGGAGCGAAATCGATGTAAACACTGCCCCTCGATGTCTCCTACTGGTCCAAGGGTCCGCGATAACGACTAAATCCTAGCTTGTTTTGTCCGTTTAATCCGTTATGGGTCGCTTAATCAACACTTTTGAACAAATGAAATATTTATCCCCGATACATGTGTAGAATACTAATGAACTTAACGCATGCAAAACATAATCAAACACTAAATATATTTTTTAAGATAGAGAGAAAAAAAGGGGGAAGGAAACTAAACTTCGCAATTTACGACAAAACAAAAGAAAATACGGCCTTAACATAACTTGAGCTATATTTCACTAAAGCTCTCCGTGCCATTTCATTTGTCGTCGAGAATGCAATCCGATTACACGACATTTGAAAAGTAGTAAAAAGGAAAATTCAAAATGTGGGGTTGAAATGGGAAGTTAGTGTCCGAGTGGATCGAGGTCACGATAGCTCAAGTGGTAGAGCGGCTTGGGTTCGAATCCTGCTCGTGTCATTGCCTATTTTATCTCAACTAAAAACCTTAATTAATTGTAATATATTAATTGGTCAAATTGACAACGAAATTAGTGAATTTAATATCTACGTTAAATGGCCAGATGTCAAAGACAATTTGGACATAGTGACCTAAGAGATAAAACAATTTTGTATGAAGCTTAGTCAATCTTGGTAATAACCCTTGTAAAGATATATTTTCCATAATATATAGACGTACAGAAAGGGTACCTAATATGTCCTTTCGCAATCCTATCACAGACGTGTCAGTCGTTTGAATTGGTATTTGGGATAAATAAAATAGGTCATATTAGATTGGATATCTTTTGACGAGTTAGTAAAGAATTATGAAAAAATTCATTTCATGGTTGATTTGCTCTATCAATTTAGTGTAGTTTAGTTTGAGTCGTCACGAGTAACTATGATCACGTACGATGATAGTAGCATCTAACGTCTGTCCGGTTTCGTTTAGTGTGCCGATTCCAAGTAAGTCGTTTGTCTAAGTGGAGTCCAAACTTACGCGTTCGACAACGGATTTTGATAACCCGTTAAAGAAAATGGGTGGTAGTGCAACACGTCTACGTGCAAAATAAGGCGAGAAGATCGTTAAATTTCTTTTAGGTTTCATTTTGGGACCATGTTTGAGGGTCTGCAAGGGAAAAGTGGTGAAAGGATTGCTGTATCATCATCAAATTGAGTAAATTGATCCGATAAGGTCACAGTACATAATGAAGAAGTTTAATAATGACCTGGTAGGACGCTAGCTAGATTAGTATAGATGAGTTGGCCGTGCTATGTCCAGCCCTTCAAAGCAATGGGAAGACAAATAAAACATGAAAGGGCAATAGTGTAGAAAGCACTTCGCTTTCACAGAAGGTTGAGGCGCCAAACCCCGGCTAGGGTGTAACGATGTCAAGGAAGATACCGCAATCAGTATGTTTTTTCTTTTTCCGGCCTGGACTATTGCCTTTCATTATTTTCCTTTTTTTAACTTAGCTTTTCTATAGGATGTCTGTCGATCGTTCTGGTTGTGTTCTGGGACGTTATTTCTACATTTTTGCCCTTCCAACATGTGGTGAAAAGGCCCTGAAATTATATCATTCATTAACATTCAATCCTAGCCTATATGCGGGTTTCAGAGTAGTCGATATACCTCTGAAGACCCGCCCTCGTTCACGCTAATAAATACATCCATATTTTATGTACAATTGAAATTACAATTAATTTAAAATCTAATCGAAAGCTATTAACCATTAGATTTTTTTTAATATGGCCAATGTTCCATGTTGCCAGTGACACCACCGCCCGACCAAAGCCACCCCCGGGAAGAGACCTAAGCGCCCCCCTGACTTATTTTTTTTACAATTGGGGAATTCCGCTCTCTCTTACGGGTGCATTGGGAGGATACTGATAAAAACCACTTACATCGCTTTGGAAAAGTCTTCATCCTCCCCGCGACCCGGGGCAGAAAGCTATTAATTGGCCAAGCGAACCGCGAAAACTAGTGAATTTAATAAGCTAAATTAAGTATATCTTCACTAAAGCTCTCCGTGGCCATTTCATTTGTTGCCGAGAATCAAATAGATTACACGACATTTGAAAAATGGTAAAAAGGAGGGAACATTCAAAAGGTGAGGTTGGTGTCCTAGTGGATCGAGGCCACGATAGCTCAAGTGGTAGGGCGGCGTATCTAGCCGAAGGTCGTGAGTTCGAATCCCGCTCGTGCCATTGACTTTTTTAACTCAACTAAAAACCTTAATTAATTTGTTTTTTATGATACATCAACAATTAAATCTATATACTCTTTTATATATGTTTGACTTTTATTCCTTTGAATTTGGTAGAATAAAGAAGAAAATTAAAACGAATTATGATGAATTATGTGTGTGCACATTATTGTTTTATATATACAGTATATTTAAAAAATACTTTACGAATCTATTTATTTACAGACGTATTCTTATTACCAGTTTGATGTTCATTCAGAAGCTTTCTATAATATTTTTGTGACTTTTATTCATCGAATTCGAGAGATTTTCAAAGAAATTGAAACCCATTATGCTTCATTTATCATCTGAGCAGCAAATCGATATCGCAACTTTCATTACGGTACTAGAAATTGTTTCACCTCGACGGCTGGGATTGCGAAAACAGACATACATTCCTTTTCGGGTGAATTCGTAATTCTGCATATTACAAAGTGGCTAAAGCGGATTAAGGTAAGCACGGAGCACGGGCATTACAATAATAAACCGGGCCAAACCGGTGGTTGGAATCAATTTCCCGAAGGCCTTTCATCCTCCACTCAAAAGCGGTAGGCATAAAATGAAAGCTTGGATTATCAGACGATTTGTATTTGCAACAGGTGCGAAATGGTTTGGTGAACGTGATCCCGGGATGTTTACGTGATTGGAGGAAGACGCCTCAAACTAAGATCACGTCCGGTAAACCTGATTCAACTTATTCCGAGCCTTATTCGAAAACCGACTGCCTCCCCTTCGGAATCCGATTGATAACGGGCACGCTCGTCTATGGACATTTCCTCAAATCAACGTTGGCATTCCAGAAAAACAACTACGTTAAACTATTTAAATAAACATTATAGCAATAAATAAAATCACACGGATAGCAGTATAAAGGGAACTTACTTAATTTTGGAGGACCATACCGAATAGCAACAGGCAAAAAATTTCTCCTATTTGTAGTATAACTTGTTTTGTATATATTTTTATATATTAATCACAGTTTCATGTTGTTTGAAGTTTATTAATTCAGTCTTTATCTTAAAAAGTTAAAAAAAATTCAATCGATGAGGAAAATTTTAAAAAAACGAGACGGACAGATAAAATTTGTTTCAGATGTTTAATTAACATTCCTCCTTTTGCCTTAATTCCACCTCGAAGACGCCTCGGCATACGTTCTACCAGCCTGGAAATGTCTCATTACTGGAGGTTTGCCCATTCTTCACGAAGAGTCCTTTCAAGATCTTATAGTGTACCAGGAAGTGATGGTTTCGGTGATCCGTCTTTTGAGGTTATACCATAAATGTTCGATGGGGTTCAAGTCCGGAAAATGGGCTGTAAGCTGTTATGCTGTAAAAGGTACATGCGTCCTATGCGAACGACGTGCGGACAGGCATATGATTATTGCTGATTTCATCGAGGATGTACAATAGCTGCATACCTGATGGAACGTCCATCATAGATAAGTCTCTCACAACACACAACATCCTCAGGACTAACAGACAGTTTAAGTTTAAAAATCGAATTTAAGAAAACAAAGATGAAAAGTAAACTTCAAAAGAAAACTTCAGAATACAAACGAGACTGAATAAACTTTATATATCCTCTGGGTTCTGCAGAAAAAAAGAAAACATTATGATTAATGAAATGATAGAGAGGTTCATTAATAAAAATACCTTAGTTTTTACTTACAGTATGTGACTTAATGTTAATTAATATTAGCAATATTAAAAGATGATGGTTGATCTTTAACTATAATGGGCTGGTTAATGACTTTCTGTAATAAACCGAGGATAACAAAATATATTGATGGGGCTGAAGTAATATTGTATATTGTATTGATTCCTTATAAGGCCGACAATAAAATGACTTTTTTTTCATTCGGCACAGGAATAATGCTAAAAACCGCTGCACTCGATTTCATTATACAATGACAAAACATGTCTACGGAAAAAACAATGTCTCCTGCTGCAAAATAAAAATCGTAATCAGTATTCATTGTTATTAGATTGTTAATTTTATTCATTCAGTGTACGTTTATTTTTGTAAATATCAATCTCACAGTGTTCACCGCGGCCCACAGTTCGGGAAGCCCCGCTGTAAAGTAAAGGTCCCGGGTTCGAACGCATAGCCATTGTAGCCTTACATATTGGACCACATACTCACAAAATGCCTTTTTTTAAACACTGACCCCCTCCCCTCTAGGGTTCATCCGATCTCGTATGTTAAATACCCCCCTTTAAAAAAATAAATGAAAATAAAAACCTATAGAATTACAATTGAAGATGGGCAAATAACGCCAAAAGTCCAAAAGTAATTAAAAAAATGTTACTACCTTATCAGTATTGTTATTTACAGCCATGAAATAGTAAATTATAGTTTATTAATAATAATTATTATTTAATATAAAAATAATGGAACCTTGGTGGCCAAGTGATTATAGCGTCCGACATGGCATTTACCACAATAACGGTTTTATGGTTCGAATCCCGGAATAACCTATTGATTTATAATTGTGAATATTTTACATTAATTAAGGTTTGTAGTTGAGATTAAAAAAATCAGTGTCACGAGCGGGATTCGAACCGAGCATCTTCAGTCATCTTCAGGAACTTGTCAGTCTGAATTTATTTAAGAGGGCAACATACATTGTATAGGTTATATGAAATTCTCTAGTTTTATGGGGTCCGTTTGATTAATTAATTGTGTTTCAAGTAATTAAGGTTGTTAGTTGAGATTAAAAAAATGCAGCGCCACGAGCGGAATTCGAACCCACGCTCTTCAAACGCCGCTGGTCTTCCACTTGAGCTATCGTGACGTCGATCCACTCGGACACAAACTTCCCATCTCAAGCCCCACCTTTTGAATTTTCCCTCCTTTTTGCCATTTTTCAAATCGATTCTCGGCGACAAATGAAGTCGCCCCGGAGGGCTTTAACTTTTTAAATTAGCTAGCTTTCGTGGTCCGCTTGACCAATTAATACCTTTCAGTTGATTAAGGTTTTTAGTTGAGATAAAAATTTGAAAAATATTAAAAAGGATGAAGAATGGGTTGAGATGGGAAGTTAGTGTCTGAGCGGATCAGGGTCACGATCGCTCAAGTGGTAGAGCAGAGCGGCCTATCTAGCCGAAGACCGTGGGTTCGAATCGCGTTGGTTACACTGACTTTTTTATCTCAACTAAAAATTTTAATTAATTGAAAGATATTACTTCATCAAGCGGACCAGGAAAACTAGTGAATTGATAATAGTGTTAAATAGCATTTTAAAGGATTTTGATCCCTCATCTTAGGAGTGAGATGAGTCACCCACAAATTTTTAAGAACTTTAAGCTATTCTGTTTGCAGGCATTACTATACATTATTAATAACTATAAAATAGACCTTTAAAAAGAAAGTACTCAGACTGAAAATGATTTATAAGAAATTCTACATGAAACAATTAGGTATGTAAACAGTGCTTTCGTAACCAAGCATGAACAATAATTTTGCAAGATAATAAATAGATTGGTGTTCGTTTTAAACATATTTGGTTGGCATGAAGGTCCGAACAACTTAATACAACCCCTACTCAAAATTCACTTCGTTAACATAATGACAATACTCAAATACTTCATTCTTCTAATTAAAAAGAAAAAGAAAAAAAACTCTTTCGACAAGGCGGCTTATGTATCAGTTTGTTTGATTAATATCCTGCCACTAGTTAAGAGAATGATGCATATTTTATAGGACTTGTTAGAAATGAATGTTCTAACACTCGAGATAAATATTGCTTCCAGTTGAATACAAAGGCTAAATACCGTTTTACATTTCTGGTCATGGGTGATACTGAATGGTAGGTTTTTATAGGATAAAATAATTATAAGATAGCAATGATAATCAGTTTTAATCCAATATATCATACTTTAATTATTTGTACAGTGCTAAAATTATAAATTACGAGTACCAATTTCTTGATAGTTACATTTTAAAACGTGTTGAAGTCGTGAGGAGTGGAGAAGAAT
This sequence comes from Cimex hemipterus, assembly GCA_039619505.1. Taxonomy (NCBI): domain Eukaryota; kingdom Metazoa; phylum Arthropoda; class Insecta; order Hemiptera; family Cimicidae; genus Cimex; species Cimex hemipterus. The sequence continues at coordinate 25,493,239 of CM077105.1, read as the reverse complement.
GAGGTAATTTATACAAGCACCTTTTCCATTTTTTTGCTACGTTTCGACCATTATACGTGTCATCTTCAGGGGTTATCTCAAATACAAACCATATGTTGATTGAAAAAACATAGAATTTAAGATCTAAATAAAAATTTCGAACCAAGTATTTCACACTCACATAAAGTGTTGTGCTTGTGGTATACTGGTTTTGTGTGAAAGTGTTGTATAACGTGAATTTGTATTCTGTTGTTTTTATATGATTGTGAGAGGACGGAGAAGGGGGCCAATTTGGGAAATTGTGTTTGGTCGTGTGTTATTTAACTCAAATGAAGTCGACAATGGGGATTTTCTGGATTGGATTTGTGATTCGGTAGTCAATATTGGGAAAGAAGTTTCATGTTGGTATTAAGAACTATATCAAAGGGAAGCGAAATATAAAATTAAGGTTTAATAGTTTATTTCCTTTATGATGTTGGCGTATCTCCGGCTGAGTTGGCATGCATCTGTTTTGTAATTATTACAGTGTGCGAACCATTTCTAGAAATCCATTATATTTCGCCGTCCGATTAAGGAAATAATTAGTTTCAATTAATTAATCTTTATGTAAGGTATTGAGTGAAATAAAAAAAGTTAGTGTCACGAGCGGGATTCGAACCCACGATGGTCGGCTCGAAACGCCGCTGCTCTAACCACTTGGGCTATCGTGTCCTCGATCGACATTTTTACCATTTTTCAAATGTCGTTTAATCGGGCTAGATTGTCGACGAGTAATGAAATGGCCACGGGGAGCTTTTGTGAAGTATTCTTCATTTTAAATCATCAAATTCACAAATTTCGTGGTCAGCTTGACCAAATAATAGGCTTTATAGGTCAAGTCGAGGTAACGGTAGCTCAAGTTGTAGACCAGCGGCATATCTAGCCGAAGGTCCTGGGTTCGAATCCCGCTCGTGCCATTGACTTTTTTTATCTCAACTACATGCCTTAATTAATTGTCATTATACAGAATGTTTTAACAACAAAGCCTTTAAAAATATTTCTATCATATGTTTCAAAAAGTCCCAAACTAACTAAACTAGCTTAAAACAAGAAGTTATCTATTTGCAACGATAAAATTGCAAATTTTACATCAATAATAAATGGAATACATTGTCCATGTCCCAATTTCATATATCATTCTTACACAAAATGGATTTTCCGTCTTTATAGTTTTGATATTTTAAACAGTGGCTGTCGAAATGGTATGATATTGACAAGTCTTAAGACCCACAAGTCATACTAACAAAAATCTGAAAATTTTGAGAAAATGGTATCCCCAGATTGTTTCTCTGCATTGTAAGTCGTATTTTTAATACCAAAGATTTTCATTTATATATTTGTTTTTTATTGGTTTAAATAAGGCTTTACAAGACTTTCGTAAATTATTATTATTATTATTAGTTTTTAAGGGCGTTTTAACGGCTAAGGTCATTTCACGCCCTAACATCCAAAAATTCTATTTTAGGTTTGCTATATCTCTTCTGAGTGCTATAAAACTCTGACTCCAAACATTCACTCGTAACCTAATTTATCCTATTGCCATCCAAGCTTTGATTTTCTTTTCTTAATTCTTAATTCGGAAGGCCAAGTTACAATAAATTTAATAAAATTATAATATTTATTTCTGTTACTTTTTTTTTAAATTAAAATTGTGAGTTTTTTTTTCACAAATTAAAATTTCCCCATAGGCTTGTATGGCTAATAATAATAATAATAATGGAGTCAGACTAGCAACAATCTCACCGTGATTAGCTCATCTTTATCCTTTTATTCTTCCATTCAAGTATGATAACTAATTCTACATAACAATAATAAGAAACAAAACACAATAATATTTCTTTTTTTTTTTGAAGGAGCTATTTTTCTTATTTAAATTGCGATATTGGGCATTGTACTGTATTACCCCGCAATTTTTATTGTCTTCCATTTTCTTTTTCCGCTCCGGCAGCCTCAAAAGCTTCTGAAAAAAGAAATCATGCACGCACAACTCTTATGCAGACATTAGCAGGCATTCAATGGTAAAATAATTTGGGAAAAGGCCTAAATTTCATTGTAAATTCCAACAAATTTGAGAAAACTGAAAAGCGCTCTTCGAAAGGAACCCTGGGGACCCAGTAACTCCTGTAAACTGCTCGAAAGGTTGAGCCTTTGCCTAAAGGGTTGTAAAGTGAGGCAGTCGACCAAAATATGTTTTACTGTCAAAATTATGCGTTCTCCACTTCGCGTACATCGAGGACAAATTGGAAGGTTGTTGCCTATTAAAAGTCTATTATGAATTAACCTGATATGACCTATTCGCAATCTAGAGAGAATTACAAGTTCTTTTCTCTCAAGTTCTTCAGTTGGCCATTTATGTTCAGCTGGCTTAATTTCTTTCATACTATCTCTACAGGCATTCCATCTTGCCGCCCACTTTCGTTTGATAATGTTTTTAACATAAGCGACTATATCATCCGGACGGAGAAGAAATTGATCTGTTCTTTGTGGATGGTTTGCAGCGTTTCTTGCCTGATGATCAGCTTTTGCATTTCCAGAAATGCCGACATGACTAGGAACCCAAACAAATACCACATGCTTGTTGAGTGTTCTGAATTCACAGAGATATTTGTGAATATCTAAGATGTAAGGGTCAACCGAGAAAGACTTTCGTAAATACTTTTAAGTTTGTAGAGATTAGTGATCGTTAATAGATAATTATTCAGATATCGTGAGATGCGGTCTGGTGTGATGTAGGTAGCAGAAAAACATTTTCTTTATCGTGCCAACGTTTCGATCTTTTATTGAGATTATCATCAAGGCTCAAATGTTTGTCTTTTAGTAGTTGTGCCATTCTTGCGTGTCATGCTGAAAGTGAAGATGATCTCAATAAAGATCGAAACGTTGGAACGATAAAGAAAATGTTTTTTCTGAAACCTACATAACACCAGACCGCTTCTCACGATATCTGAATAATTATCGATTAACGATCACTAATCTCTACACATTAATTTTTTATTTCGTTTTTCTGTGATTATTTATTTTTTTCATTTATAAATATATTTTACACTTAGCCTGTACGTGCATTTTTGGTTATTATTTGTTGATTATAAATTGGGCACTCCCAACACGACACACAAAAATGGCACAATTACACAGAAGACAAACACTTTGAGCCCTGAAGATGATCTCAATAAAAGATCGAAACGTTGGCACGATAAAGAAAATGTTTTCCTGATACCTACATCACACCAGACCGCATCTCACGATATCTGATTATGTACTTTTAAGTTTTAAAATAGTTAGTAGTCCAAAACGGGACTTGCTTTTCGTCTTTCATCTGCACATTCTTCATAACAGTTCCATTGTGAAACAATGAGCGCCGAATCATTCGCTCTGCATAATAATCAATTGTTTGTACAGCCGTACCGTCTAATTCCATTTTTATAATACATTATCAGTTTCATTTATCTCTTCAAATCGATTTCTTTATGGGAATGATTACAGCACAATTAAAAAGCAGTATGGGCGGACAAGATCCCTATCTATATTTTAATTGTTGTTTTGAAAGAAAGTAGCAAGATTGTAAATAAACCAAAACATCCTTGAACTGCTAATTCTCAAGTTGTATTCAACCAGCATGCACTTAACAGTGTAATTATAGGTTAAAACAATAGGTGTAGGCAAAGATTAACCATTTGTTTAACAAAATTCAACATGCGAACGGAGACGTCGGTCGTCTTTTATACGCCTTTGTGGCGTACATGGTAAGATCATTACTCTCAAAATTAGCTTCATTATTTAATACTTCGGAGCTTTGTGTTGAATATTGGTGTGACGTGACCGGCCCTGATATAGACCAGCCGTCTCGTTCGAAACTGCGACGTCATCCATGGTGTCCATTGCTGTTGAATTTGTCGCTCGTGTCCCTCTCATTGCTGTTCGTGTCTTTACTGGTTTCGCTTTGTCACTGTTCTGTCCGTAAACAAGACATGGTACGACGCACGTGTCCAACAGTTTTTTCAAGAGAATAATTTATACCCTTTATATTAAAAGGGCGCAAACCTCATTAATTTATTTACAAAGTTGTTATTTTATAAATACAGATGGCCAAGATAAAAATGATTATAATGTTGTCTCGATTTTTATCTTCTGCCTGTCTTTTTTCTTCAGTTTGTTTATAATAACTTACTTATTTTTAAACCTGTTGTCCTTCATCTTTAAAGAGCATCTGTCTGAACAGTCCAGCCACTGAAACACGTCTGAAACATAAAACCATCGAGATTATGCATAGCAGGATGGCCTGAGATGATGAAGCAACTATTATTAATACTTCTCTTTTTAATTGATATATTGATTTGATCCAGTATGAATGTAAGAATAAAAAGTAGCTCTGAAAATATAAATGTAAAGTATAAAACAATTTTGTTGTAAATATACAGCTATTTAGCTACTGTCGTAAGAAGTACAATGATTCCACAGTTGTCTTCTTCGGATAAAGATAAATTTAAGAAAAATTTTAAAAAACTGTGTTTTTTATTTGTTTATTCATTGATCTTTCATTAAATTTCCGATTATTTTGACTTTCATCCTGAAGGCTTGTCATTCACCAATATACTGATCCTAGAGTCTATACCTAAAATGTGTTCACTTACACTATTAAGCTAGTGGGTCGATATTATCTTTCTTAAGCCAGATGCCCAGGGGATCGTCGGTCATTTCAGCCCCAACGCATCTAAAATATAATCTAGCTTAAAACAAACTCTTGTAATACAGTCGCACAAATAATTACATTCACAGTTATGTATATTGACTCATTTTATTAGTCGATGAATACTTGATGTTCCTCCTGCACACGATATTAACAAGCTAATCGAAATTAGAGTTCGATGGGAAACTTTTAGAAAGACCTTAACGCACTCGCCCCTGGCGATGTTGTACTTCTCTGTTATAACCACTCACGCTAATAAATACACTCACTTAAACAAAACGCATAAACCAGATTTATATACAATAAAAGCACGTCAGCCAAATGGGTGGGCAGTATAGCTTCGAATATAAAGCAACCGCCCAATGGAGTTTTAACCTGGAATAGGGATAGAAATTAAAACAACGACAGTGACGCAGGAAAGAAGGACCGAATATGAGTGGACCAAGGTAGTAGAAAAGTACAATTAGCCAGAGGGCTGCAGTGCTTGGGAAACATAAATCCCCACTTCCTAGTTCATCATCACCATAGTTTCTTGTGCTGAGATAGATGTCTTAAGAATAACATAATTATTTGAATAAACGTCCAGGTTCTATTTTCCTTCATTTAATCAGGGTTTAAACAAGTTCAATTTGTTTTTAATGAATTCTTGTTGTCTATAGCTTTACTAGTTCCTATTCATAATATATTACGTTAATGACGTCGTTAATTTATTAAAACATTCATTTTATTTAATGCTCTATTGACCAAATAACTTGTTTCAATTAATTAATCTTTTGATGTGAGGTTTTGATCGAAATGAAAAAGTTAGTGCTTTTTGCTTTACGAGCGGGATTCGAACCCACGACCTTCGGCTAAATACGCCACTGGACACTGGCTATTCCCCATTCCCCATCTCTCTCGAATTTTCGAAACGTGGCAAAAAAAGGAGGGATTCGAAAGGTAGTTTGAGATGGGAATTGGTGTCCGAATGGATCGAAGTCACGATAGCTCAAGTGGTTAGAGCAGTGGCGTATTGAGCTGAAGGTCGTGGGTTCGAATTCCGCTGGTGTTACTGACTTTTCATTTCGAACAAAACCTTACATAAAAAGATTTATTAAAAAACTTTAATATGTACTATACTTTTCGTGAATGTCACGCTAATTCTGGTGATGGTGTTTCGGCATATATTCTATTGTTTATTCCTCTCAATGTTACTACATTGTGATAATGATACATAAAGATTACAATGATTCCACATCAATCTAATAATGTTTTTATAGCTTCGCTTGTTACATAACACTATTACAACCGATCCGTGATTTCAAATGATTTGTTTATTGATCAGTATTCTTAAAAAGTGAACAAATGGATTGGTATTATCCTAATAGGTTTCATGATCGCACTTCGTTAGGTGTTCATTGTTCTATTAATGGTTTGTCTTCCATGGGAAAGAGATTGAACGTTCTTGCTCTTACCCAAGGACCATGGGACACCCCAGTCTCGCCGAACATTGTCAGGGTTTTAATGTACCCGTGGAAGACCTATTCTAATTGAAAGGCCGCATTTAAAAGTGCCGCCACCCCATTCAAAATGTAAACCAGGACTGATTTAGAGAGTCACCCCAATCGGGCCGACTTATTTATGGGCGATATATTATAAATAAATCAGTGTTTCAAAAGCCGCCCTCTTCGGACGGGGTGACTTTAATCTGTGTAAGCTAATGGGCCGCTCCTGTTTTAATGGTCCCTGGACTGCGGACAGGTGCTATCCCTTTCAAAACATTCCGCCGCAAACTGATTTGAATAATAGCCCGTTTTGTTTCCTGTGCCGATCTTTAATTAATTTAGATTCTTAAACGTTGATACGTGTGTGTTACTGTATCGCTAACAGACCGAGAAGTAAAGCCCATGCGCGACAGTCCCAATCGTATTGTGAATATTCGAAAAGAAGTTCCATTTCCGTTGCATTTCGGCAAAGCTTAACTATAACAATAACGGCCGAGCAATTATTTTTTAGTGTCCTTGCGGGCTGTGTTGCAAGAGGAAGGAGAGCCAATTCAGTTAGCAATCGTGGGCTGGAAAAAATCGTTATGAAATTTCTTTGTGAAGGGTTCCTGATTTGCATACAAGGTGATGCGTTCCTAAATTATTCAATTCGATTCAGTTACAGAAATTAGATGGTAAACTTATGAGTTATCATGAATTAAAAGTAACCGATTATTAGGCAAAACGCCTGAGAACAGTGATAATAAGAGACCTGAGATCAACCTAGAATACGTCTGTAGGTGTTCCGCTGGCATAACTAAGACTCGTTTTCCAAAGCAAAAGAGCAACGAATACTATTTTATTCAAATTGAATCAGTTAAACGAACCATATTTATGGAAATCAAACTTTTTTTATTAGCTTAGATCTGTGAAATAGAAGGATATAAACTAATCATATGGAATGGCCATCTCATGTCCTTTTTAGATAGCACCACTGGGTTTTCTTGAACCATAGAGCTATTAAAAAAGCGTTTATTGGGGAAAAAATAATACAGTGTACTTTAAACCCAGTTCAACTTCAAAATTTCAAATATGACCATAGAAATCCTGTCAGATCATTTTAAAGAATGTTTAACGCTGAAAATAATAGTGCAATCCGTCAAAAATGACCAAGTTATGAAGTTATGGCATTTTGTTTGATATTTATTATCTCATTTCATGCTAGGACGGCGTGTTTTGCGTAAAGATGCAAAGATTTGCTATTTTTAACCACTTTTCACCGTTGCTCAGGGCTACAGAGACAAGGGAGATGGGTTGACAAGCATTTTCTATCCTTTGCCGCAGTTCTTCAGCTGAGGTTGCTGGGTTATGATTGGCGCAGAAAAGAAGAAAGTTAATGTATAATTTTGTTTTGAACAAGCACACGAACTTTACTTACAGTTGAACCCTATAAAATTCTATGCTGGAAATGTACGTAATAAACTGAGTGGGCGGTACGGCCTGTCAAAAAATTTACTTCTTTGAAAAATGGGGAATAAAACATCCCTGAAAAGGTCCTAATAAATCGTTAAATCCGATTTCTCCACAATATTAAAATTCTATGGGTGTTTTGGCCGAGATCGCCATTGCCTTTCAGTCTAGATAAGCGGCTAAACTCAAGGCGTCAGTTTACAAGCCGGATAAGAGAGAGGAAAAAAGAATGAAAATGGGAGTGTCGATAAGGTGGCCAATTTGTTATGAAATCTACGTGACGCGTTTGTGCGATCAGCCGATGGTCGCGTGGGTGTAAAAGGAGATCTGTGTCGGACCGTATCTTCACCCGTGCCAACGGCTACCAGCTCAATATGCCGGCCGGCTCTTGATTTACGGCCGAGAAAGCGTTTAACGTCTGCCACTTATCTCCCTTCAAATTAACATCGAACCTTATTGGACGCCTTTTTCCCCGGGGAAAATATTGCAACGCTTTGTGGAACAACACGATCAAATCTTTTTTTACGCTTAATACATTATATATAAATATATGTAAGGTGTATTTTTTAAAAAAAAAGTACAATCTTACTAAGGGTTAGGGTATGAAATAAATTGATTTGCTCTGTATAAAAACAGTAAATCTATTATTTAGGTTTTAAACAGTTTCCTATTCCATATATATATATACAATTTTTAAGCACTCCTCACTTGCTATCACACTTCGCAGATTAACCGCATTGTAGGACGAAGTAGTGCGCGGCAGATTCCAAATAATAAATATTATATTCATATATTATAAGACTTTCTTATTGACATTTATAAGCCGAAACGGAACTTTATATCAGGACAGTCGAAATTTGTTACAGGAGATTATATCGCAAGTTTTGGGAAGACCTTTCGACGTATACTAGGCGCTAACTAACTTCTAAAACTGACGTTTATAGACAGAGAGGCTAGGAAAAGGTTATTTAGGCTTCAAAAACAATCAAATTGGATAGGCACTAAAAAATTCGGACGTACAAACCTAATTTAAAAAATCAGACAATATTAAGAAGAGGAAGAACACAGGAGAGCATCGGATACAATGATATGGTACACAGATGGCCCCAAAACAAACGAAGGAACTGGATCGGGCGTTTTCTGTACAAGTCCAAAACATGAGCAATTCATTAGGGAAGTAAATTTCCGATGTAAATTTCCTTTAAGCAGAAATACAAGTCATCAACGCTTGTGCCCTGGAAAATCTTAAAAGAGGTTTCTCAGGCAAAATAATCCTAAAAAGATCTGATAGCCAAGAAACCATTAAAGCATTAGCATGTAAATAAATCAAATCAAAATCAGTCAGTGAATGCATCCAAAATGTCCAAAACCTGGGGAAACACAACGACCTGATGTTACGTGTTACATACAGAACCTACACTTGGGAAACAAACACAAATGCAGAATCCTCTATCGTAGAATAGATCCAAATAAAGAAAACGAAAAAGAGAATTAACTCGTATGGTATAATATTTCTCACAAAGACTGGCAAACTCAATGTTATAGTTGGAGAGGGCTAATCTCAGAGTAGTGGTAAGACTATTGACCAGTCACTGGCATCTGAGTAAACATCTACACAACATGGGCATACACAGTGATGATCCTATCTGCAGATTATTCAGTGAGGAGGAGGAAATAGCCACTCATATAATCTTCGAATGCAAAGCAACAGCTCAATGAATATTTAGCCTAACAAACGAAAGAAATCTAGGGAATGAAATTGTAGAAGCCACTGTCAACGACCTGATACTTCTAAGAAGGATTGAGTCTATGGCACTGTAGGAAGGTACAATAAATCAGAAGGCTACAGTGCCTGGTGAGGAGGCCATAACAAACTCAGCCGAAACTATACATTCTGCACTATTTTTGTTGTTGATTAAATAGTTGTTTTCGTGCTAGTTTGTCGTATGGAATTTTTGTCTTGAGGTCTCCCAATTGATGAGACCATAGTTTGGTCGTTAACGATCATCCTGGTCTACATAGCCTTGCAGCTGGCCCCGTTCATCATTTCTTATTTATATTTTATATTTCCTTTCGTTATCAATGAATGTGAAAATACATGACATTGATGTCTCCCAAATTTAAATGGTATTACTTTTCCTAATGTCTAACAATTTAATTAAAATCGGAAATTGCTAACATTTAATTAAGTTTTTATTATAAGAATAAAACTGTATTAATTTCAATTAATTAAAATATCAAATAATCAAATAAATTATACTGCATTGGTATTCATCGTATGAACATTAATGCACATTAAGGTTCCTATTGAAATTGTAAAGGAATTTAAGAAACTAGGTACCACCATCTCAACTAAAGTGTCATTAAAAATTATTTTATTTAAATGAAGTCTCCAGTGAAGCAGGCACTGAATAGGGTATGATCCAAGGTTGAAAATAACAATTACATTGCTGTAATGTCCAAAATAAACTTATTTAAATATTCAACCTTAGTTTTTTTAATAAGGGTTGTACATTTTATACTAAAATCGAAGCATCATTTAGATTTTTCTTTAAAAAAAAAACTATCCGACTTCCCACTCTAGACTCCCAGTGCCGTTTTGTACCTTGAAGCGCAATGAGCCTGTTCATGTTCAATGAACCTGTTTTGTACATTCATATGAAAAATAGTTGTCATGCTGGAATTTACCATAAAATTTTGACAATTCCGTGTTCAGACTACTTATGAAGTGGAATGGTATGAGGAGCAGATTGCAGCCAATGATGTTTATGGTCATGTCTTTGATCCAAGAATCTAGTCTGGAATGTTTAGTGAACCAATTAGCAGGAACTGCAAGTAATGCTCAGGAATCATCAATAAATTTATTGTAAAAATATAATGAAACATACCCTTTGTGCAGATATATAAAGATAGTTATATTAAATTAAGAATGGAAAAATTTTAAAATGATGTTAAATCTAGAAAAGGAAAATCTCTATCAATTTTTGTCCCAATATGAAAAACTGTCTGCTATAAGACAAAAGGATTTTGGCATATTTGCGTTAGTGGGTCATGAGGTGTTACAGTTGTTAATTTTACAGGCTAGCTTGCATTATTTATTTTCTGTGTGGAAGCATTGAAAATTAGGAATAAATAAAAGAATTTGGATATAATAATTTTTTAATATTGGTAAATGATAAATTAAAGTGAAAATCATATATCAAGTAAATATTGGCAAATAATAATATTGTATGAAATGATTATTTGGAGGTCGTGAGATGCGGTCTGGGGTGACATAGGTATCACAAAAACTTTTTTTATCGTGCTACGTTTCGATATTTATTGAGATCATCTTCAGGGCTCAAAGTGTTTGTTTTTCGTGTAGATTGTTGTCTGTCGTTTGAAACACTTTGAGCCCTGAAGATGATCTCAATACAGATTGAAACGTTGGCACGATAAAGAAAATATTTTTTTAAAAAACCTACCTCACAACAAACCGAATCTCACGACCTCCAAATAATCAATCACTAAGTAACGGTCAATACACACTACGCATTGTATGAAATATAAATTTTTAAACTTTCTGAAAAGTAGTAGTTTTGTAGGTAATTTATATTATTTCCTGGAAGTGCTAGTATTGTAATTAAATTTAAAACTTGATTCCCCCTATCCTTGAACGATCATGTGGTAAATGTCATTAGAACTATTCATCATTCTACATTTCAATGTATGTAACATTTGCGAATTTTAAATATCTTAATTAATAGAGTGTCTATTATTGCATTAAGTATTGCTTACCTAAGAGACGTAGCGGTAAATAAAAAATATTCAAGTAAAGTGTTATTTGAACAAATATTATTTTACAGATCTTCTGCTAATGAACTATCTTATGAATGTATAAAAATACCACAGCAGATTGAACATTTTTTAGTATATCTCAAGTAAAAAGGTTCACCTGCACAATAAATTTTGTCTCGTTCGTACCAAAGTTATATTTGAAAAGCTACTGTCGTTCATAATTTTCCCATTTCTGTACGAAAAAAATCTTTAAAGAATAAATCCTTGGGTGAAATGTCACGGTGGCAGTTTTAAAAAACGTTCCCGGGAGAACAGAGCCGTCGGGTTTAAATTATTCGCGTGTTTTCCTTTTAAATTTGATCTAACAAAAAAAAAAAGCCAACTGCGCGATAAAGATGACCGAGCGAAATGTAACAATAGCCTGGCAAAGGGCGTGGGCGTTAACGGTAGCCACTCCCCGAGATGTTTCGCCCACTGGAGCTACCGCTTAGCCCTCGGCTACCCTCCGGTACCAAATAATTAATTGGCTAAAATTAAATTAAAGAATGACTGTAAGTAAAAATCATAAAGATTTCATAATCAATTGGACCTTCCTACAAGGAAAATGCAGAAGCTAAACACATTTACCTGCCAGGCCTATTTATTTTTTCAAAAAATTGCTTTCTCCTAAAACAAAGACAGATGCCAACTTCTTAAAAACATATTATTTAAAATTTCACCTTTTTCTTGCTGGATTTATTCATAATACCCGAGGGCTAAAAGCCTGGGTAGGCCCGTACCCCATCCCTAAAAGTCCGGGACCTGGTCGGCTCACGAGTCCTGCATATACCTATTTATTGGACTTATTTACAAACGCCAAGATTGTGGACCATTTTATCCTGGGGAGTGTTTTGGTTATGTCCTCTCCTTCGAAAGTGTCGAACCTTTCTCTGGCATACCTATCGCATTCTGCGACGAAGTGTCGTGCCGTTTGTTCTTTTTTTCAAAACAAAAAACGCAAAAGCGGCAGAAGAGGTCTGGTAGGGTACCCATTATGAAGGCTATTTAACTAACTATTAACAGATGATTAACAGTACGCCATTTTAGCCCTCCTTAATCCTATGGTGATGAGGACATTATTTTTTGGTGTTCGTTATAAGATGTTGTTGGTCTTCACAGAACCGGTCCACATCAGCCACTTCTACACGCTTGGGGCATAGATTTGGAGTACTGTGATGTTGAATGGTTTGCCTAGGAATCGAATCATTCTGTCACTTCTGAGATTCTATCCCAGTACTGACTTTTGCACTCTCTTGTTGACTATAAAAGCCGCACCATTTTTTTCTAGGAGATGCCTGGCCACAGTGGTAGATATAATGGTCTTCTAAGTTGAATTCGCCCATTCCTGTCCACTTATTTCACTGATGTGTCCAGTCTTGCCGACTTTCTTTTGACTCTAACCTCTAAGGACTTTGGATCGTATGAATTAAATTGGTTGGCTGTTGGTAGGCTTGGCGGTGCCCGACAGTTCATATGTCCAAATCGGTTTCAGTAGTGTTCTATACAGTAATAGTTTGTTTTTAAGGAATATATTAATAAAAGCAGACCAATCCGACATAGTCATTATTCTTCTTTTCGCGCGAACATTGCCATAGTATGCAGATTCAGGCACGAATATGAAGAAATGACACGTCGTTGTTGCAGATTTTTTTACGATTGTTGAATGCAGGCAGTATGTCGTCAGATCTAGTCGTAAACTGTACGGTCATTTATTTCAAAATAAACCTCATTACGACGAGTTTTTTTTAAATCGTTTTAATTTATAACGTCTAGAAGTGTTAAAGTGATTACAATCTTTATAATCCCTTGACAATCCGCTATTTATGCCCTATTCCCGAGTCACGATAGGGATCGCCAGATCTGGAAATCCGGTGAGACGTGGTGAATAACAAAGACGATTAAAGGCTAAATTTAGACATAAATCCATTAGGCGCATTTCCGTATGTTGTTTCACTTAATGACTTGACGCTTAGCAAGTATTTCGTTAAGTTATTTTACGACTTTGAAGAAAACAGTAAAAGCAGCCCGTGGCCGGGTAGCCGGGTCAACTTTTGTTTTTATTCAATTAACCGCTCTCCGACATTCAGATCATCACATTTTAATTTTATATTCTGTCGATTTGACGTTATTCCATGTCGTAATGTGCTTGACATTATATTATCCTTATCATTAGACATATGGATTTGTTTTTTCTCAGCCTAACTTGGAATTTCACAAATTTGTGAAATATCAAGGACAATATAAAAACAACATAATTCCTTAACATAAAACGTTGTAGAAGCGACCTATGTTGACAGATCTGTAATCGCTTAGCAAGTGTGAAATGAGCACGGGTTTCAAATCCGCGGTCATTCTTTGCATTTTATCGACGGGTTTCATCTTGAATTGGATTGACGGTAATAAAAATTTTTAAGTCGACGCGGCATTACTTGATTAATCTAAATTCTAAGTGATTGCCATTAAAATCTTTAATAGCCTTGGCCAACTCTTAAAAATACGAATGGTTTAATCTGGCTTATTTAAGAGTTTTATTTAATCTGAACGATTTTTGAAAATATGCAAGATACAAGAAATTTCCTTTTTTCTTCATTATGGCATCATCAATTCGTTCTAAAAATAAAACTTCAATAAACAAATTAAATAAATAATAATTCCTCTGCTGGCATTTTCATAATCTGCTTTTGATATTTTGTACAATGGTATCTTGGTCGCTTTTGGGGATGTAGAGTGAGCCGGATCGCGATGTAAGAGTAAATGGGCAAAATCGAATCTATTAAAAAAATTGAAATGTTGGCCAAAGTTTAGTCTTTACACAACAATCTTACAACATTTTGTAAAATATTTTAATTTTGAGCCCACAATTTAACATTTTAGAAAACGAATTAATATTCTTGTAACTATTAAATTTTGTTTCAGCTAAAAATTAACCTCACTAGTTTTCCTGGTCCGCTTGACGAATTAATTTCTTTCATTTAATCAAGGTTTGTAATTGTGATAAAAAAAAGTCAGTGTCACGAGCGGGATTCGAATCCTCGTTCTTCGGCTAAATGCACCGCTGCTCTACTACTTGAACTATCGTGAGTTTGGCCCACTCGGGCACCAACTCTCCCTCTCATCCTTTAATTAACCTTTGAATTTTCCCGCCTTTTTGCCATTTTTCAAATGTCGTGTAATGAGAATTCGTTTCGAGAAGGTGATGCGGCGTATCTAGCCGAAGATCGTGGGTTCGAATCACGCCCGTGACAATGATTTTTATCTGAACTAAAAACCTTGATTACCTGAAAATTAACATATCTGAAAATACATTGCTCATTTAGTACCTACTAATTTGTTACTATTCCTTTCAGAATAATTATTAATTATTGTAGTTTAAACCGATTACTCGAAGGTATTCACGAGTTCAAACGCGGTTTTTTATTAGCATCTGTTGTAAGCATGTTGTAAGGAACATCTTGTAAACAATCTGTCCCATATGTCAAATTTTAATGAAAAGAATATTTCAATTTTTGTTTGCACTACTACTTCAAACGTCAAATGTTTGGGCCATTAATTCTTTGATTTCAATGTAATTCTGTTTTCTTTACATGATGTATAATAAACGGCTGTGAACATTTTATATTGAATATAATTAAAAAAATTAATTTAAAATGTATTAACAATCGTTTGCAGTCCTTATATTTTCGCTTAAAGGATAACTTTTACTCACAATTTCACTTTTTTGAACAGGAGGGATTCGATGATTTCGTCTCAAATATCCCGATCCGTCCCGCTGTGGGACAGTTCACACGTACTAAATATAAGTTACTTTTACCATTACAATTGTATGTGTATAGCTTGCAAATGCAAAAGAAACAAAAGCATGAAAAAGAGCACAAATAAATTAAAACCAATAGCAAATGAGAGAAAGAGAGAGAGAGAGAGAGAGTGATGATTAACAAAAAAGTTAACATTTATACATAGCTACAAATAATCAAATAATAAAATATTGCAAATGTTGGAGAAATTCAAAGGAAAGGAGCAAGAAAAAAATAACAAATAAAAACGGTTGTTGAAAAAGACTAAGAATGATTATTTAGAGTTCGTGAGATGCAATCTTGTGTGATGTAGGTTTTGAAAAACATTTTCTTCATCGTGCCAACGTTTCGACACCATCAATTCAGAGCAGACACATGTCAACTCAGACGCAGCTACGTAATATCGTAAATCAAATCTGATAACATACATATATCACACAAAACATAAAACAATGATAAAGCCTCAGACCTCAAACTCCCAAAAATGTATCCTTCCTTTCAGTCAAATCGACAAAAGGCAGCTAACTGAAATCACCTCACCAAAAAACATTTCAAAAAAACACCCTAAAGAACGTCCACTACCATGAATATATATATCTGCATGCACTTATTGTACCAATACACCTCCAATTTCGGATTTTTCCGAATCGGAAATTCTTGCTTGTTTGAAGTTTTACAGGCCAAAATTATATATAAAGTCATGCTTTTATAGTTTTTGTTAGTTTTTCATATAACCTCAAGCATTAATACACCACCTAGAAAAAGAACTATTGTACTTTTTGATCCCGTAGTCTAAATTTGGAGTGCGTCCAAAATGTTGAGGCTGTAATAAAACAATAATTATAGGTTTGGCTATAAATAAAACAAAAATTTATAAATCACTCGGAATAACTTGTAAATTTAAACTAACACCCAGAAGACTCGTCGAATCGTCAAAAAACTTACCCAATTGAACTCACCTCGCCAAAAAACACTTCAAAAACGTATATGACGAAGGGACGTTAAGCTACCACAACACACCTCTATCATGCATTTTTTTCATCACTACACCTCCAAATTTCAATTTTCCCCGACCAAAAAGTTGAGTCTTTTTAAGAGGACCCCCTTGTAGATGGGGTTTCTATGGTAATTATTTGTAATCCTTAAGAGGTCTAATGGTAGGACAAGAAGATCCTTGGTCGATAAAGTATCTTGTACCCTATTAGCCGTACACGGCGGACACCCTCTTAATTGTACCAAATTGCGTCGCCGGTACCACTTCACTAAATCGCCCGGATCGTCCCCCTTTACGGGCCGACCTCCGCTCCAATTAGGTAGACAAGTTAATGCGGACATCAAGTCTCACGACGGGAGAATCAAGAGCCCGTTCCACGTTCACCAAATCGCCTGAAGACAGCTTTACAAACGTACTTTGTTTATCGGGAAACATCTAAAATGTTGCCTGTTAAAAATGGGAGATCGTCTCACCGCTTTCTTCAGAAGGACCTCTTTTCGGTTCGTACTTTACTAGGCGTTCAATTATTAAGAAAAGTACAAAAATAAGTACTGCGTTGTAATCAATTTATTTTTTCTTTGGACGTATTTATTTTATGTTGCCTAATCCAGGGTTTACAATTTTCCCGATTCTTTTGATTTGACCCTCTGTCATTATACGAATTTCCAACTTTTGTGCTTAAATATTTTCTCATTCTTTGTTCTTTCCTGTTACCCTGAAAGCTCGTCATTATTTGAAAGCTATAGCTGTTCTAGAAAATCATTGTGCACACTAAATAAGTGATGACAATTTTTACAACAGATTTTGATTAGGTTACGCACAAACAGTATATGAATTAGAAGCCTTGGTTGATCTCAAGCCTTATCATTGTTTTGTAAATTAAAAATTTTGTGTCTAATTTTGATCATGAGTCAAGTACTTACTAATTCATAACGTTTGTTTGTTTCTTGCTTTTCCATCTTGGGTGTCCACGTTAACGCAAAAGGTCGGCGACAAAATTTATCTCTTAGGTTTTAGTTAGGTTTATTTACATTTTTCATTTTGTAACCAATCTTTCTGATCATTCAGATGTTGTATGAGTTTAGTGTTTATTAACAGATCCGAACTACCTGCAAGAAAAAACTCTTATCATCAGCAAAGATATATGTAGAAATGTATAAGTTTATTGAAAAAAGAAATGGGCCAAGAATGTTTCCCTGAAAAATACCCACCGAATGCGTTCATAAAGTGAGAATTTTTTCCTGGCTGCGTAACCGGTCTGTCGTTTTACCTCTACCCATTTTAGATAAATCACTAATATATAGCAAATAAAGTATTTCACCTAGTATGTACCCTTGGAGCACTCCTTATTTACTCTTTATCTTCTTTGAATCAAAAATGTTTTCCAGTTAAAATAGATATCTACATACCGTTTAGCTAGTTAGCCATACGTTTTACATTGCTGGTAATTTCTTCAAGCCAGAATCGTCAAAATCTTATAAGACATTAAGTAAGATATTAGAACAAATTAGTTTTTCTTCGAGTGATTAATCCATTACATTCGTAACTTGGTATTAATTTGTTACATTGTAGAATTGGTGGTCTGAGATAGTTTTATCGTAATTTTTCTACCTTTTTTAAATCAAGACACCCAAGTAATGCTGCTTCGCCGTAAATTATTTCAGGGAGGATCATTCTCATTTCAAAGTGAGATAGTAGTATTGGTGAGAGTGGACAGTAAACCACCGTCTCGATATAACCAGCGACACAGGTTAACAGGGATTTTCAATTGAGTTCAAGATTTAAAGTGTTGACACCTGTAAGGAGTCTTGCTGTCAGTGGAGCGGCCCCTTTATCTCCATGGCACAACTTCAATTGCGTTTTATTTATTGTTACCGACTAGTTTACAGCTTCGGTAAGCCCTTTGTTTAACAGCAGGCCACTAATGTGTTTCTCCCTTCGACTTTCTTTATATGCATACCAATAAATAGTCGGAAATACGGCGACTGCTCCGGCTTTTGAGCGTTTCCTCATTTCCATTTGTCCGGCTTAACACGTCTAATTCTCTTAAGCACGGGGATGTTAGTATAAAGTAACATTTTTATAAAACCTTGTGCTTTATAATCTAATAAACATGCCGTCTTTTGTATATGTGGTAATTTACACTTTCGTGTTATTACAAAGTTTAACGATTCTATTATCTCCTTAAACTTCAACGAATAAGGAGGCATTAAACCGGCGACGCATCACCATTAAGTGCAAGTCCCGGGTACGAATCCAGCGTTTCTAAATATGAAAATGATACGAAATATGTTGAATTTTTTTTTTTTTTTTTTGCTTAATCGAAATCACAACTTCCGAGTGCTTCAATTCTGCAACTATGTTTAAAATGTGTGGTGTTTAGTGACAGTCATTTAATGATCATTTGGATATCGTGAGATGCGGTTTGGTGTGACGTAGGTTTTAGAAAAACATTATCTTTATCGTGACTACGTTCGATCTTTATTGAAATCATCTTCAGATCCTGGGATTTATAAACATTGCTTAAATTATACAAATACGTGTAGCATGTGAAAAAAGTGAATTTATACAATGCTAGTAATTCAATTTTTTCACACCATACATGTATTTGCATAATTTAAACAATGTTTATAAATGTGTGGTGATTAGTGACCGTTAGTCGATGATTATTTGGAAACCGCGAAGTTTCAGAAAACATTTCTTTATCGTGCCAACGTTTCGATCTTTGATGAGATCATCTTCGGGCCAGGGATTTACAAACATTGTTTAAATTTAACAAATACCTGTAAAATGTGGAAAAAAGTGAATTTATACAATGCAAAAAGTATTTTTTATTCAATCAAAGTACGCAGAAAACAAACACTTTGAGTTAGTAGAAATCGAATACAAAAAGTATTTTTTTGCATAGTATAAATTCACTTCAATAAATGCACTAAATTTGTTATTATGTTTAATAATCTCGACCAAATCACCTTTATAGATCGAACTGATTTGAGGAGCACTCTTAAAATTTGTGTCGTTTTTTTAAAGAATGAATAACCCAAATGTTAAATAAATTATAAGTCCTTGATTTATTACATAAGACTATAGCCAACATGTTTAATCAACTAACAATTAAGTGTACTAAATCAATATAAAAATATGAATATATTTAAAATCAGTACACAAATAACGGAAACCGTCAAAATGAAAATATTTAGCGGGTAAAATGTTAATATCTTTATAAGGGAAACCATTAGAAAATAGAACTATACTGAATAAAACTTTACTTAATATTAGAACGTAGAATGACAAAGATTTCGCAAATTAAATATATTATATGTTTATTCCGAAATTGTGAGACGCGGTCGGGTGTGACGTAGGTTTCAGAAAAACATTTTCTTTATCAGGCCAGCGTTTCGAGTTTTATTGAGATCATCTTCAGGTCCCGGGATTTACAATATAAACTGAAATATATTTTTTTGCATTGTCTATATTCACTTTTTTCCACACCCTACATGTATTTGTTAAATTTAAACAATGTTTGTAAATCCCAGGCCCTGAAGATGATCTCAATAAAGCTTGAAACGGGCACGGTAAAGAAATTTTTTTCACTCCATCTGAGTACCAGAAGATGGTGCCATTTTTAAAAGAGTTTCCTGTATAATTATTCAAAGTTACTTAGTTTTGAATAGTACCATTACAATTTTGAAGGTAAATGGGTTTTTCTTAGAACAATTTGACATCATTTGATAGGAATTTTTTACAGGACGAATAGTATACAACAAGAGATATGCTAAAGAAAATATATGACACCGCCAATTTTCCTTAATAATACGTTGTAAATTTGTTCATATACTAATTATTGTAAACAATATTATGATTCACTATGAATTTTTATTAATCAGAATTCTGTTTATTGTGATTTGTTCGACAATATCGTGTTTCATGTCCTAAAACTGTAAATTAATTTTATCACTGTGTAGAAAACAATAATAACAAATTAGCTAAGAAATAATGCTGTCTAAGTAATATTAATATTGGGCGCAACATTTCTCGATTCGTCACTGTAAGGGTCCTGGGTTCGAAACTCAGCGGCCTTGAATTACTAAAGTATTTTCAAATTGGGTTTTTTCTTCAAAACCTGCGGAAACTCTGGGATTAATATGACTTCTGCTGTTGGAAACTCTGTTAAATTATTCAAAATGAAACATGTTAAAAAAAAAAAAAAAAAAAAAAAAAAAAAAAAAAAAAAAAAACGTTTTGAACAGAAAATGTTTTTTTAAAATATATTCTTTAACTAAATAGAAAGTTAAACAAAAAACAACAATTTAACTTAAAATATAAATTTATTGAGGAAAATATTCGAATAAAGGATGAAAAATGTTATGAGTAACGTGAACCAGTGCTCAATTTATTTCTGGCCGAAGGAAATGTTTTTCTTCACAAGGCAGAAGATTTCTGGTCCACTCAGTACATAAATTGTTGAAACTCATGGGGGAGAATTCCTTCCCCTAATAAGGTGGTGTTATAATAGGCTACTCGTAAACGAGCTACATGCCCATAAATCGGCATTAATTTATAATTCCATCTGATCATTTTAAAAAATTTAAATCCGCTTGTTCTATTTTCCAGCGATGTTCGTCAATATTTGGACGCAGGGAGTTTGAAGGCTTAGTGAAATTGAAAGGTATAAATTTACCGATAATGCATCTATTAATGGTTCCGCACAGTGCATTAAATGTTAAAATATGCGGAACTAGTTGAGTGGTTTAATCCCTTAAGAAAAGTCCGGGGTGACACCGAAGCCAGTTGAAGATTATCCCAGGCCGAAACGGACGTTCCACTAAAATCTCACAATTTATATTTATTTTATTTTTATTTTAAGTTATTCAACCACAATGTCGTTACCGAGCTTCCCAAGACTTTTTTTACGACACTAATAATATTTATAGTATCTAAGGCAGCCTTAATTTCTACAATAGATTCAAAGTAAGTGAACAACATCATGTCAAAACTTAAATAATATTGCTTTTGGGAAAGCTAGGTAGAAAGGTATGGCATTTTTCAACTTAACATTATAAGATTAGATATTGTACATTTACAGCGATTCTGTTCTGTAATTTGCTGCAATGTCGGTATTTATTAGTATTAGAGTCATGGTTCGCTCTTTGCATCTCCTACTTTGTGACCTCGCTCTTGTCAGAGTTACTGGGCAAAGTAAAGCTACCATGCTATAAAAAATGAATAATTTTAGCGACCTGCTCGTGCAAGTTTAATTTAAAAACGCATTGCACTTTATAGTTTGTTATGCCTCGCTGATTTTCTCCGTCATACGCGTTTCGAAATGCTGATTTCTTCGGTGGTGAATGTTGATCAATATCAGACAAACCAGGATGATCTGAAACCACTAAACGTCAGGTTAATCACTGCAAGCCCTAACGGACTGCACGCACCATAGACCATAACACCTGAACAGATCTAATGTAAGCTCATCGTAACAAAAACAACTGATAACAAATAACCTTTGTACATTGTTAATACAATCTTTTCGCGCATAGAATTCACTACAATAAAGGGATGGATTACTTTATATTCACCTACCACAGTGTAAAACAACTGTTTAACTAACAGAAAGATCAAAATAACATCCTTGAACATGCATCAATGATAAGGACTAAAGGGCATAAAATAGTAATCACCTGGATCAAAGGCCATACTGGGTTCAAACATAACGTCGTAGATAGCAAAGATGCCACCTCAACGGGTAATTTTCTAAAGCGCCAATACCCAGAAAAGATCTTCGCGCTATATTAAGATTACAGCTGCAGATAGATAACAAAGGGGTCGGCTACAGAAATATGTTTCCGTTGGTTGCATGTGAACCTTGCTTCATCAAAGAAATTAATATAACCAAGGTATTTTGCGAGACAATAGTAAGGTTAAGATCCAATCACGGACTGCGCAAGGGATATGTCAACAGATTTAGTATATCCCATCACCGAACTGTGAGGACTGCGGAACATATGAGGATCTCAAACACATCATCATGCACTGCAAGAAACATGCAAATGAACGCAGAAATTTGTTCAATAGACTCTCAAATGCCGAAGAAATAAATCTTCAACATCTTATGGATGAACCGTGAATTGTTCAGTTTTATTAGGAATATTAATGTAATTGTGTAAATAATTATGTACAAAGTGTATATTCGTATTATAATATTTAGTTTTTAGAAAATAATAATTATATAATAAGATGTAAATGGCTGTACAATTATTTTACAGACTATAAAAGGAAAAAAAGACATAACTTGCCATCCAATTGCCTTCCACATTCTTCGCCCATGCACATAAATACGATGATACAAGCTGGCCTAGAATGAAATACAGTCAGCGCAAAATATTGATAACAATTATGATTAGATTTAGATAATACTTACTGCGAGTAGAGTGGCATGCCTACTCGCTCACTATTTGGTACCAAGGACCGTATAACCGTTCTCTGCAAGCAGGAAAACATAAAAATGTGTACATGCATTGTCTAATATACAATATGAAAATTTGCACTAGGTTAGAGAACTTGCAAAAATTTTGGTTATACTAGCAATTTTCATTCTGCCCCTTCAATTTGTAAGAGTGATAGCCGCCACAGCCTCCTTTAAGCGGTAGGATCCTCCTGCTAATGGTGATAGATGGATCATCCTTCATCCGCATTCTTTGGAAAGATTCTTTGTCGTAATCTCAGGAAGACCCTTTTACAAGTAGCCGCCTCCCAACGGCAAAACGTTGGCTATAAAAATGAAATAATTAATTGCGACCATCTCGAAAAGGATAGACACAAGGTTTTATCAAGGGATTCCGAGGACCACATATGGTTTCTAGACTGGAAAGCATATAACTCACTCGGATCCACGGAATCCAGGGAACGCAATGGCTAATTGTTCCTACGCTGTTCCTACGGAAAGTACGATTTGGTAATGTCTGTAACAGTAACTGACAGCCATTCCCCGAAAGTAAAAATTGTTTTTGCATGTAGAAATGTGCGGCGATTAGTAACTGTTAGTCGGTGATTATTCAAAAATCGTGAGATGCGGTCTGGTGTGACTTAGGTTTTAGAAAAATATTTTCTTTATCATATAACAGTATTTTCAAAAACGGAAGCTTGCCTCAAAGGATAAGCTAATCCCTACGGCAGGATCGGGGAGTGTGAGCTGAACTATCAAAGGACGAGGAAGGACAGTCTCTCATTTTTAATTGAACGCACCTACTTTTTTTTTTCAATTTTAATGGCAAGGAGTTGATCCCGTATGTCTGCACTCATCATATATTTTTATTTATCCTTACAGTATCTGAATATATTATTTTTGAAGACCTTTATCATTTTTGTGGCACAAGTATTCCTATTAATTTTTTTTTTAATTTTTTTTGTGTTACAAATATTTTTTCTTATTTTTATTTTTAAACTCGTCAGGAAATGAGTTTGCTTCGTGTGAAAGGGATTCACCCAAAGATCGTCATAATCATGCAACGTTTCGGTCTTTGTTGAAATCATCTTCAGAGCTCAAAGTGTTTGTTTTTTAGTAATTGTGGCATTATTGTGTCGTGATAAGGGTGGGACAGAACATTAACTTTTTTCGGTCGATACTTCTGTATGTTACAATTCTACAATAGATTTTATGTGTGTTTCTTAGTGACTTGTTTCATAATTTGTTGCGGTTGTCAGGAGAGGTCAAGAGTGAGGTAGTTTATAAAAACACCTTTTCATTTTCATGCTGACGTTTCGATCTTTATTCGGATCATCTTCAGTGCCTAGGTAAATCACAAAACATATGTTAAATGGGAAAAATATAATTTAAGCAAATATACATTTTGAACCGGTATTTCATACTCACATATAGTATGGTGCTATTCTTGTGGTGTCATATTGGTTTTGTATGAAAATGTTGTGAAACATGAATTTGTATTCTGCTGTTTTAATATGATTGTGAAGGTGGTATAGGCGGTAAATTGGGAAAATTTCTTCGATCATAGGCGGTTTTATTTAACTCAAAGGAAGTTGAGAATGAGGATATTCTAGATTGCTTTTCCGTTTTTCTAGATGTTGCGATGTAATTCCAATATTCATAAATTAATTCTATAAATTGCATCGGTTTTTTAGACTGTTGGTGTTGAGTCTTTGACGGAAAAACGTGTGTGTGCTTGTCTTATGATTTTTCAAAGCTATTTTAATGTGTTCTGAGGAGAGAAATTTACTTAATTTGTATAATAATGTGTTGAAGAATGGAATGTGTTGTGGAAGATGTTATTTTATGTAGTGTCGGGTTATAATTGTTTATGATTCTGTTGATTATGCTTTTAGCGTATGTAAGATTTGTTTGTATGTTTGAATACGTTTTAAGTGAATGATTCATGGTATGCCCAGGCTCTGAAGATGATCCGAATAAAGGTCGAAACGTCGGCAGAAAATTGAAAAAGGAAAAAAACTCTTCTTCGCTCCTCACGACTTCAACAAAGTAGATTTTATATTATTGAGCGATACTAGTTTTCTTGGCAATAATGTAATTCAGATTTATTTAAATACGCAGAACTTTTTTACGGCTTAAAAATTAGTAAAAATATTGTTTGAGCGTAAACTTATTGGCCTATATCCCTCCTGAGTCCTCTGATTACTAAATAATATCGTATATGTTTACATCGTCAAAGAATTGTTATTATGCATTAACAGCTTGCCCTTGTTAAGAAATAATACCTTATTTGACATGTTTTGCAGTTTGGAGGATTAGTATAGTCGCATTGAATTTCACGACGGGGGCTGGCTGCATGCTAGCGCGTCGTAAAATATTCCGTCTCGCATATCTTCCGTCAGGAATTTAAAGTTTTATTTTTACGCTCGATCCGTTGCGGGGCACAATCTCGGTTTTATGTCCGACCGTCATAGCAGGGGACGTGAGGATTAAACGTTTATTAGTTGACGGCGTTAGTCCTTTGAATTCTATTTGGCTCCCCGTTGTTGCTGTACGGTAAGAATAGTGCAATTTCACTATGAGGTCGGCGGGATGATGAATCTGTCGTTTCCGATCATTTTTGTCTTCCTCAATGTGTTAATCTTTAAACACAATGACATTCCGTTTCATATTTAGCCACATCACCTAAACTACATCTGTCTGAATGTCACATAGCTTATTTTTTGCATATTTCTATCTACCTATATACCTTTATTTTAACGGTGTATGCCACCATCTTGTTTGCCGTTTCGTATTTTTCCCATATAGTCGACAATAGGTTGCTACTAGCACACTGCTCCTATACACTGTTGCATGTATGTCTTATATGCCATGATCATTTCCTGTTGTGATGTTTGATTACTCGACGGTTGCATGTCTCAACCCATCTTACGGTGCGTTCGGGAATTTCGCCATCATCCGTGATGGTTGTTTGGTCGAAACATGACAATTCAAAGCGCATCTGTCACGCCATACATGCGGTTTAAGCAGACCAGAATCGGAAACAACCAAACTACAAATTTAATAACCTTATTTTGCCATGTGCACAGGTGGTAAGATTAGAAAGTGTAGGTGTCCACTCGGTAATATGTAGTACGGGCACTTTGCATTTTGAGCGAAGGACAATGAAACGGATAATTTTTCCTCATTACTGTGTTTTTCTTAAATGGTTTAAAGCTTAAATTTCATTCAAATCATCGTAATTCAATTGAATGTGGGATACCGAGCCGAGAATGGTCTGCACCCCAAAGTTTATTCCAACACCGCAGCCTTCGGAAACTTAGAAACTGCATGCCAACCAAGATTTTTCAAGAATTTACCTATTCACTCAAGAAAGCATTTTTTTAAAAATTGGAATTACCATTATAACATTTATTTTATGGTAATTTGGTCGGAAACGTATATTTTGATCCGACGGACTAAAATTATTCAAATTTCGGGTTCATCATTTCGCCGACCACACGAGAAAGCTCACAATATAGTTTTTTTATTCATTATTTTAATTTAACCTGGACAAATTTAAGGCATATTGGCATTTGTAGGTTTTGGTTCACCCATCTAGTTCTTTGACTGTTTTGGTCTGTCGTTACTTATTTATAAGAATGAGAAATATGTAGTACTTGCACATTCCAACATGGAACCAAATATTTAAAAAACTGATAATGATTATAAATTGGGAGACTGTATTTGTTTTCGACAAGAAATCAGATGCAGAATAGCCACAAAAAATGAATAAAATAATATTTGTGAGATCGTAAGATCTATCACAAGTTAGGCATTTTGTCATTTTCAGGTTTTGCTGATTACCTTTTGCTATATTTATTAACATTGCATAAATATTTATTATTTTGTATTATTTACTTTTAAATATTGTCCTCTAAAGATGTCGTCATGTCGACACGTATCAGACAGACCGAAGCAGTAACAAGAGGTATACTAGAACAATATGACTCGATGAAACTAAGACTAAACAAGGAAAATAAAGTTTATTTTTCTCTAATATATTATATCTAAGATAATGTTACTAAAAATCTGTTTAATTGACACTTGTGTCATTATCATCACTTTCACTATCATCCCCATCACTTCCTAGGAGGTCTCGGGGCATTGTTTCTTCAGTCGGCGGGGAGGGCTTAAGGGGGATTCATCGGGATACGATGTTTCTGATTTACGGTAGTTGGGAGGTTTTGTTGAAATTCACGGTAACGGATTTCGTCTTGAACGGAAGATATATGTAAGTTTGTATGTGTAGTTAGGTTGATACATAAAATCTAGTATTTTTCGTAGTAATAAAGACTGGGCAATACGGGAATACGGTGGATGTTGGAATGTTTGGCTGAACCTCTTTCCAGTCCGTAAGTCTATATACCAGCTTAACTATGGTGTTGTAAAGCAGCCTTTTATTTTCGCGAGTAAATTGGAACGTCTGGTAAGAAGTGTTGCAAGAGCTGTGTATCGTGTCATAACTTGCTGACATTTCAGTCGTGTGTGAGGACTCTAAGCCAGAAGTTGGTAGAAGTAAAGTCCGAGATATCGCATCTTGTCCGCAGTTGGGAGGGGAATATAACTGAAGAAACCAGGAGGGAGGTCTTTTTATAGAGAGTGAAGTTAATGTGGGTAGATTTGTCTGGGTTAAAGTTTACCCTTTCTTCTTTTACACCAAGACATTAATAGTATGAGGTGATGTTGGGGATTTCGAGTTTAAATGACGAGATGTGAGTTACTAGAAAGAATTGCTGTATCGTCTGCAAATGTGATTGTGGTGATTTCCGGATGTGATGGCATGTCAGCTGGAAACACCTGGTATAGTGTACTAACCATAACGCCACCCTGAGGAACACCAGCATGGATAGGAATGGTCTTTTATGACTTGGAAGAATTGGTCAGTGAGGTAACCGTGCAGTATGAGATAGTAGGTAGATGGAAGGATGCTTCTGAGTATGAACAGCAGGCTAGGGTGCCATACTTGATCAAAAGCGTGGCTTACGTCAAGAAATGCCTCAGAGCCATACAATACAACAGTAAAATATTGTTAAAAACTTATTTTATATTGATTTTCACCTCAATGAGGTTTGCAAAGGTGATGAATTTTTGAAATTATAACAGCTTTCTGAGCTATTTCATTCATGTGTTTTATGAAACTGGACTTATAAAGTTATAAACATAATTAAATTTTAGGAAATTTTATGTTACGACAAATCTGTTTATAAGTAAGACTATAATTAGAATTTTTGTCAAGCACATCAAACAGAGAGATATAGTTATCCACCATTATCCACCTAAGAACCCCGGACGGTTATTACAATGCGATGAAATCCCTGCAGGGGCCGTTGTTGGAAAGTGCGCCGCGGCGAAGGAGAAGAGCTAGGAAGAAAAAAAAGATGAAGGAAAAGAAAAAAGTAGACGTTTACATGAATAATTAGCGTTGGGGATGATCGAAGAAGTAAGGCCGCGAGGCGCGGGTCTTCTTTGTTCACCAATTTCTCGGCGTACTATTTAAAAATTTAAAAAAAGACATATCCTCCTGGAGAAATTTCGTTTTTACGGGTTTTCGAAAGTTTACGACGGTATAATAAATATTTAGTCAACACAAATAGATCCGACTTGTAAGAAACTGGCTGAAAGCGAAGGGAATTTATTTACGGGTGTTGATTTCTAATATATAATTTAGAATTTTACTTTTAGTCTTAAATTTCATGTATCTCTCTGATAATAAAACATGTTTCATCAATCTAAAATGTGCATACCTTTGAATTTGAAATGAACCGCTGACAGGTCTGCAGTCTAAAATCGCTGTACATCCTGACAAAATTGGAGTGCCAACAAAGTTTATTTATGTGAAGAGATTAGGGACCGTTGATCGATAATTATTCAGATATCGTGAGATGCGGTCTTGTGTGATGTAGGCTTCAGAAAAATATTTTCTTTATCGTGCGCCAACGTTTCGATCTTTTATTGAGATCATCTTCAGGGTCTGGAACTTACAAACATTGTTTACATTTAACAAATAAATTTAGGATATGGAAAAGTGAATTTATACAATGCAAAATATATTTTATATTCAATCAAAGCATTCCTACTCACTCAAAGTGTTTGTCTTCTGTGTAATTGTGCCATTCTTGCGTGTCGTGTTGTGAGCGCCAGTGAGATTCTGCTGTTTTATGTTTATATGTGTTGGATTTTGAAGGGGTGGGGAATGTAAGTCGGTATAGAAAAGAAGTTCTAAGATAAAGTAAACGTTTATTTACTTATTTGTAAATGGCTACGTTCAAATATAATTTTATTTTTAACTCATCAATCACGATATTTTCAGGGTTGTAATCGTAGCGAGGAGGGTGGTGTAAAGGTGTGTCGGCGGTGTCTATTAATCCTGGGGGTTGATGTGGACCCCCCGTAAAAACTATTGTCCCGGTACAACAAAGTCTCCCCTCATTAGGATCGCCGGCAAACAATAGGCAAGACAATAACACCTTATCAGCCAAAATATTAATGGACTTTTTTGTACGTTCACCATCGTGGCTATTACACGGAAAAGAGAATCCTTTTGAGATGTTTTGACCGTATTTTCATCTCTATAAACAAAGGAGAGGGTATTACATTCGTAGGTGTCGTTTGGCAGACAACACAATTAGCATAGACCTGTGAGATAATGGGCCGGGTTATTATGTTAAACGTTAAGAATGTCTTTGGACCCGGTCGGTAAATCACCATTTGGGATAACGAGCTGTTGAATGCACTTGTACCACCGGCACCGAAAGCGGACACAAATTTCAATTCTCATCCCTGTTCACGACAACTGGTTTTATTTATTTCGATGTTCAACGGATGGCTTAATAGTATAAATTAAACCCTGGGGTGTTTTAACGTGCGTCCTTGTTTCAGATATGAATAATGGCCTGATTTTATTCGGATTTGCCGGTCTTACAACACCCCTCTTTCCCAAAACCCAAAACACAAAGTCTCATTCATTTTGTACCAACTGAACTTGAACAATTCATATATACATTTTTCGTAAGGTCAAAAGTTTCATTATTTAAACTATTATTTATCTGAAACAACTTCTGTGGTGGTACAAATAACACTATCAGAAATCTGTTTCAAACTGTCCGAATTCAAGCGAAATTGATTTAAAATCTATATTCTCACTAATCCTGTGCAGGGATAACCTAAGTTGTCTCACTGGTTTCTACAGAGAAGCGTATACGTCTAATCGTTAAAGATTTTGGTTATTACATGTAAATCTATATAGGAGTGCAACAAGGAATTATCTTCGGACCGTTCCTCTACATGATATACGTCGAACGTGTTCCTGCCATTTCTGCATATATCCTTCTCATAATACAGTCATACTTTACTCTTGTAAAGGTCATGTCATCTCAACCAGAAACCTGCAAACCTAAGTTGAATCCCTTCGAAGTTCAAGAAGTGAAAGACGATATAAACATACAGAAATGTTAACTTGTCACTTTCATCCATATTCTATCCCTCTCCCGATGGCTAGTGCAGTCGGATACATTGAGCGGAGGCATAGAACCTCACCCGCGCCTCAAAAGACAAGAACTAAATTGACGCTTCTGTCGTCTTAAAAGATGGTTGAACAAACGATCAAAACTATAAAAAATAAACGATTAATTTATTTCACTTTGAGACACATTTGAATCGGCATCGAACTTTAAGATTCAATCAAGCGTTCCAACCTCCAACATATTTAATCTCTACTGCCCAAAATACTTTGAACAATCGTGAATGCTCCTTTTTATGAATCCAATATTGATTGTTCATAATGACAGTAATATACAATTATAATACCCTGAAGTAGAGAAGAACTGCGACCTTTCATGTAAGAAACCTTTCTTCTGTACTCTTCCAAACACTCATCCCCGACAATGAAGCGTCATTGAGTAGGCGACACCCTGAGCAACCGTGAAAGCGACTTTATTCTTATTTGTATATTTTTTCATTATTTAATCTTTACGTAAGCTATTGGTTGAAGTCAAAAAGTCAGGGTCTCGAGCGGGATTCGAACCCACGACTTTTGGGGCCATGTGCTGCTGCGACATGAAGTGGTTAGAGCTGTCGTAATTAGCCGGTGGCCGTGGATACAAAACCTCTTCGTGACACTTCTTTTTTCATCTGAACCAATGCCTTCCATAAACATTGATTAATTGAAAGATGTTATTTGGTCAAATTGAACAATTTTTGCAACTAGAAATATAGCATTAAGTAAATATTTTTTATAATACTTTGTTCTTTCTTCTTACCCCGAAACCTCGTCTTTAATTAAAATCTATGTTTTTTCTAGTTCTAGTAAATCATTGTCCTCAACTAAATAATTGATGACAATTTTTACAGCAGGTTTTGATTAGTTCATGTACAATCGGTATATTTAAAATGTCTACTTAAAAACATACAAAGGAAATCGAATTTGAGGGAGAATTTTTTATTAATAGATTGAAAGCCTTGGTTGACCCTCGAAGCCTTAACATTGTCCTGTAAATTAAAAATTTAAAAAATTTAATCCTAATTTTGATCATGCGTGAATCCTACTAATCCTTCTTTTTTAGTAATTCATAACGTTTGTTTGTTTTTTGCTTTTCAATCTCGCGCGTGGATTCCAGGGTAATCATTTGTCCATGAAAAGCCCAAGATAACGCAAAAGGTCGGCGACAAAATTCATCTCGTAGCTTTTAATTAGGTTTATTTTCATTATTAATTTTGTGAACCAAGCTTCCTGATTATTCAGATGTGGTATGAAATTAGAGCACGAAGGGCTCCACACTACGTGAAAGAAGGAATCGGATTCTTCAGCGAAGATATGTGCAGAAATGTAAAAGCTTATTAAAAAAGAAATGGGCCAAGAATATTTCCCTGAAAAACACTTGCCTCATGCGTAAAGTGAGAATTTTGTCCCCTGAAGGCAGGATCAGTCTTTCGTTTTTACACCAACCATTAATTGGCTGAAATGAAAAAGTTGGTGTTTCGAACGGGTTTCGAACCCACGACCTTTGGCTAAATAAGCTGCTGCTCTTCTACTTAAGCTATCGTGACATGAAGTGGTCAGAGTAGTATTTTACCGACGAATCCCGCTCGTAGCACTTACTTTTCCATCTCGAAAAACCTTACATAAAGATTAATCGTTGAAAGAGGTTATTTGATCAATTGGTCCACGAAATCTAACGAATTTTTCATTATGTTAGTCTTCATATATTTTTTTCAAATTTACATAAGCGCAGCAATTGCAGCAAGTGTAAATAAATCTTTTTTTTTTATCTCTACTAAGGTATGTATATAATGCTGAAGCTACAGCTTTTTTAGAGGGCCATGTTTTTCATTAACTAATTTTATTTTAATATTGACCAATTTTAGTTTAAATTTGTAATAATTTAAAAGGTTTTTGTAAATTTTATTTAAAAATTATCCCAACCTCTTAAAAGATGTATTTATAAAAGATGTAATAACATTTTTTATGATGCGTTCAGACCTGTTGAAGAACTTAGAAAAATGTGAAGAAAATTGCGATTAAATGATTTTCAATGGAGTAAGAAAAATGTCTGGGTTTATATCAATGTTTTAAATTATAATTAATTCTAAAAACAGGCGCGCTTTCGAAATCGTGTCGGGTGCCGGTAATGAACCGTAAAGCGTGCCCGAAAAGGCTGTGAGACAGGGAAAAAAATTAAATTAATCTCATAAAGTCTGTTTCTAACGTAAACGGGACGTAATACGATCTAAAAAGTTGGGCTTTTAAATCACAACCGGCATATAAGGCATGACAATTTCGACATATTATCCAAAACCGTTTTATAATAGAGAGAAATTGAAACCGTAAGCCCTAAAAACGGAGTCTCAAAACTGTACCAGAAAACCGGAATAAATTAATCATAAAACCAACAGTTACGCAGGAACCCTCCAGTGCAAAGTGCAACCTCAACAGATGGAGAAAGGTCTCAAAAAAATCATGTATATAAGTGCATAAATAAGTATGTTATTTATTCCAGTTTAATGTTTTGTAAGTTTAATTCGCTTTCCCTTAAAGACATGACGGAAAAAGTGACGGAATTTACTGTTTTATATAGAATTTTTTTAGAAAATACAAATTTGAATATGGATGATTCAGGGATTCTTTTAAAATTTTAATGTGAACAATATCTTTGAAATCAACCGTCAGTGGTTGAGTTTTTGTGGAAGGTCTATTGTTAAGGATTACAGTATTGGTCTAGAATATTCAAGAACACATATAAGATAATAATTAACAGTAATCGATTGTTCCTGGATTTAGGGCGGATTTGCCGATGCCCCGAGGCTGTGTGGCTGTGTAATAATCTATTTCCGCCAGGCATTCCACACAAGAACGATGGGAATCACGTGGGAGTGTGAAACAAAGTCTAGAAGGAAAAAAGGGCCAGGGGAAATTATATTGTCAGAATGTAAAAAATTAAATCCCCTCAGGGCTGCCTAGAATTGGCTGCCCCCATTTGATTCCAGTTAGCTTTATTTTTTCGTTTGGTTAATCAAATTAATGACGTAATTTCAGGGCAAATTAATAAAAACTGCTTTGAAATCCACCCTGTTTCAGCTCAGTTATACGTTCCACATTATGCAAGAAATAAGGGTTTTAGGTGATTATGTCCATGGCTGAACTTTCTACGCCAATTGATCGGCTATTTGACGCCAAAGCCTGTTTTTCTAACGACGAAGATAATACCAATCAATCGCTTTCACCTGTACTGAAACAAACGAAAAACGTAGAATTCCTAAGCGTAATGAAGAGAATGATAAAATAGCCTGGATGTCCTCAGTGGAACAAATAGGACTAGAATACTTGTGTAACACTGCACATTGATAGTAAAACTAAACCCAGACATGCAATAGATCTCAGTTACTTACTACAAATCTGATTCAGCAAAGCCTAAAAAATCTCAGCATCGGTGTACGTCTGCTAACAGTTTATTGTCCAATCAATGGGTTTTTAAAGTATTGGATATATAAGTTTTTAAATGTTTGCCAGAACATAGCCCTAACAAGGAGAAAACCAAAAAAAACTCAATACAAAAAGGTACCTAATAATTACTATCAACATTATATAAGCTAGATAATAAAAACCAAGACCACAATAGTCAAATTTGATATCAACATAAGATTTTTTAGTTAGCTCAAAGGAATGTATTTTGGAAAAGTACTGTATGTTATTGTTTGGAGTAGAGAAACATCAAATATTCAGGTTTACAACTGAGTACATGGTGTCTTTTTTTAGATAGCCTGGCTGAATATCTTGACGCAATGACGCTATCACGAATGGAAGTTTCACACAAACGGAAGAAAAACACCCTCTCTTATAATTGGAATTCGCTTCCTAGGAGCAGAATTAATCCAAGAAGAAATACTCCTTGAGCACTCAAAACAAAAAAAAATACCTAGACTCAGTGCCAGGGCACACAGGGTAGAGGGCAACGAAGAAGCTAATAAAATTGGCCAAGTGAAGTCCAATGAGGACACCTATTGGCCCTGAATCCTTTTGCGGCTTACCAAACCTCCAAGACGTATATTACAAACAAGTCCTCCGCTCAATGGGAATGTAGCCCGGGACAGAGGTATGCGAACAACATCAAAGGAACATCAAAGCGACCAACAGCAGAAATACTAAATCTAGGGCATGCTAGGACTCGAATAATAGGATTGATAACTGGGCACTGCAGACTCCGGAGGTATGAGCATAGACTTGGCGTGTTAGAAAAAAGACTGAGCAGGTATTGCCAAAAAGACGAAGGAACAGCAGAACTCTGCTGGTGCGAAGGCATATCTAGGCTGAGAGTGAAGGCTAGAGAGGAAAAGCCATGGCCTGAAGGATACATGATAGTCCTGAAAAGCTTTGAGATCTGGTAAAAATTATTAAGTTTAACGAGAAGTAGCTAGACACAAAATAGAGGTGAACAATAGACCAACACTAGATGCGGTGCACAGGTCGAAAAGATGCCGCCTCCCATAAAATCTAATATATTGTATTTAACTGTTGTTGGTTATCGATGGATCATATTGTTCTTATGAAATAAAATCTAAAAAACGTATGATCAAATAAAACTCATAAATTAATCAGACCCCAACATAAATGACTCCATTACGTATGTGTTTTGAATTTTCATCCTGTAATCAAAATGGGAAAAGGCGGCGTTGGTCAAGGGACGGTATAAATCATAATATTTAGATGGATGGAGTCCATAACCCTGCCTAAAAGGGTATTGAAAGTCTCCCACACGAAGACAAGGATTACAAAGACGGATACTAAATTGATTCGAGAGTGTGGGAGACTTATTAATATTAAGGGAACGGGCCTAAGGAGGAGGTGAAATAGGGTGACAGCCTCCCCTAAAAGTTCAGGAAAGGGGCGCTAATAAAGAGATATTCCCACATCCCCTGGCCAGTTATTACAGGACATCCCTGGGAAATGCCCCGAGCGCCTTCACGCGTCTCCTAATTGAATATCATACCAAACAGTTGTAAAACACTCTATGATTTCTTTTTTTCTCTCCCTTTTTATTTCCATAATTTAAACCGACGCCTCGAGTAAGGAGTTGATGAGTTAAAAGATAGCGTTTACACGTTAACAGCTCAGTTATGTATTCAACGCATTTTAATTTCAGGGCGAAGGTGTGAACTGTACGCTCGTGATACACTGATCACACGTTTACGAATCGTAAAACAGGCTTGATTTCGATTCAGGGAAGTCATTAGGCATGTACGCCCTCAGTTATGCATAAAATTCGAGCGACGTCTCCATTCCCATTTGACTATGTTCAATATTTTTACATACACCTATTGTTTGAACCTGTAATCTCGTGATTAAGTGCATAAAGTGTGAATTATGCTCGAAGGCAGTGGAAATTTTAATATTTTCGTCGGAAACTTTTAATGTTTTGAAAAACAACCAAAGCGTCAAAATTTCTGTTAAGATTAATTATATTCTTAAGCAGGCAGTCATCTGGATTATTAATTAAAACTAAAGCAGAGACAAATATTTAAAAACATTTTTCCATCAAACTGATAATCGATACATTTTTGACAAAGGAACGAAAAGTCGACGAATCATCCGAAGTTCAAAGACGTAAATAATGTGCCACTTTTGGTTAAAAATTACGTTCGTTGGAACTCTCTCAACGATGTATATTATATTTTATATTAGCCCATTCACTATTGAGCAGCAAAACCTTTCCAACCACTATACTTACCTATTTCGGGCCGGTTAGCTCCTAGTATCATTGCCGGGTCCTCAATTTTGTCCACCTCGCAGTTTTTGTAATACTTCTATCTTTAACGTTGAACCCTTCCATGTAATAAAAATGTAATAAGTCAATTAAACTGTAATTTCATATTATTGACACGATAATCTAAGTTTGGTGGTTCAAAAGTTCTCAACATACTGCTGAGACGACGTCCCTACATCTACGCTAAAATTATGTACAACCTACAGCTGAGAGATCGGGCCTCTTAACCATGAAGTCCTCCCTTCATTCACGCTACTAAATATGTACAGTGTCATGGGTTTACTATACCCGTTAACCTAATACGTTTGACATGTCTGTGGACATTCGCTCTTCCATACAGATTATGTCTGTCCACGCTTAAACACTCACGCCAATAAATACCTTCACACAGTCGAGTATTCACCAGGGTTTGTGATATTAAACTCCTGACTACTCCATAATCACACCTCAAATATATTTAACACCAACCAAACTAGAGATCCAACTTTCGCGCAAATAAACACATTCGCTCAAAGAAAAGTCGGCGGGAAGGCTTGATTTGCGCTTTGTTAATATATCATTTACGGATATTTATTGCGCTGTCTAAAGTGCAGCTCCGTGGTCTAAAGCAAATCCATGGGTCAGCCTGGTGTAGCCTATCCGCAGGAGAGTAAATGTGATCTTTTCTTGTTATTAAATTTCCTCCATGACCCACGGTTTTATTTCGTATAGTTTGTTTTGTATAGTTACTTTATTAGACTAAAATGACTATGGAAACCTTTAAAAAGTAGAAACCGCTTCTCGCTTGTACAAATTAAAGAATGTCTTTCTAAATAGGTTTTACTTTACCATCTACTTCAAATTAAACAATTTTTCGGATCCGACAAATATATTATTAACACTACTGCTTTCAGAACGCAGATAGACCGCAGTGCAATGTGCTTGGACCAATCATGAGTATACTTCATACCTATAACGTCGGACTTTCTCTGGTGTACGCAAGGAGGACAATAGGACTAAAATGTCGCCTGATATATGTAGTGTGCGTCCATGCCGTATGCATATTAACATTCCTAGTTAATTATTTCTCACACCGACCTACAAAATTTATCAATACCTGGGTTCCATCTAGACTCACGGATAACTAGCATCAATACACACTAAAGCATGCACAATGAATTGCTTTAAAAACTTACTATAAGACATTTCACATTTTCTATGACAACATGAACAAACAATAAAAAAAACGCCACTCAAATCAATTTGCACGTAAGGTCCATTCTAAACCTATCCTAAGTTTTCAAATCAACAATGACTATTATAGCTAAACGACAAATCTTACCTTTGGCTTTTAGAAGGGAAATGGAGGCTCGAACGACGGTCAGTCTAAGAAAGAAAGCTTCCAAGTCTTTCAACATATTACAAAACAATCCAGAACACACAAGCGACTGTTCGAACACGAAGTAAAAATGGTAATAAAAGTAGAAAAGAATATGCTGGAGGTTGGCTCGATACTGTAAGGTCATAAAATATGAAAAGTTCGCTAACTCCACTGGTCGAAGTGGGACTGTCTATTGGTTTCTAGTATTGGACCAAGGTCCGGTGACTCTTACAAGGATTAGGAGATAAGCTAAGGGTTCCATAACTATTAAATAGTATTTTTTTAAATTGGCAGGGTTTGCATCAGCAGAAATCTTATCAACACCTGGGGTGTCTTGATGAGTCGCCGTGTCAGCGCTTGACCGTTGCGATCACCTAGAGGAAAAATTATCTGTTTACTAAACACATATTTACATAATGCTTAATAAGAATTATTAATAATTAATCCTTAATTGTAAGATCATGCTTGCTTTGTACTTTAATGCAATCTAATTATTACAGATTGTACAAAAATGCAGATTGTTATATATATATATATATATA
>CM077105.1:25421150-25454952 GCA_039619505.1 Cimex hemipterus | reverse complement strand
ATATATATATATATATATATATATATATATATATATATATATATATATATAACAAGGTTGTTCGTATGATTAAGGCAAAAAGAACAAGGTTGTTCGTATGATTAATAAGTGTAAGTATTTAAAACACAGGCCGTACATGGTAATCTGTAAAAATCGTCATTTTTTTAAACGAATTTAGTCCTAACTGCACAAGAAAAAACGTTATTAAACGAAGGGATTATCAAAATTAGTTGATTGTTTCATCTGTATTGTCGGATCAAAATTGATGGTTTCTAGCTTTATTAATTTTAATCAATATCTGTTAGAAAAGTACCAAATAAGCGAGGAACTTAAAAGCACTTCGTCCCCTTAATCGAAGTTTCGTTGGTTCCGTATGTACTACTCGCAAGAGGCAGCATTAGCCCTCAAGGAGGGTTCAGTTTACATAAAATACTTATCTGATATTTCAATTTTACATAATTGAACCTAATGGAAAAAAAGAGGTCCGGCACGATATGATCTATTGGCTTATGGCAGTCTACTTAATAATTAAGGGTAAAAGATCCGATGAGGCCCGACTCTCGCCCCCGAACATTCAATAGACGGAGATAGTATCTGGGAGCAAACAGCCCGAGGTAGTCTGAGGCGCCGTTCCGGATCACGAACCGTACAGTAGCCGCCATCGCCGGGGATCATCTGACGTCCTCGGTGTTCTGGAGCCAACCGGAGGAAAAACATGTCGGCAAATATCCGGAATGGCAGCCGTTATGGCAGCAAACGAACAGAAATACAGATTTGGTTAAAATTATATTCTTCAAGTTCAAATTCGGAATACTTCTGAATATTTGGTATAGTCTCTAAATACGGTATTCAAAAGTTAGTTATTCGGTAGGAAATGTGTGGAAATATTTATAAAGTACGTGTAGCCTATGAACCATCCAAAAATCAACCATCGTAGGAATGTTGTTGCTCTCCTAACCTGGACATACTCAAAAACCTACTACTAGAGGAAATGATATTCTTGCAATTAGATCCATTTTTTTAGATGAATTTTTTGTATTCTAGTAGATACAAGCTGCACAGCTTTCTATGTATTTTATTGCAATTAAGAATCGAATTTTTTTCTTGACTTCACGTTGAATTCCAAATGATACACTTATTTCGCAGAACTCCCACGCGCCACAGATTTTCCACTTCGACCGAAAAGACTATGTTGTTAGATGTTATCTATATGACGACATACCACTCTCCAGATCGAGCCTGGCCCTTAAGCATTTCCTGCCACTTCTAGGAAAAAATGCTGGCCGTTGTATAATAACAGTTTAAACGTTCGATTTATAGTTTATGCACAAGTGTCGTGACACACAAGGTGGTCCGTGGGTTCAGAGGTTGGCATAATCTCTCCATATTTTCCATTAATTGCAACTCAAGTCCACCGGAGTGTTATTTTACTTATCCAGTCTCCTGTATATGTTTATGAAAAGTGAAAAAGTTTATCTCTAATATTAGGCACAAGTACACCGAAGACAAACACTTTGAGCCCTGCAGATGATCTCAATAAAGATCGAAACGTCGGCACGATAAAGAAAATGTTTTTCTGAAACCTACATCACACCAGACCGCATCTCACGATTTCTAAATAATTATCGATTAACGGTCACTAATCTTCAAACAATGTATAACAATATAATGAGTTTGCGAAAATTATAAAACTGTGTAAGATTCTTACTTAACCTTAAGTATTATGAACTATAATAACAAAATTTAAATGCCAAATATTTTAAAAATCGAAGATCATAAAAAATTATTTCTTAAAATATTAATAAAGAAAACAATGATGAAAAAACCTATTTTATACTTAGTTAAATTATATTATCTAATAGTAAAATAAAGATAAAAATATAAGACTTTTGTAATAATATAATTACAACAAGACAAAACAAAATCATACCGAAATTAGTTTATTATAAAGAGTATAATACAG
Organism: Cimex hemipterus; assembly: GCA_039619505.1. Taxonomy (NCBI): domain Eukaryota; kingdom Metazoa; phylum Arthropoda; class Insecta; order Hemiptera; family Cimicidae; genus Cimex; species Cimex hemipterus. Next base: position 25,452,989 of record CM077105.1, on the reverse strand, counting down.
CATAATGAGCAAGCTTCAGAAATAAAACATGTAACAAAATTGTAAAGATTCAAACTAATGAACTAAAATTATATGATTATTTAATAAATATTTATAATTTTTAACAATTTTGGTAAACAAGAATGTACTATAATACTTATTTCAGAAAATCGTTATTAATTATTAAACTTTTCAACTTACAATTCTTGGCATACATAGTCTCTCTCACTCTCACTCCCTCTCTCTCTATCTAGCTATCTCTCCACTCTTTCTTTCTGTTTCTCATTCTCTTTCGACCTATCACTTTGTTTCATCTTTCTCCACTTTTCTCTCATAATCTCTTTTTCTTTACTCTCTCCCACTCCTTTGTTTCTCTCATTCTCTTTCTATCTATCTACCTCTATCATTCTCCTCTTTTCTCTCACCTCTTCTTTCTCTTAACTTTCTCTCACTCTCTCCATCTGTCTGTCTGTCTCTCTCTTACTCACTCACTCTTTCTTCCTTACACTAACTTTAGGAAAGGTCGTTTGCGACCTAATGTTCCGAGTTGTTTTTAAAATAAACGATATTCATACATTCATTCGTTCCCTTTTTCTTTCTTTCATTATGTCTCCCCTCCCACTTCTCCAATTCCTCCTTTCGAGGCCAACTTTATGTATTTCTTGAATGTAATTATTTACAAAAAACGGATTTTAATTATAATTTAAATTACTTAAAACATCTACAGAAAACTATTGATTTTTAGGCCTCTCTAAAAAAAATAGTCAACCTTAACTTTAACCTCACACATATTATCACTCATAGTACAGAACGTAGGGAACAACTGTTGTTCTATTGTCATATTAAAAGTTTGTTTGGTAGTGATGGTTGAAAGAAAGAGATAACGATATCGTACAGTTAGGCGTCTATTTTAACAAGAATGCCCGTTTCTTATCATTTCTAAGCTCTTACTAAAACCAATATTAGTCGATGAGGCAGTGGTTCCAGTTTTTCACTCGGAGTGCCTAGTGGATCTTAAAGATTTATCAGGGCAATGCATTTTTACGTTACCACTTCATTAGGTGATCGGCCGGCCGTGACTGACATGTCATAGATTGATCGGCGAGGCAGGCAGTCACCGCACGTATGCACATTATCCAACGGAATCCGGGCTTTCCATGTCAAAGGCTTCGTAAATTTATTCATTTATTGTGAGACTTCCGCCTGCCACCATCAAAGATTCTCACCGTTGAAACAAAAAAAAAAAAAAAAAAAAAAAAAAAAAAAAAAAAAAAAAAAAATTGAGAATTTTATTTTAAAAATGTATTTACCGTGTTACATTTATCATGCCTTGATTTCGAAATCAACTTCTGTCAGCTTTTGTCCGTAGCGTAAATTTATGTCCCATTCGAACACCGAAAAATCGTGTTAGAGACACAATACATGACCTTCTGTAACGTGGAGCCGTTACCGTGCACATGCCCTACAGAATTGCGTCGATTGTCCCAGTTTTACGAAGAAGTGTCAAGGTTACCTCAGTAAGACTGATAAGATCAAAACAATTAATCAAAAAATAATATACTCTTCCTATATCCAATATGTACCGGTTTACAGTGTACAGTTTCTGATAATTGTTACGCGAATTGAAATAATTAATTGGCAATTAAAGAACATCAATTTGATGCTGGCGAGAGATTCTCCAATTTAGATAAAATTTAACTAGCACCACAAAATTGCATATTTTTGTGCACGAAGAAAAGAAAAAGAGAGAGAGAGAGAAAGAAAGTGTCTCGGTACTCAAACAAATATTTTCCTAGTTTTGGTAGATAATAGGCCCCTCATATTAGTTGTAGGAATAGGTCTGTATATGATGGTACAAACCTGGTAGTTCACACTGCTATGAGGTATGCGCCAATGGGACTATCGTGCCCTCCCAAATATGGTTTATACCTCACTATCTTTAGGTCACTGTAGCGTTAATAGAGGTTCTACGGCTATATTTATTAGATTCAACTTTTCTTTGCCTGTGAGTTTCCTTTTCCTTGCCAGGATGTGGTTCCATATATGTACTGCGGTTTCCTATCCAATTTTGGTTGAACTTAAACAGGCTGTTTTCTGTCACATTTCATATTTTTAAGTGTCTATCGCGTCTGCAATGTCCTGTTAGCAGACTCTCAATGAAAGTGAGTTTTGATCAGTCTTCATCTATCTTGTCGATCAGCAGGGTATAGTAAGTTTAGATTGACGAAGTCTCTCTGTGTCCTATTCAACCAAGTATGAGTTGTCAACTTAATCCAATTGTTCTTTTTTCGTAAGACATTTCTTTTTGGGTTCTGGTGGTGACTAGTTCAGAAGGGGTTTATATCTACTAGTGGTAATGAGTATATCAGCATCTTTCTTACTGTCATTGTACCCTGACACGAGATTGTATGCTGGCTACTTTTAGTTTTCCCAGGGCATCTGTGCAATATCGGAGTCGTATGTCAGGTAAGGCCATTGCCTTTAGCTATCCTTTTAGTTATTTGTTTAGTCCCAGCATTGCCACGGTTTACTCCTGAAAAACCTTGCTCACTATTTTGAGAAAAATTGACATTTCATCACATAATATTCTTTATTTTTCCACATAATTCCATAATTCCACACAAATGTTTGGTTTTTGATCCGCGTAACAGTGGCATTATAAGCAACTTAAATTTGTAAATATTGAGACCCAGTGTCTCATGAGTCAACTTATCACCTAAACCACCCAACCCACCTAGGAAGGGAAACAAATTTTTGCACCTATTTGAAGCAAAAAAAGAATGAGTTTTTCTGGGTATTATGAGTAACCAGGGTCGCTGGAATTTCAACGGTGGGTGAGCAGGCGTGAATGATAACGAGTCATCCTTTCAATCGCGAAGGCAAATTCCATTGAAATAAACGGTTAGAATATTTAAAAATGAAACCGGACAGTTTCTAAATTACAACAGCCCAGAAGCGGTTTGGAAGCATAACATCGCAAATGATAGCTATATCTGCCGTATGATTTATTGCCGGAGGAGTTTCGAAACGCTTTGTATCTAATGTTGTTGCGAAAATAAAACTTAAAAACACCTTGGCTTTAATAATCCAAGGACGGGTTTTTAAGCCTTTATAGAGCCAGTGTGAAAGAATTGTAAAACTGTATCTTTCAATTTGTCAGTTATTTGATCTGAAACACTACGATCCAAACACTTAGTTTAAAAACACTCCTAACCTGGCGTCTTTATGCGTACTCCTAAACATTTTGTCACATTTATAAATATATTTTTACAACCATACTACCCACAATTTTATGAAAAAGAGAATATACGGTCGGAAAGAGACAAATAGAAAAGGAAAAGAAAACAAGAACTGGAAACCACTGAAGTTTTCTGTGAAGATCTTACCAATTTATTCAAGTATGTAGATTAGACAACGTGTCAAATTTTTGTAAAAATTAGTTCAATTTATATGTAGTGAAGTGTTGCTAAATATTTACGATAATATTTTTGTACTTGTACTTGTAGGTTGTTGAAAAATGTACTGCAGCACGGAATTTTAGCATTTTTTGTTTGAACAGTTAGTTTTTGTTTCAGTCAGGATACTATCATAGTAACATAGCTTAAAATGACTTGCTCGGCGATGAATTTTAATTAGTGAAGTACCAATTGATGAAGAACTTTTTGTAGATCTAACTTTTGATTGCCCAATATAAATAGAATGGGGTGGAATCGTGACTTCTTGAAGTTTTGTTTAAGAGTTCTATTTTCACTGTGTGTGGCCAGGCAAGGCTACCAATTAAGCCATTTTTTTATTTTCTGTCTTTATTGACGGCCTTCCGCCTTTTCTAAGCTAGGGGGTAAATTTTAAAATTATTCTCATTAAAGCTTTATACTGCATGAAATATGTGTATTTCGAGGTCGTACCGGTTTCATGCATTACCAAGAATCTGGAGATGAAATTATTTAGACAATGTACATTTGAACGTATTTTATGTTCAAAAACTTTTCTGTTTGTCAGTGAAACTTTCTTGAGCTCAAAATTCATCGCCGTTTGATAGCTTTGTTGTTTGTGAAGTAGGCTGTATCTCCAACTGGATTATTTACGTCCTGTAACACTTACCAAGAGATTTTTACGATTTACTGAAAAGAGAAAAAGAAGAAGAGTAGAGAGAGCGAGAGAGTCAGACAGACAAACACACACACACACACACATGTCTCTGTGCGCAACGCCTGTACCTTTAGGTATGAACCAATGTGACTATCGTGCATTTTTCTTCATGATGTGGTTTACCCAAATGTAATATCCCTTGATTGCCTCGGAGCCTATTTTCCTTATCGTGGCACCCTGTAGATTCCTCAATGAAGTTACTCGTCCTCCTCAGCTCTAGGCAGAAAGATCGGACCCGCAGGGACGTCTCCCTATTAACGGTATTGTCCAACCCAAGTTCTTCTGCTCTGGAAGAGTAAAGACTCGATCTCCTGGATGGAATGAAATTTCGCCAAAATCGAAATTTCATGCAAATCTCCGCAATCCCACTTCTAACACCAAAATTTTCGTTGGTGTGATGACCAACGTCAGGATTGAGGTGAGAGAGCGCGAGAATGAGTAAGATTGAAGTAGAAGAAGTAAAAAGAATATAGAGGAATATTCAGATGGACGATAAAGTTGAGTAGATACGTAATGCATTCTATTAATTAAAATGACTTCATTGATAGTACCCAATTTTCTGGCAAAAGGAAGAAAATGTAATACACGCTGACTTGACTTACGAAACATCGTTTTTCCAAATTTAGAAAATTACGCGATAACTTCTGCTTATGCTTCGTAGTGATTAGACTCATATTTACTTTTCGTTCTTCAATGCAGTTTACATTTTGCCTTAATAGGAGAGGAAGTCTGTTTTCAATTCGTAATGCAAAGGCTCAATGGACTAGGAAGCATGGTGCCATAAAGAAGTAGAATCGCTTCTTGATGACGTCCTTCTCGTCTCACTTAGTGCCCACGTAGTGGCCATACATCATCAACAACAGGCCACCTCCACACAATTAAACTATTTAATACAGCGTTAACTTAACCGTTTAGCTTTCCCGTCCCACGCTCCAATGATGACTCGTGTAAAAAAAAAACTTGCTATAAATCAGTGAAATACGTAGCTACTCTCTAATCCCAAACGTTAATGAGAGATGTGAATGATTTATTTAAAGTAACTGTTTGCTTTTGGATTAAAATGAAATACTGCTAATAATTTCGCGCCTTGACGTGTTTAGAAATCGGTAATGTTGCCGTATCGAAATAACTCTATCACACAATCCCAACGGTAGTGCTCTTCGTCATTTCTTTATTTATGTCCATTTTTCCTTTTTCAATTTTTTTACCCAAAAATATGCGCAATTACAAAAATTTGTTGGCTTATTTTCAGGTATAAACGTTTAATTAATATACAGGATTATTTGCACAAAGTTGAATCGCACTTTAATGAGCTATATCCAGAGCGTTCTGTTGATCGATGGAAATTTTCTTATTATCTTCTTCGCAAAATAAGAATCTATTGTACTATCCATTACAACGATAAATAAATAAATTGGTGATTGGTTGAACAAGTTAGAGATTAGATTAGATTATATAGGAGCCTCTTTACGCAACCAGTATTGGTCTACAGCGCACCGTCATTTTGTATCTAGAACTCCTCGTTAAACTTAAGGCCAACGTTTTTTCAAGGGTTCCCGTCTGTATCATACAGGCTTTGGCTTTTCCTCTCCCAGGAGTAGGAATCTCAACCTAGGCTGTTTCTTCTTCTTTTTGGCAATATCTGCTCAAGCTTATCTATGTCACTTCGAGTATACACATTCGTCTGGGGACAGAACTGTCCCGTTAGCAATCCTATTATTCTAGTCCTAGCATCCCCTAGATTTAGTAATTCTCCTGTTGGTCTCTTTGATGTTCGTTTCATAAGCTTGTTCGCATATCACTATCCCGGGCACCATTCCCACGGAGGACTTACCTGTAATTGTTTGGGCAGTTTCATAATCGGCAAAAGGGTTCAGGCATAAGTGTTCTCATTGGATTTTCCTTGGCCAATTTTATCTGCCTCTTCATTCCCCCATTTGCCTTGTGTGCCCTGGCACCCAGACTAAGGTAATTTCGCTACTTATCTCAATGTCTGACAGGGGTTTAAAGCAATCTCAAAATCCCTGGACAAGTTGGGGAAGATTTTATCTATCCGCAAAACAATTTTTGGAAAAAGGGTCTCCAAATTGAAATCCGTTTTCACCGCTGTAAAAATGTACATTGTTTGGTATCTTGCAGTTTAAATAGGAAATTTACCAATATCCCGTAATCCCGGGGTGTTAAATCAATAACGCTGTAGTGTTTACTGCACAACTAGTATTTGGGGTGATTCAGGATGATGGAGAATCTGCCTACATTGTCTGCACGAACCTCCAGGTTTGCTGCTGCTGTCCGTGACCGGAACCTTCTCGTCGTCGTTGCAAATCGATGATGTTTGTCTCCGTCCTCGACAGTAAAAATGTCATAAAAATGTGATCAAAAGGAAGTGCCAGCGTCGGCAGGACAGACCGGCAGATTAGCTCTCACGCATCATGAGCTAGGCGATACATGGTCCTCGGAAAACCAGCATCAAAGAAGAGAATCACATTGGCTACCATACCGCCTAAGAATAGGTCATGTGTATGAGTGACCTATCTAATTACTTTTGGGTCAATTAAAGCAGTATGTCCGTCACATAATTGAAGAGTGCCATTCTCTTGTTCCATACAAAGGACGATTAGGAGATAGGATGGCTACTTTCAATAATTGTTCTTGAGCGTGTCAACGAGTGTTTGGGTTTCCTGTTTTGTTTATTGGCAGAAACAGAGCTGATTTATTATATATCTATATAGGCACACAATATTATATATTAGAATCTAGAACTTGGTAGAAATCTCGTTTTTTGTTTCCTTTTGTTATATTGATCATGAATATATTTATTCCAGTAAATGTCCAGTGTCCAGTGTAGATGTGTATTATTTAGTACCCCATCCACTCTCAATTATATTTGCAATACAGGATGTACTTTTTGGATGGCCAGGCTGAATTTCTCTCGAACCAATTACGCTAAAAACAAAATATTTAATACTTTTTATCGTTTTTTTTTCATTTTTAGATTTTTTGGAGAAAATTTGTAGAGGTTACCACAGACCCAGTTCAACTTAAAAAAACCAAATATGACCCTATAGAGGTAAGGATAGTGATAAAAGAGTTGGCCACAGGGTCTTCTACATCGCGACCTGAATAGATCTACTGTGTTCCCTTGTTTTTTTATAACTAACTGGCCAGCTTCAGGTTGTTAATCAGTCTCCATTGCTTTATCAGCGGCTCCTTGGCGTCGAGTATTACTTGCGGTTTTTCCTGCCCTAGTTGCAAAGTTGTTAATTTATATACAGTTTTGAGGTAAGTTTCTAACTAGTGTTGTTTGGCTAGTTTTTACAAAACAGACACTTTTTTCTTTTCTTTCTTTTTTTTTTTTTTTTTTTTTTTTTGGTAAATCGTATTTTATTTGTTGTAACACATACCTTGGCCTTCGTGGAGGGTTTATGGAATTTTTTTAAATACAAATAAAATAATTTATTAAGACTTCATGTAAAGTGCTTACAAATTTACAATTCCTTAAGACTACCATAAAAATAAGAAGACAGAAACTATAACCCAATTTCACGACATCCTTATAATAGTTTTAATTTTTTGCTGTTTAAAGACAGCACGTATATACTGTTGTATATATTTTAGTTTTAAACTTTAAGTATGTCTACGAAGTGAACAACGAGAATTCGTCTTAATAAATCAGTCGTCACTGGTATCTTTTATCTTGTTATTGATAAAGGGCACATTGGAGTTAGTACGCTTGGCAAACCTAGGAAATTTATTGTCCACACTCGACCACATTTTCAAATTAGTAGCACAGGTACACTACACGCCACTGCCGATAAATTATTGCAGGTCGTATAAACTTGTACAATAATAATTTATTATCTGGCGTAAGGTTTGAAGTTCCGTTAGGCATAGGTAATAATCGAATTTTAAACTACTACTTTTGATGGAATGTTGCATTAATTTTGGGGATTTTGCATTATTTATGGAGGTGGCAAGTGGGAAAGCGAGTCAAAGGATTTTGGTGCTTGTTGTGAAAACATTTGTAATTGAGATAGAACGAGTTCTTTATGGTATTTGTGCAGCGTTTGACGAGAAATGTAAACAGTTTCATTGGTGTTGATACGAAAGATATTTCATTGAAATTTTTGGATTTGGCATAGGCTACTTAGTACTACCCTAGAGCTGAAGTTTGATAATACTAGTAATTTATTTTGTTTTCTTAGCAGACTGTGTAGAAATTTCCATATGTATGTTTAGTTGTAATATTTTCTAGTTGTTTTGAAATGTAAATGTGTTATTTTCTGTAGTGGAATTTGTGATAGATATATTCTATTATTCAGGGTATAATAAGCTATTTGTGTCATTTTCCCAATTCTTGAAACTGTTGTTTAGTCCCGTCTATCACTTAGCCATAAACGCCAGGTCCAAAATTTGCATTATATTGCCTCGGATTACTAGGCAATACAATGCAAAGCCTTCGGATCAAAGGTTACCGACATAAATGATGACTTAATAAATCCGTTTCAACAGATGATTCTCGCAGCAAGTATTGGTAAGTAATATACTCTTTGGACACCTCTCAACCCTGTCTACTATTCTTACGCAGCTACTCATTTAAATCCTAAATAGCTGGGTGGCGGTAACAAGGGTTCAGCTCAAGGACAAGAAGTCAAAATTTTCCAGTAGTCAGAGGCAGACTTGAGCTCCCGGTCTATATCTTCCTGCTAACTGAAAAGGTCTAGAAGTCACCCCAGCAGTTTATGCCAACAACTCCTTTTATTACATTTTTGCTTGAAAAAATTTCAAAGATTCCAATTATATTATTTTAATTTTTCGTGGAAATTTTCATTAAACCAATCAACACAAATCTTTTTTATCTTACAGAGTGAGTTGGATTTATATTGAGTTCATGCGTGAAGCACCGCGGAGATTGCTCTGAGACAAAATTAGCCAGATTAATTGTAAAATATGACGTGACATATGTAGCAGTTGAAAAAGTGGCGTAATTTAGATAACTAATTTTGTAAGATTGGAATGTAATTGTAGATGTTTTATTATGAGAATGAAAAAGTTAGAATATGATGACAGATTAGACGACACCATTTCGGTATGATTGAATAAGCGTCTTCAGATCTTCATGGTTTTGAGTCTACTTGTAACATTGCTATCAGCAAGTTAAATGGACATAAATATCGCCAAAACATCAATCTAAAAGATTAATACGAAGGACCCATGAGTATAAGCTTGGACAATGGAAATCTCACATCTCACCTAATTTAATATACTATAGTGTCCTTAGCTTTATCGGTTGCGACGTAGAGACGTTTACATTCACTCCAGTGCGTTTAGCGATGTAAACATGATTGAGATGGACTCATTCACCGTGAACACAATAGGTTATCTATACCGTTCACACCCTATCCTCATCAGTCAACACCATCCAAACAATTTTAAATATCATGTTGAACCGGCACACGGGCACTTACTGGGTCTGTCTTCACTCGCGGGTTTTATTGTTTTAGTTAATCAAACGCGTTTCGGCATTACGCCATCTTCAGTGATGAACTGTCTGTCATTTAGTCTGCACGGGGTTTATATAGTATTGTGTCCGTCGCATGTCGCTGGGGGCGTTGCGTTAGTGGGCGTGGTCTCCGTGTCCGTTGGTCGGTCTTGGTGGGGGTTTGTTATGAAGTGTTTTTAGTGGTGTGAAGGTGGTGTGTGATTGTGAGTTTGTTTGTGTCACAAATAATAACCGACACCGAAAAAAAACCCCACCAACACCGACCAACGGACACGGAGCCACGCCCACTAACGCAACGCCCCCAGCGACATGCGACGGACACAATACTATATAAACCCCGTGCAGACTAAATGACAGACAGTTCATCACTGAAGATGGCGTAATGCCGAAACGCGTTTGATTAACTCAAACAATAAAACCCGCGAGTGAAGACAGACCCAGTAAGTGCCCGTGTGCCGGTTCAACATGAGTTCGCCAACTCGCAGACCAAACCCCATCATCTACTATAATTTTAAATATGCCAAAGAAAATAAACGGAACTAGGTGATTTTTACGTTTAAAAGATGCATGTTGGAATATTATACTTACATTATGACATATTACAAGACTATGTATATAAAAATTCCACCCAACTGATTTACGTTATTATATGCAAAATATTTATTATAAATAATTAAGAGGTTGAAGTAATGGGGGAGGAGCAGTCAGATTGGTCAGTATCGACTTTTATTCGAGTCATCATCAAGAGATAAAGTGTAATTTTGTGTAGTTAAGTGTAAAAGTTGACAACAATTTACTTAAATGCATCTAACTTGGCTCCTTAACTTCAACCAGTTTATTAAACGATCGGCCACTGTATTAACACGCACATGGTATAAGGGGATAAGAAATTGAAAAGAAAAAGAAAGATAAGAAATGAAAGAAAAATCAATTTTGTAGTTGCAGTTAATAGAAACTTAAAAAAATACGATCTGTATAATGCAAATTGTGAGAATGTTTTGTATTGAGGTTTTTTAATCATGACAGTGCAGTACACACCAGATAGCTTGAATTCTTTTCTGGAATTAAAAATACTTGCCTCAAAAATCTTAACACAGCTTTTACAGGATGTATTCTTTTTTTTCTTTTGAAGTCACGGAGTTATTGAGAGCGAGAACAGCATTCAAAATTAATTTAATAGCAGTACGATCCGTTCAGGTTATATCGGCGCCCACTTGATTTCAATCAATACACGAGATCCGCCCGGAGCCAAACTCATAACACGTGGAATTGTCAATTAAATACGGAAATTCATTCATTATTCATGGCGTCGTCGGAATATTTGGACACGATGGGGCGAAGAAGAAGAAGAAGCGAAGCCCGTAGCGCCACTCCCGGTGACGGCGGTCGAACATCTCATTAGCCTCGCGCACGTGTAAATTTCATTACGGATATGACAAGTGGAGCTAATCCGGCATAATAAATTGTAACAATGTGAGATGATATTATGCGGACAAGATGGTGATAAACGTATTTCTCAACTGTTGGGCGTGTCTTGGATATCGATCTTGGTGACAAATTGAATTAAACTTTCAAACTAGGTGCAACGTAATATTTTACATTTCAATGCAATAGATTTGAAAGGCACTTACTTAAATGTTGTTAACCAATTTCGTAATAAAAACCTGACCCATCTTCTAGTTAAAATCGTCTTATAAATATTTAATGAAGCAAGTTCGAAGCGAATTTTATTATTCTGTACTCACGAATTCGCCTCAGTGCAAATAACGTGACAGATATTTTAAAAATATATTTACTTATTTTGCTAAAACCTTCTCGTAATATAACTTCATTTGTATATATTTTTATTTGTGGAATATTTTTCCTGTCAGTGTATTTAAACAAATATCTTAAAAAAAAAAAAAAATTAAAAAACCTGAACATTACGATAATACAAATATCACAACAAACCTTTTATTTTCCCCATAGGACTACATAAATTGTATATTTTGTTTAAAATAGTTATTTACTTATTTTCTGAACAGTGAAACCCTTCATTTAATTTTTCAATATTTTCAAAAGAATTATTGAATGTAAACCGACATATGATTCCAGTCATTCATTGTAAATTACAAAAGCTCGAATTGCCGTTGGACAGATTTGAGCTTATATAATTCAGTTACTTAAATTTGAAAAATTAAAATAAAATAAGATAGAAAGAGAGCGAAACTATGAAAAAGTATTAAAAACTATTGGTGAGGTGTACATGAAAAATTGAACAGCAGCGCTCCACTTTCCAGTGGCTCCAGGCCGTGCAAGCCTAATGTTGGTAGATCCGTCTGTTAAGATGGGAAATCAACATTACTGATGGAAAGTAAAATTTAATATGCATAGTTCTCTCAAAATAGAGGGTTGCAATAAATCGGGAAACATTTTCCATGTTACCAGCGATATCCAGTGCCTCCCCTCTTTCATGGGATCGAGTTTGAGTGCAGAATTTCACAGTTTTTCAAAAATTTATCGGAGTTCCTTGAGTGAACGTCAAGTAAAATTATTTTAATGACAATTAAACACGCTTTGTTCATCGGAAAGCGTCTTATAAAAATCAAAGTAGGTGGAAGATCGGATCCCGCATGCTGAACCCTCTCGATATTTACCAGTGTAGTTTTCGTAAAATTTAGATGTACGTTCAGAGCAGTTATTCCTAAAAAAAGATATTTACGAAACAAAATATTACAATGAGAAAATAATATATTTTTTTTAACAAACGTTATTACAGGATTTAATTTTTATTCTCTAAGTAGTACCATTTACAAGTGAAAACGTACTTTTACTCTCTTTCTACGTTTACTCTCATCTTGAAGTCCTTCCACTTGGATAGATGGTTTAAAGTTTGAATCGGCAACGATTTTTCACTCATCACGTCAATCGAAGCTGGCATTCCTCGAGGAAGTATCCTTGGTCCACTCCTCTAAAACATCCAAAACGTCATTGCTGACATACTCATCCAAACACACAACACACGCAAACTAATCTACACTCTCCAATCTTATCCTGGCTCCAGAAGCAATCCAACAGCTGAACCTCAACCTGTGCACAAGGTCACAAGGATTAGGAAAAACGAGCAAAAAGCCAATAAGTAATGTTTACGGTCAAACATCAGACCTGCCCACCAGTACAAAAAACAAATAGATAACACCACAATCGGGGGGCGTCGGTGGCCGCAAGGTTTAGTCTTTGACACGGCACTCATCACTGTAAGTTAAAGGTCCCGGCTTCGAATCCAGCGGCTCTGCATTCGAACCCGACATGCTTACAAATGGGCGTTTTTCAAAAACACCGGCACCCTGATGGTTTATATGACCTCTGCTGTTGCGAACCCTCGTAAAAAAAATATTTAAAAAAACACCATCCAACGAAGTACACTACATTGAATTATATTTACTATAGTATACTATTACATATGACTTACATGGAGCCCATATAAAAAACGACACTTAACAAAAGACAAACTACTCAGACACTACAGGCAACAAGATCAACACTAGTACAACATACAAAACCATCATCAGAACTATGGTTTCTCTCCCTTTGCTTCCTGCTCTGACCGATTTTTGAGATTTGAGATACCTATACTATTTGCTCAATGTATATTTACTTTGTTCAGATAGCAATAAAATTTAAAAAATTGTAGAATGCAGCTTGAAAATAAATAAAAAATATTTGTGGAACGTAATTTTAACAGAATCGATTCTAATACGATCACCGTTCCACAAAGGTTTCTTGTTTATTCGTTTTCATACATTACATTACATTTTTTAAGACGAACGTCAAAATTACAAACCGGCCAAAAAACATTGCAATGTAATAATTAAGATCATTCAAGGATCATTTTCTGTTCACATTGGCATATCCGTCATCGTTGAGTCTGATGACTCACGTCGATGTTGTAATGTTTTTCAGCCAATCTCTGTCAATTTATCCCAAGTCACTTTTGACGTGAAGAGCAATGGCCGGTTGTCCAAAGCCGGCTGCTTATATTTTAATTTTTGATTAGTGCAGACTAATGCGCAAACATTTTCCGGTGAGTAATTTGTTTCGCTCTGATTTTTAAAGTCAACCCGAACTCTTTCGGCAGACAAAAATAAACTATCATGAAGATATCAACAACATTTTTGATCGCATTTGATTTTTTTTTTTAACAACAATTTGTAAATTTTGACTGCTGATTTCGCTAAACGGAAACAGAATAAAATCTAAATTTGACTCCAAAGCACATACTGTCATAAACTATTGAATTTATATTCAAATAAATTATTTACTATGGCTTCTCCTCTTCCACGCAGTAATAATAATCACAGGAGGCGTCGGGCGGCACTCACCCTGTAAGATAAAGGTCCTGAGTTCGATTCCAGCGGCCCTGCATTCGAACCCGACATGCTTACAAATGGGCGTTTTTCAAAAACACCAGCACCCTGAGGGTTTATATGACCTCTGCTGTTGCGAGCCATCGTAAAAAAATAACAATCACAATAGACCGTTTCGGAGAATACTGATGACAGAAATATTTGCAATAATTGATAAAGCATTAAGAGAATTCATTTTCTCGTGATTAATGAATGCGTAGCCCATGGATGTATTCTAGGCCCTTTATTTTATTTTATAACAAGACATTGAACATAATATTCTAATATATGTAAGAACAGTGAAGAATAAATTGACTCTCTCTCAACTACGACCTTAAAATATCTCAACTGCATAAATGTAAAACTGAGAATTACTTAAATGAAAAATATTCCCATTGAATTCAAGATGACTTGTTCTTTATGTGCCAAATAAATAACTAGAATGGAAGCAACAGATCGGGCATTGTATGGAAATTCATCCTTTGACAAGCTTTCAACCAGTGCTTCAGGAGTTTCAAAAACGCCGATAGTGTCCGTCCAGAATGACGGCCCAGATAGAAAAGGATTGTCTTTTATCCGTTCACTCGCATTCCTTTCGACTCCGATCCTCTTTCAAATCATGACGCTAACGTTTATTCAAAGCCCCAAGGTCCAGAGGACTTTACTAATAATTAAGTTAAAAGCGAGAACCATTTTACTATCCTGGTCGTAAAGAAGGACTTCTTACATAGGTCGGAATAATGACTTTTTTTCAAGTACAAAAAAGCAGTAGTGTTCTGTTGTCACTCTACTCAGAGACGGACTTTATTACTTTAGAGACAGATCCAAAATTGATACCATTTGATTGATTGATACTATCTAGACTGCCAACAATTTCTAACTTGGTCTAAGCCCATAATTTTTTCTCCAAAAGTTAATATGCACTGACACTGAAGAATAAAAGAACACACCACCCTTAAATTTTAACGTATTTAGGTTTATTCATATTTTTCATACCAAAAATAGGT
This sequence comes from Cimex hemipterus, assembly GCA_039619505.1. NCBI lineage: Eukaryota > Metazoa > Arthropoda > Insecta > Hemiptera > Cimicidae > Cimex > Cimex hemipterus. Next base: position 25,437,966 of record CM077105.1, on the reverse strand, counting down.
TTGTTCATAAAAAATAAGACATTTAAAAAAATATTTATTACATAATTCTAAAAAAATTATTGATTAAAAAAAACAAAAAATTCAAAAAGGTATATTAAGGTTGCATACCAAAAATAGGTTTGGTTACAATAAGACATTTAACAAGAAAATGTTTTTTTGAGTAGAGAACGAAAAACAGAAAATTCAAAAATAAACAGCACTACCCTTAAATTGTAGTGTAATTAGATTTCATACCAAAAATAGGTTTGGTTGTAAAAATAAGACACTTAAAGAAAATGTTTATTACGTAATTCCCAAAAATAAATAATGGCACAAAAAAACAAAAAACAGAAAATTCGAAAATAAATAGCACTACCCTTAAATTGAAGTGTATCTAGATTTCATACCAAAAATAGGTTTGGTTATAAAAAATAAGACACTTAAAGAAAATATTTATTACGTAATTCCAAAAAATAAATAACGGAATAAAGAACAAAAAACAGAAAATTCATAAATAAATAGCACTACTCTTAAATTTTAGTGTATTTAGGTTGCTTGCCAAAAATGGGCTTCTTTGTAAACATAAGACGTTTAAAAAGAAAATGTTTATTACCCATTCCGTTAAATCTACTTGCATTCCTTGGAAAATATTTCTGACAAAATTCAGATGAATTATTTTCCATTTATATGGAACAGCCGTTTCTAGCTCACCTCTTGCGCTTGTAACTGGGTATTGCCGTCGTACTTGTCGCTTAAGTTGGTCCCTCACCAAGCATTAAATTCCAACCTCATTCAGGCAATCATCCACAATACTATGAGGATAGTATACCCTGCATTAGGAAGAATCGTTGGGGTCAAATGACACTATATGTTCTTTGATTATGTCTTGTAAGTACATCTGTGAAATTTGGAGATCTTCCTGGCACAACAACAAATTCGGTGCGGGCGTCCAACATCTAAACGTCTAAAAATTAACCCATCTTGACATTGTGGTTTCGCTGGAAAATCACATAATTTCATAAATCAGACTGTAGACAGCATCGTGAAACAGTTGATCTTGTGGTATGTATATACATATATGGTATATACCATGTTCTACATAGGTTTAAGGATTGGATGGCTGTATGAAGTGAATGCAGAAGTTGGAAATATAGAATCCCTAGAAATGTTAAATGATGGGGTGAGTGTGGTGTTCAATACTTTCCAAAAGGATAGTTCCTACTCACAGTAAGGACTGTGTTCAACTTACTGTGAGTAGGAACTATCATTTTGGAAAGTATAGAATCCCTTTGCAGCGTGATATCTAGTCGTGCCGGAATGGATGCAACGGTGAAAATGTGGAAGGACATAATGAAAAGGAAAAGATAGCGCAACAGGAAAGTAAAAGATCCAATTAAATTAAGAACAAGAAAAGAACAAAGAAAGCCTATTCTTCCTCCTAAAATCCTGAGTATGCCGCGTCCGCGAGACCATCCAAGGTCCAGTGACATACTGTAACTAAGAGTTTGCCAGGTGGAGCGAAATGCGACTGTCTAAATGACAAAAGAAAGGACATAGCTTCCGTCTATAAACCAAAAAACTTTATGAGAATGCAAACCAAGAAGCTGCAAAGAACCAGTAGTGGCAAAACAAAAAGCACAGACTTAGTGCGGGCGTCCGAGAAAATGCCACCTAGATCATCCATGACTCGTAAGGATGTCGAAGATTAAGACTATGTAGAATTGTTTGATGTGTTCTATGTATGTTATTGATATTGAATTTTAATTTTTTCATTGGCTGAGTTCTCTGCATCTCATAATCTCTAAATAATCATAACTTAACTGTCTGTAAATATATTGTAGTATAAACTCTAAAATTTGTGTAATGCTCAATCAACTGGAAATCTCTTTAAAAAAGCACTCAAGTCATATACAAAAATTTAATGAATTGATAGAATAGTTTAAAATAAATACTAACAAGGAGTTATTTACGAGGAGACCTTCAAGTTAAGAGACTAAGATAGGTGGGGTAGAAGAACTATCGGAATGACCAACGCACAAGCCTCCGGAAAGTCATAACTCCTGATTTTATTTTACAATAATGCTATAAATAGTACATTTAATGGTTCTGGTTTTCATTATACCGTAATCAATTCGCACCATTGAAAACTCGCAAAAATATTGATATTGGTGTGTTTAGTGACCCTTAATTATTGATTATTTGGAGATGATGAGATGCGGGCTGGTGTGTTGTAGGTTTTAGAACTTTATCGTGGCGTTTCGAGCTTTATTGAGATCATCTTCAGGGAGTAAATTCATTTTTTCACATCCCACTTTATTTGAATAATTTAAATAATGTTTATAATCCCAGCCCCTGAACATGATCTCAATAAAGATCGAAAGTTGCCACGATAGAGAAACTATTTTTCTAAAATCATCTCACGATCTCCAGATAATCCTAAAGGGTTACGTTGACTAATGAACTAATGTTATCTTGTTTACATTAAATGCATACGAGATTTCATCAAACAGAAAATTATTATAAATTGTACTACTAATTGTAATTTCGTAACTGAAGTTAAATACTTAACAGTATTACTGAACCAAAATCCTCACGATTCCCAAATAATAAAACATATTAATAATATTTCTTTAATTTGTTTTACTTGAGCGAGTGTTTCAGGAATAATTGGTATTTGCTCCTCTCTATTATATTCGAATGAAGGCTGTTAAGGGCCCCGTCGGGATGTTGCTCGATGAAGAATTGGGGAACGTTTTCGTGTGCCGAGCTTTCACTTTTTCGGGGAACTGCGTGAACTATTGCACCCGATGTTTATTCAACGACGGACGGATCTGGAATGCCAAATCAAGTGATGACAAAAGCGTGATTGTATGTCAGGTCGCGGCCTAGGGAAGCCCGGCAGGGAAATTTCCTCTTGTTCCTAGAACAATTAACACATTTTAATAAAAGAAAAAGAGCCGCCGATCATCAGAATTTCCATGTGGAAGTTAAAGCAATTGTAAAGTGGCCTAAAATGTGCACAGGATAGGAAACAATTTTTGAATCATATACTCCACCATAAATATACAATATTTGACTGCGTGCACAATCTTAAGTTGGACATCGGCCAAGACCAGTGAAGTTCCTGGCCTTATCTCAGCTAGGAAATTTCAGCCTCAAAGCAGTAATGTAGACCAGGAGCTAACTAGGTCGTTATATTACAAAAATAGTGCATCGCAGTTTCTCTTTTATCGTTGTTCATGTCATACTGCAGGAAAATGCATGTCGCCAGCAGGAAAATTGGTTCCAAAGGGCGAAGGATAAATTTTAGGCGAGCGGCCTTAGAAATTAATTTATATATCCGCATCCGCTCATCGTAGGAGAATAAAAAAGGACTCAAGACGTTAGATTTAGTATTATTACAAATTGTATTTTTATAAATTTTTGTTCAACTAGCAGTTTTATACCATATATACCACGAGGGATTCTCGGATTCACTTAAGAGAGACCGTAGTTCACTATTTGTATACATCCACCCATACTCAGCTCCTGCTCGAAAAAAGGGTTATAGAAAAAAATTAGAATGGTAACAATTTTTTTACGAGATTTCACAACAGCAGAAGTCATATCAACCCTTAGAGTGCCGGTCTTTTTGAAATGCAAGGCCGCTAGATTTGAACCACTTTACCTTACAGTGATGAGCGTTGTAACGCCTAACACCTAACAGGTATTTTTGTGGGAAATGGTCCGGTAACAATGGAGAAAAGACGTATTCCAACTATGTCCAGAGGAAGCAAAGACAATATTCTGTGGAAATGTCCTGAAATCGTCTGGAAAAGGCTATGGCACCTAGGAAACCCAAAAGACATTCCTTTGCAACATAGACCTAGATATCGTACCATTGTGTGTATCTAATTCTCTTGTTAATTAAATAAAAACACATTACGTTACTTGATCTACGCGAATAACAAAGTGGGACTAGGAGTCAATTACCATTAGGAATTAGGAACCGGGAGGTTTGCACACAGGGCGGCCCTTAGTGCAGGGTATATTTTGTGTACAATTAGCAGTCACAATAGCCACGTGGCTGCGGGCCGGGACGATAATTCAGGAAACGGCGTCACACCACGTTATGTCGGAACATTAAACAAATTTCTCGTCAAAATAGTGGACGAAGAGGATCTGGTCGGGCGTCATGGCCAATTATCGCAGCACTGGGCGCATTTTTGGTCGCCCCTTATACATCAATCTAAGAAACAGGATGATCGAAATATAAGTTACAATCTTTCGATAAAATAGACAGTTTATAATATATTAAATAGTAGTAATATACAATAGTTAATACGGGGCGGGGCGTCGGTGGAAGGAACGGTTTAGGCGTTGACAAGGCGATCATCACTGTAAGGTAAAGGTCCCGGGTTCGAATGCAGGGCTGCTGGATTCGAACCCGATATACTAACAAATGGGTTTAACGTAACTTTTTAACATTCACCGAATTAGCCTCACATGTACATATTTAGTCATGAATCAGTGATATCATCGATACATAGTTTCGTAAAACAACGTAACATTTTTTAAATGTAAAGATGAAAATTTACTACTAAAATAATTTCATTGAGTCAACAAGCTGCTCAGCTTTCTTCTTCACTTGTCATCTCTAAATAATTACCAAGTAACTCTCTAAACACCACACATTTTTCATAAATTTTGAATTGCAATATATAACACTAACAGGCCTGTAGGAAATGCAAAGTAAATCCTGTTTTCGATATATTAAATTTATGCACAATTGTAATGGTGAGTATCTCAATTTAGTAAATTTAAAATTAAAAGCATTTGATTATACAAAAACGAAAGAGCGAATATCAATATGAAAGTATAGTTGGAAGGAAACATCATCAGGCACCTTCATTAATTTAGCTTCAGACTGTAGAAAACGTGGTATGAATTATTCATTGAACTAGAGAGAACACTCTAATAACAAAACTCCAATTGTTCGAAACTGTAAAAAACAAGGTTGATAACTTACATGATCTAACGTAAAACGTATTTTTTGCATACGTGAGTAAGAACATGCGTGTCGGGATAATTATGTGCTGTGCAAAAGCGATCCCATCAAATTATTATAAAAAATATAACAGAATGAATTAAATTAATCACAAATGTATAATAAAAGGTGAACACCGCGACATAATATTTTCGTTCAATTGGGTTTAATAAAAATGTTATTTAAAAAAAAATACGATATAAAAAAAATTTAAAATACGATATCTTAAAGACGATTATATTTTTGCTAAAACTGAGACCAACGTAGTTTAACGGAAATATTATTAAGCTTTGGCAGTTAAGACTTTAAGGAATACATTTTATTAAAAATATCTGTTTAGAACTAGTTTCCAGCCTATCCATGATTGACTCATAATTTATGTAAAAGGTCGGATTAAAAAAAGAAAAGTGTTCAGGCTACTTTTAAAGGAAGAAAAAATAGTAATGGCACTTTTTGTACTGGACGTTCTTAAAAATAGTTCTTTGAGTTAACAAAGGTCCCTTGCTTCGTGCTCGCTAGGATTAAGAAATAAAAATTCTATTTAACGGCTCAAATCCCCTTAAATTTTATTTTTATCCTAGTTTCCATCGCAACCATTTAACTCAAGTCACAACATGAATTAATTTATACACCCCGAAGGAAAGGGGGAATGGTGAGAGGCCTCGTGAATGCCTACGTCCAAATTATATTTTAAATATCAGGGGAAAGGAACCGTCCCCACCCACAAGTTGGACACCGGTGGAAAGAAATATCCACGCTCTGATAAATAATTCATAGACGGATCAGGAGAATAGGGAAAAAGGATAAATACATTTAAAAGACAATAAATTACGGCCGGGTACCGATGTGACCATTGTATTAGCCGGTGAACTGCATTAGCCAAACCCACCACCAATCCGTTCGACTATGATTATCCATTTGGATGATTTACGCCTAATTATTATACATTTTGTAAGGACATTGTGAATGGTAATGAGTTTATAATACCGAAAAATAAACCATTACACGATAAATGATAAATTATTAATCATTTTCATGAATGATTTTTACGATATGTCAAAAGAAAAACAGCTTATACAATGATTACAAGTGTACACGGGATAACAATAAACAAGTTCCCTGCAGGTGTCCTGCATTCAGATAAAGTTCGCTCGACCACGTAATCAAAGAGTGTCGTGCCTTGGCTTCCTATATGGTGCGAGTAGGCATGCTGCAAGATTTAAAAGGTGTTCTCAGACACTGCAGAGAGTTTCAGGATTCCCAGTTCCGCTTTTTAAAGGAATTGAGAATTTGTTGTATTTAGAAGTTAAATTACTTGTTTTGTCTTTCTGCGTCTTGTATGAGTGAATGTATTTATTTGTGTGAATGGAGAGGGGCTGATGGTATGGTATGGTGGCAAGGGTACTAGGAAGTGGGGTTTCTGTACCCCAGGCACTGCAGCCTTCTGGCTTATTGTACCTTCCTAGTTCCTTGTTTTAGTCAATAGACTCGATTCTTTTTCTCAGAAGTATCAAGTCATTGTCTGTTATTCCTTCAAGTGGTTCTCTGAGTCGCTTTTGCGCGTCAGATTGAACCTCCATTGAGCCGTTGCTTCGCATTCGAAGATGATATGAGTGGCTGTGTCCTCCTCCTCATTACATAATCTGCAAATGGGATCACTATTATATATGCCCATGTTATGTAGATGTTTCCTCAGATGCCAGTGGCCGGTTAGTAGTCCTACCACTCCTCTGAGATTTGCCAGTCCAATTGTAGCATTGTTTTTGCCAGTTTTGATGAGGGTTGTTTTATCAAGAGTATATTGTGTCTAGCACTGCTAGAATTTATCCATTTTTCTCTTTGTATTATTTGGATCCATTCTGCGATGGAGGATTCTATGTTTGTTTTTGATATCCCAAGGATAGGCTCGGGGGCCTATGTATGGTCTTGCGGATCCTCCTCTGGCCAGTTTGTCTGCTTCTTCATTACCCAAAATTCCCCTGTGCCCTGGCACCTAGGATACCGTTTCCTTGTTGTGTTTTCCCGGGTTTTGGATGGTGAAGCAGGTTCTCAACTGTCCCTCATACAAAATCGTAAAGCGTCCCATAACCTTACCAAGACTGGAAAAATCACTGCTGCGATTGAAAAAACCAAAAACGCTTCTAGTATGAGGTGATTTGTAGAGTTTGAGTTTATAGCCAGAGTGACATCCATCGAAAACCTGAGCGGCCATCTAGGAAAGCCCTAAAACGTTTCTAGTTGTTTTCTAAGGCCGAGAAAATGACAATTCTAAAATGCTGGATACGGGAATGCTTTAGATGACCAAATTGAGAAGAGATTATACTATGTGAATCATGGATGAATATTAAACTTAGAAACGAGTGTGTAGAAATTAGTGACCGTTAATCGACAATTATTCAGATATCGTGACCCCATATCGCGATATCTGAATAAAATTAGAAATGAGTCTTCCATTGATTTTAGATATTGCAGGAAGAAAGTTTGTCTTCTGAGGAAGGGTTCAAAGTATAGTAGAGGTAGTGATGTTATGTCTTGAGGATTTCTGATTAACAAATTTAATTGGAGACGGATATTTTGATGGAACGATGAGAAGGAAGTTGTGAGAAAAGGTTTTCACATGCTGTACATAATGATTATTTGAAGGTCGTGAGATGGGGTCTGGTGTAATGTAAATTTCAGCAAAACATTTTCTTCATCGTACCAACGTTTCGATCTTTATTGCGATCATCTTCAGGGCCTTGGGCTGCCAGCATTTCAACAAAAACGTTCGCTCCTTGGGCTGACGCAAGTTTCTTCTTATTGTTGGCGATGTTCTTCAGAATATTATTTGCTTGGTGTCTATATCTAGTTGAAATCTGTTCATAGATTCCCATGTTCTTCGTTTTTCTCTAGTAGAAATGTGTGGTGTTTAGTGACCGTGAAGTTTTCTTTATCGTTCCAACGTTTCGAGCTTTATTAAGATCATCTTCAGAGCTGAAAGTCTGTTTTTTATGTAGATGCGTCATTATTGTGTCGTGTTGAGCGTACCACGAGGAAGTGAAAGAAAACATTTTTCTAAAACCTACGTCACGCCAGACCGCATCTCACAATCTCACAATCTCTAAATAATCATTAGGGATGAAATTGTAGAAGCGACAGTAATGACCTGATACTTCTAAGGAAAACGATTAAATCAATTGCACTGAACTGAGGAACTAGAAAGGTACAAAGAAATCAAAAGGTTGCAAAGCCGGAGGAGCATATACCCCGCTTTCTAGTATCCAATTACCATGACATACCAATAGTTATCTGAAGGCACATGTGTAAAAATTAATAATGATATATTCTAACTGTATTATTATAAATTAAATGGAAAATTTTAGAGAGTTTATATCAATGTATTAAACCTCTGACTCTTCTGCATACTAATTAGACTTTTTAACTTGTGGATTGTGTTTTTCCGATAAGGATCCCTGGTTACAAACGAGCTGAATATAAATTTCAAATAAAACAAATTAAGAGGTATCTCCTGCTAGGAAGGACTATTTGTACAGCTTTGCATAGTAAATTGACATACCGAGCCCTTCAATCAGCCCACGCCTTTAAGCAGAATTACGAATCAATTAAAATCTCTCCTTGGTAGCGGAAAGGACTTTTTTTGTATTCTGTCAACCCCGATGAATATGCTATTCCTTCCCTTTTGAAATTCACTTCATTATTCCATTTAAACGAGGGTGGAAGAACCTAATTCACGTGTCCGGTCGTAATTTATGCGTGTTTAATTGAGTTTGTTACAGGAAACGTGTTTTAACAAAGTTGTAGATCTGAATGAGATTTGCATTTGAACAGGAAAATAAAAGTTATAGATAAAAAAAGGACACGTGGGATATCATCTGTCTGGAACTGCTCATCTTCAGGTTTCTTGGACATTCTAGTTGTAATTTATTTCAGTTGAAATGGCAACAGAAACATTGCCAATATGTTTAATTTTGAACTAGCTTAGCAAGTAAAACAGTTAAAAAACCTTATGATTGTAACATTAAATGAATCGATTTGACTAAATAATATGTCAAACAGCAACGAATTTTCTGAATTAATATAAGATTAACAATTTTTTTTTTAAATTTAAGCCACGTCGGTTACTCCCTAAACGTTAACAAATGAAACAAATCTAACGAGGAAATACGACAAGCAAGAGCAAACGTTTCGAAGGGGACGTCGGTGGCCGCCCATCGCTGTAAGGTAAAAGTCCCGGGTTCGAATCCAGCGGCCCTGCATTTGAACCCGACATACTTACAAAACACCGACATCATGAGGGTTGATATGACCTCTGCTGTTGCGAAACCTCGTAAAAAAATGAACTTTTGACAATGTTAACATGTTAATATTTCCGAAATTTTGAATACTACTTGTGACTATTGTCAATCTTTATCATCCGCTTCATTGATTTATAGCAAAGCAGAGAATCATTTTATAAAATTCTATTAAAAAATAATAATATCATAGATTGTTAATTTGTATCAAATTCCATGGATCGCTCATAAATATTACTTAAACCTTCCAAAACATCGATGCCTTTATAACAATGAAGTACACATTTATTATTCCGGTTAAAATCAAGACATTCAATTCTTTTTAATGGTGACTTTATGCAAACCGTGAGAAGAAGGGAAATATGACTGTGAAATTAGACAAATATTTGGTCTGCAATTAATCAAAATTCGTTAAAATCACTTCATCGATTTTGAACTTTTATGGTTTACTCTAAAAATAAACACAAAAAATAATAAATAATTAGAATTAATTATTCGTTTAAATATTGTTTGTTATGTATCGTTTTCGTATGCTAAATGGGGAAAGTCGTGTTCGAATCCCGCTCGTGACGATAATTGTTCATCTCAGCCTAAATCCTTAGATAAAAATAATAATTAATATCAAATTATTAATATGGTCAATTATGACGATTAAGAAAATTCAGGTTAATGTAATAAATAATTTAGTCAAGTTGCCATAATTCTAACAGTAGGTAGACCAGAAATAACCAAATTTTGTCAATTGCTGATTCACACCAAAAAACCTGTTTTCAAGAGGTTTCAATAAATAATCAACCATTTGTACAAATTTTCAAATGTATTAGTTTTATTCTGACAATGAACTTTTCTTGGACTGGAGAATAGCAGAAACAAGAGGAGTTCCCGTTGAGTAGTGCAGCTCTATAGAGCTTTTTATTTTGGGGGTTTGCCACACGGGTGTAAATTGAGCCCCTGGTCCATCGAAGAGATTCATTTTCGAAGAGGGTCGGGACCAAGTTCAGGGTGGTGACATCCGATCCCGCCCCAGACCTTTCTTTGCGCCACTGGCCCCCTTGGACGTTAGAAAAAAATTGCAGACCGTAGGAATCGAACTCCACGACCGCGGGATCTAACCGAGAGTGACGCCTTACCCCCAAACAATGAACTTGCTTGATGTCTGGCCGTCTTTTGTCGACGAAAAATCAGAATTTCCTCTTCATCAACCATGTTTCTTTTTCTTTTCTTCTTCACACAATCCCTAAAATTTCATTTACAAAAGGGAATCGTTCCATTCACATTTACTTCCTTCTGTATTCGACAAAAAAACCAATCACGTATCGTGTTACGCTTAAAAGGATTAAAATTAACTCTATTCAATTTCTCACATAGCTTGAGGGGCAAAAATGAAATAAATAATCCTAAATAAAATTCCATCCTCCGCCAGATTATTTAGAATAATAACAAAAAGATTTCTTTTTTGATGTCTTCTTGGCAACCAGATAATAAAACCACGTAATAGTGAAACATTTAACGATCGTATCTGTGATAATCATGTTTGATAGATGATTGATAGTTTATTAACTATTAATTCTCAACTCGTAGTTTTACTGTTGATTACTTTCTTTAAAATTAGCATCAAAACTAATTTCCGCACGTTTGTTTCCTTACAGCTCACTGTGTACCCAAATTGTATTCATATATCCGGGTATTATTACAGTTTTTCATAGGAAACCTTCCACTTTTTTATAGTATTCTACTAGACCTATATTTGATCGAATGTATTTATAGCAAAATTGATTTTGGAGTTAGTTAGTGGGACAAAATGAGTTAGTATGAGCCATGTTGTAAAGAAATAATTACTGGACAGCGAGTTTCTTTAAAATGAGTGAGGCAAATAAAAACGCTGCCAGAAGCATTCTAGATCAAAATGAAATGGATTTCGTAGCAAAATTAAAAATACCTTTTAACATTAAAAATTAAAAAATGGTTGAAATTCGAGCATTTTTGATCATTTCCAATTTTATCTGCATCAACGGTTATTATTAGCATCTCTTTCTTATAATCTCATGATTATGTATTATTCCAGCCATGCAATGCGGCTAAACACTTTTAAGAAAAAACAATGTCATAATAATGACTATATTATGACTAGTACTAGATGACTTGGAGATAAGGATTTGGATTTATAAAAGCTCAGCACTTCTCGCAGTCCACCAGCAATTCCAGCTTTTGTATATATAATAAAATACCGGCAGGCATCGGTAATACGCAGGGTGTTGGCCGTCTGGGATCTCATCTTCTTAAGTAAACATCTAGGTCAATTCAGCACCCAACTCATACAGTTCCAAACCGTTCACCCTCAGGTTCAGTCTTAAATACATTCCCTCCTATTTGCATTTCTTTCACTCAGTTGGGGTGGTGGAGTATCGGATATTCCACCATCACCCTTTACATCTATTATCTAAATAATCTAATGTAAGGTATATACCAATATTCCACCATGCATTCACGCTAATAAATGCATTCACAGTCAACAAACGCAAGGTACACAAAACTAAACAGGAAAACAATCTTATTTCCGCCAAAAATAGGAACAGCGGGCTCGCTGCCATGCTCTAGCGCATTTGCAGATTAGAAAATGAGTCTTGTGAATAAATCACAATTAATTACGGTTTTTAGTTGAAATGAATAAAAGTTAATGGCACGAGAAGGATCCGAACCCACGACCTTCGGCTAGATACGCCGCTGCTCTACTACCTGAGCTATCGTGACCTCGATCCACTCGGACATCAACTCCCCATCACAACCTCACCTTACGAGTTTTCCCTCCTTTGCCATATATTAGTGAATAAATTAAATTTTTTTAATACTTGTGTGTTTTTAAACGTAGTAATAATAATATTTTACCATGAATGAATCGTTTGTGATCATCTTGTACTTCAATTAGGAGTCACCATGGAAAGGGTTCTCTTTTGCAACAGTGACAATATTTTTGTCTGCCCTTAGCGTCCTAATGCGCCGAGATCCATTTTCAGGCGACCTGGCAACTTCCAGACTCTCGGAATCGGGCTAAAACCAAGGAAGACCACAATCTGAGAAACGCTATCTGCCGCTATCCACCAACCATTGTGACCTCGATGAGTCATTGCCACAATAATATTCCGAATTTTTGGTTCGAGATAATCTCTTTCCATGGGTAGAGGGAATGCAACTTGATTAAAATGGAAAAAAGTCGAAAAAAAGTGTTGTGTGAGTAAAGTAATCGACATGTTTAATATTTTGAAGTAAATCAGTTATTAAAAAGAAGGATTATCATTATTTGTTTTTGGTTATGTTGTCAATTTTGTTGACTACAAGAATATATGGTTAATTAAATTAAAATTAATAGAATAAGAATAAATTACAAATATATCTATTCACGTTTGAGCAGTTTATTATCAGTTAAAAAGTCATGGGCTGTCCTGGGATTCGAACCGAGAACCGCTAGCGTGGCAAATATGCCAACCCTAACCACTCTCTCTCTCCTTATTTTATCATTGTTTATTTATAATTAGCAAAATATTTATACCACTTTGACTATCAACATTATTGAATAATTGATTTAAAATAATAATGGCCTATTATTTGGCCCAGATCAGTTTCCTCAATAATTATTTGTTGAACCCATTGGCACGGTTCAAGGAATACGATTATTACTTGAGCTCGTTAGTACTTCCTATTCATTCCTCTCGCCTACCTCCTACGCACCACACCTACAACTCGAACAATAAGCCCTAATGTTTCCGGTAGCTATTTCGTCAAGAACAATCAAAACAAAAGGGCCACTAGTTTTTTTCAGATGATAGAGAATAATTAGAATCGAACCGGCGAAATGATGCATTAATTCGGATGAATCGCTTTCAATTTCAATCGGGCAAATTGCTCATTTCAATTGGCTTTTGACAAATGCGCGTAATTGCTATTTGTTGCATGAATATGTTGCCAAAGACAATTTATGCATTAGTGGTATCTCTCAATCACTTGGTTTTTACACAACGATCTTGTTACTCATGTGTACTAAAAAAGCTAATTTGTTAAATATATATGTAAATATGTTACTGTAATTTTGTTCAGGAGTTCTGTCCTATTTATCTTTATATACCGACATACCTGGTTAGAGCATCGGACAATTGATCCGAAGATCGTGGCTCCCCGTGGCCACGTCATGTGTAGCCAAGAATCGAATCGTGATCACACGATATTTGAAAAATGGCAAAAAGAAGGAAAATTCGAAATGTTGTAGGTTGAGATGGTGAATTGGTGTCTGAGTGGATGGAAGTCACGATAGCCCAAGTGGTTAGAGCAGCGCTGAATCCTTTTTTAAAAAAATAATTCCTAATCGCAGTACATTGTTTTGCAAAGATCCGGATTTCGAGCCTTTTAGCCATCATCAGGTTGAAGGACTTCTACAACCACGTCTCTCGACATGAATTGCCAAAGTGAAACCGCTGGTACCTCCGCCAACGCGAAGTTCCAAATCTATTTGAATTTATGCATACGGAAATTTATTTGTTTTATAATTTCCGCGTTTCGCACGTTCAAATTGAGCGTCATTAAAAAAAGCAGCTGCTAATTGGAACGGCGCGTTGGCAACAACTTTTTAAAAAGGATTGAACACCACATTCACACCATCATTTATCATTTCTATTATTTTGCTAGTGAGGAGCGTTGTATTTAGCCGGAGGTCGTGGGTTCGAATCCCACTCGTGACACCAACTTTTTCATTTCAACCAAAACCTTACATAAAAATACTAATATTCAAAAAGCTTTATTTTAACTCAGAATCAGACCCACCCTTAACTAGATTTTCCTTACACCCGATTTAATATAATAATCAACTGCTTTATTACAATTTCATTGAAATTGAAAGATAGTTCTTGGTAGACTTAATTATCCACACAGTCAATTTTCCGTAGAGTTTTTGATTTTTATTTGGTAAATATGAAATCTTAGCTAAGGAAAGAATATGGAGAGTTAATGGGGGTTGGTAAACAGTTGTCACATGGCGGGACGATGATAAGGGTTTGACTAATATATGCAGCGAAAATGGGCGGACCAAGATGGCCAGAGACGACAAATTTTCTCGAAAGATAAATATGTTGAACTGTATTAACTTGTTTTTTCTTAATATGATTTTACCGCTAGTATTTACTGGCTTTACAAAAACGCATTTGTTTTTCAACACTTTGACATATTGCCTCTCTTAAATCAGGTGCGTCAACTTTAAACTTTTAATACGTTTGCGAGTTTCGCCGTGTAAATGCCCAAAGGGTTTATGCGTCGGCATACTTCAAAAGATTTTTATAGTTGACAAATAAAAACGTGAAACTTCGTTATTGCCGTGACTATAATTAATTAAGGAAAAGTGTCGTTCTGGTCGTTCGCTACAGTCTCGCCTCTTTCACCGGACTTCAATTTAATGAACTTTACACTTTAATGGCTGTTCAAATGATTGCCGAAGTTGAGAAATATTCGATGTAGAAAGTCCCGCGATAAACTGAAGAGATGCAGTGTTGCTTAATATTTCACTCCCCTTGGCCAATTTCTCTTTACCTAAATGACAATTATAAGTGTGGGATATAATAAATATTTTACGTCTGTGCGTTGTGCTGTGACCCTAGGCTGGGTCGTAACTTAAAGAGGCCGCACATAGTTCCCCTTGAGGAAATTAATTTCACACGGGCACACGTCATCTTATGTGCAGTATGACATTTTGCAGAGCTCTACACATCTCGGGATTATCATCCGTCCACGGACTCTCTGGCTGGATTTTAACTCGGCACTTTTGAAATATTGCTTGTGGTGTTCAATTTTTAACGTGGGCCATCACTGACGTCCCCTCGACTCATGTGTCGACACTGGATAACTAATAGATGGATTATTCGAAAAATGAATTATTACAAGGAATCTAGTAACAGTATTTTTTTTAATCATCATAAGCTAAGTAAATAAACAAGAATTGAATAAATGTGATCCATATAAATTTTAATAGACTTCAAAAAAATTAGTCGTTTTTAGTCTTTTCCAGTTTGATACCCTTTTCATCAAATTATTTATTTAAATAGTTTATTTCCAAATAACCCCTAGGTCTATAGTGTTAATATCCATGTAAAATCTATACAGAAAACAAAATATGAGCGTCAACCGTGGAAAGTTTTTCTACTTTCGGATTTGGCATTCTCAACCACACCCAAATAATAAATTGCAAAATTAAGCGGTTTTCAAATAATAACAATTACAAATTGGACAAAAATCTTGTCTAACCAAGAGAAGAACGTACCATAGCCAAAAAGAGGACCCCCGCAAAAAATGATTAATGATTATATCAATAACCTGATGATAAAAAATTGCCAGATAAGGAATTTGTATTATTAGCTTATGTCTTTAATACACTAATGCACAAATTTAACGCACCATTTAATTGGTTTACTTTAAAATTAAATCCATTATCTTTCTACATTATTTACAGGTGTTCACTTTCGTTAATTTACCTTTATACTGATTAATCCCATCCCCCAAAAAGTCGTCAGGTATTTGAGAAAGTATGATTCTGACAGATCCTAATATTATTAGATGAAGGAAAAAGCCAGCGTGAAATCGCCACGAGTCTGAGTGTAAATCAGTCATCAATTCTTCTTCTTCAGAGGAACAGGGCTTCACATTAGAAGGCCAGGTCAGGGTCGCGCAAAAGTCTACGGACGAGAGAGACGATTCATCCGGCATCAGGATTTACAAAATTGTACCATTACGAAGTTACGAAAGCTGATAAGACAATGTCTTGATTTCCTCCAGGACTTTTCCTCCTGTAAAAACAAGGCTCAATGACAGTATTAATCTCTGTATTTATTAATAAAATTGTTCTATTTGGCTAGTGAATAAATATCAACATTACAGTTGACTTGAGGGGGAGGGAGTCCTTGGGGAAGAATCGGTTCTTGGTCCGTCTACACCCCCATGCATCAACCAAGTTGGCGCGAGGCCGAAACGCATTCGTGAAACATTAAAACCTAAGAGTGTATACGGACTCAATAAGTGATCAGTGCCACAGATCAGCAGAAACGAACAGCCAAGAAACTAGCTAACTAATGACTAGCAATTCCGTCTGACTGTTCAGTCATCAACTTGCAAACTTAATTTCAATGTTTTGATATTTCTTGTTGCTGTTAATAGAAAATTCCTACAGCTGTACCTACATGTTCGTTAATTTTGCTGCCACGCTTAAGACAAACGTGACTTTGACTGTGAAGATTACGGAGGGGGAGTGCCGACCCTTCAAGAAATGGTGAGTATTTTTGGGGTGATCTGTAAGTTTGTAGTCACATATAAAAGTTTTATTTTAACTTGTACAAAAACGATGCCTGTTTTAACTTGTACTTGATACAAAATAGTTGGAAACTTTTGTGTGTAAGTGATGCGTGTTGGTGTAAGTTTCCCTCCCTCGAACTCTCTCACTTTCTCTCTCTCTCTCTCTCTCTCTCTCTCTCTCTCTCTCTCTCTCTCT
>CM077105.1:25359266-25421140 GCA_039619505.1 Cimex hemipterus | reverse complement strand
TCTCTCTCTCTCTCTCTCTCTCTCTCTCTCTCTCTCTCTCTCTCTCTCCCTCTCTCTGCTTTCACCTCTCTCCTTTCTTTTTCATCTTTCTCTCACTCTTTCGCTCTCTAGTGAAACGTCCCTTTTTCTATTAATTTCAAAATTGAAAAAAATAAAAGAGAGAAAAACCTTTTGCATGCATACAGGGCGGATCTTTACGGCCGGTTAAATGGAAGCACGGGAGCCTGTGTGTACACTCGTGACAAGTTTACGGCTTCTTGGCGTTATTTATCGTGCAATGCTCTGTAAAGGTCGCGAGGGGGAAGTCTGGAAGTCTCTTCCTTTTCTAACCCTAAATCACTGAAATTGCTTGAAATTCCAACAAAAGCGGATATTGACAGTTAATCGTACAATTTTGCGCAAATTGCCGTGGCGGTAGTCGTTAGGGTTGCTGCCGGGGCGTCGCGACCGGCCGTAAATTAGCCCCCTTTTGTTATTCATCTATGGAAATAGCGGCGCAAGTGGGCTAACGCTGGTAAAACTGTCCTTCATTTGACACATCGTAAAATTTGTCGGCCGACATCTTTTATTTGCCGTTTTGACCTTGCGTTAACAGCCGTGACATTTACACTACACCGTGTTAAACCACTTTCTCAATTATATCATTATGCGTTTTGTTCTTGTTTTAATATATAAGAACCGTGTCCTCGCTAATGTTGGAACTGTAAAGTGGAAATCATTAGCATAACTGAGCACTAAGCGGCTTATTTTTCATTTGTTTTTCTTATTTTAATCCCAGCGGGGTCTTCGGCCCTCTTTTATCTACGACAATTCATTCCGCTTTTACCTTCCTTACACTTACAACTCGGCCATCATGAATTTTATGCTATTTACAAGATTGAATATAAAAATAAAATTACCCTGGCACAGCAGGTATGTTCTATAGTTATAAAATATATTAAATTAACGTAGCGAAGTACGCTCTCAACACGACACACAAGAATGACATTTACACGGAAAACAAACACTTTGAGCCCTGAAGATGATCTCAATCAATATCGAAACGTTGGCACGATAAAGAAAATGTTTTTCTAAAACCTACATCACACCAGACCGCATTCTTTATTGGGGTCATCTTCAGGGCCTGGCACTTACATTGTTTACATTTAACAACTACATGTAGGATGTGAAAAAAGTGAATATATACAATGCAAAATATATTTTTTATATTCAATCAAAGTCAATTTTAAGATTTCGAAAACAACCCGAGTAAAACATTTAAATTTAAAAAAATTTCCAGTTTCCCGTTTCGTAATTGCGATGTTTTAAACCGACAGTGTCAGATCGAAATTTAAGACCAAAATTATTATTCAGATATCGTGAGATGCGGTCTGGTGTGATGTATGTATCAGAAAAACATTTTCTTTATCGTGCCAACGTTTTGATCTTTATTGAGATCATGTTCAGGGCCTGGGATTTACAAACATAGTTTACATTTAGAAAATACACATAGACTAAAGACAAAGTTTATTAGGTTAAAAATAAAGTAAAACGAAAATGTGCCTCCTCTTGTAAACGTAGGTGGAATTCGTCGAAAGTTGCATTTTGTCTTTAGGATATTTTTTCCTGATATTTCAAAAGAACGTTAAAAAATTTTCAAAATATCTCTAAAAACGTTTATGATTATCGTTACAGCATACTTCACAAATCTTTTCTGGACTTTAGAAAGTTTCAGGGTTCACAAAAATCTTTTGCCTTGTCGTCATCGTTGCTACTTTGTATGGATTAAATCTTCCTAATTTAAATATTTCTGTTATGTTTAACTTTTGATAATATGACTATAATGATTGGTCAATTTTTAAAAAGTTTTTATTTTTCTTCAATAACCGCAAACTTCACTTTAATGCTACAGATTACGTTCGTAGTCTTCCGAGCTTCTATTATAAAATAGAGTGATATGTTTAAAATTTCAACAATATTAAAGTCTCAATACAAATAATTTGTTTTATTCAGCGGTTAAAAATACAATATCCTTGATATGCTACAAATAAATGGGTACAATAAATATTTTGAAAACAATATTTATGATTAAAAATTTAAATTTTTAGCTCTGGTCATGAGCTGAATAAGAGATAATTATTTAAAGATAATAAAAGAACCCATATATTAGAATACAGAAATTGTATTTCGGGTACTTTAATAATTTATATGGAAGGCGACCTTGGTTTTTTAAGTCCGGAATTGTTAATGGTATCAAATGAAGGCCGTATGAACAAAAGGACATCAACAATTTAATGCCTATTAACATAATTATATATGCAATAACCTCAGTGGGGAGTCGTTAAGTGTAACATTAACGTCGTCGCCTATCTTACAGGGTGGGAGAGAACCTATTCTCCACTAAATCACCCCGTGTTGTATATTGTTATGCTTTCAGACAATGGGCCACTTGACAAAAACTTCATTCAAAACATCCTCAACAACGTGAGATATCTTTATGGTTAATAAATTCATATTAGGTACAAGGGTTGCACCGAGGGTGCGATGGGGAATATTTCACTCACGTCGCCTATTTACACAGGATGTTATTTACTGGTCGAAAGGTCGTCGGGCGAGCGCAACTTGTTCCATTGGTATTTCTGATTGTCGAGATGGAAGATAAACCCGAGGAAATGTTTCGATTTGTTGGAAAACGTGACGGCACGATTTTGTCCGACGGCCTTTCTTCGATGAGTTTTTGTACTAAGCATACACACTTTGTTAATCGTGACCGTTTTTTGATCTGTGTGATGGACATAACGCATTCCACAATGATCTACAAGAAAACTAATAGCAAAGGCTAAATACTGGGTACCACCCATTTCAATAAAGATCGAAACGTTGGCACGATAAAGAAAATGTTTTCTAAAACCTACATCACACCAGACCGCATCTCACGATCGCCAAATAATCATTAACTAACGGGCACTAAACACCACTCATTTCTACACGAGAAGAACGAAGAACATAGAATTCTATGAACAGATTTTGACTACATACGGTCACCAAGCAAAACGTATTCCGAAGGGCATCGCCAACAATGAGAAGAAACTTGCGTCAGGTATCAAGCAGCAGAAAGTTTTTGTTGAAATGCTGACAACACAAGGCCCTGAAGACGATCTCAATAAAGATCGAAACATTGGCACGATAGAGAAAATGTTTTTCTGAAACCTACATCACACCAGACCGCATATCACGACATCCAAATAATCATTATGTACAACATGTGAAAACCTTTTCTTACGACTTCCTTCTCGTCATTCTGTCGAAACAACCCTCTTCAATTAAGTTTTTTAATCAGAAATCCCCAGGACATAACATTCCTAACTCCACTATACTTTGAACCGTTCCTCAAACGTTAAACTGCAATATCTAAAAACAATGGAAAACTCATTACTAAAAGTTTAATATTCATTCATGATTCACATAGTATAATTTCCTCTCATCAATTTGTTCCTATACAGCATTCCTGTATCCAGCATTTTAGAGCTGTCATTTTCTCTGCCTAAAATTCCTAGATGCCGCTCAGGTTTTTGAAAGTGGCAGCATGGTTGTAAACGAACTCTACATATCACCTCATACTAAAAGCCCGTCTGCAGTGGCTAATACAGATATTTAACCAATACAAGCCAGCGTACCACAAGAAAGCATCCTTGGGCTCATTCTGTATACCATTTATACTGCTCAACTTTCGATACAGTACCGCAATTTTGCTCTTACCTACAATCTTCAAGAGCACGCACTTGATCTAAAGCACTCTATAGCACACTTGAACGAGGAAAATTTACAGTGCAGTAAACATGCTTACTGTTCATTATGCATACATTTCACAAAACAATTGAATAAGTGGACAAACTTTAATGGTACCAGACAACTCGTAATGAATGTGAAAAACACATTGTTTCGTTTAAAGAAAGTAAAACTTAGGATAGTGATTAGGCTCTTTAAATGTTACTGACATCAGAAAAAACTCCTACAAATTATGGGTAAATATAATGTTGAAACCCTTTTGTAGGTTATGAAACGAGGAGGAAGATATTGCCCACACATAATATCATCGAATAGTATATGCTACTATTCAATAGGGATGTAACTTGGGTACCAAGAAAATCTGTAAAAATTGCAGCAATGACTTATTATTTCTTAAGATTAGAATTGTGTCAATTGAACTGAACTGAGGAAGGTAAAAGGCTGCAGTGCTTGGGAATCCAAAATTCTCGCTTTGTCGTCATCGATATACATCAGCAAAAAGAAAATGTGGGCTTGACGTTAGGTTTGTAATTGTAGCTATACGTAGTGACCAGGTTGAAAATTGAGTCCTCAAACAGAAGAGGCAAGACGTTAACATAAGGTTTGGGCTGTTATGCTGTAAACATACAACTAACATCGTACAAAAATTGACTTCCTCATTGCAGACGAACCGTGTTGAACTATTCCGTTGTATCCAACCTTTCCAACAAAATATCTTTAGGCAAATCGTCAAACCGCCTTAATATGTCACTAACTTCACTAGTAACAATGTACAAAACGTATTTTCTCGATGAATTATACCAGCCCTTCTTTCGTTTCAGTTCAATCTTTCGATTCATCCTACTCTACTAGTTAAGTTTTCTCTACACTTCTCATCTCGACAAAATTTTATATCGCCTTAAACATATATATTTGGGATGGATACACTTTCTAGAAATTGAAAAATAAGTGCTGTGAAGTAATACACTTTTTTAGATTTTAAAATGCACAATAACATCAATGCAAGTAAAAGAGGAAGGGTTTAAACACTTGTGTTAAATTCACATTTACGTAGAACAAAGTTTGTTGTGCACAAAAAGTCATTTTATGTTTTTCTACATAAAGATCAAAGGATGAAGGATATGAGGTAAAACACAAAAATAAAAGGCAGAAATTATAGAAATAGAAATGGGCTAGACATGTGATCAGGAAATAGGCAAGGAGAGGAGCAAGCTAGACCACAGCGACAATCTCAGCAAAAATCGAAAAATACCACGGGAAAAACTTAAATCCCTCCGAGCCGTAGAGTTGTAAAGTTTTATCGCCCTGTCCCTTCGCTAATAAAGACATCATCTATTCTGAAATGGATGGAGGGCACTGCCAATTAAAAATTAGCATAGCCCCTGTTAGACAGACTCCCGCTGAGAATTTCCTACCGGGGTGTCATTCCTGAATAAAGTTAACAAGGCACCTTTTGGATTTAAACTTTACGATCTACTCTAGGAAGTAGGAATTATGCCAGACTTACCATCTCGAAAAAAACGTAGACAAATATTACGTGACATGATGTGTGAAAAATTATAGATAAGTGTAATTAAAAAAGAATAATATATAAATATGTGTGTGAAATAAGAGAGGAAGAAGGAGAGAGAGAGAGAGAGATCTTGAAATTAACAAAATCGAAACAAAGCAGGAGAGAGTGAGGAAAAGAGTGATAGTGACAAAGGGAAAACAGAGTTAGTAAGATTGGGACAAGGAGAAAGATCGATTTATGTAAAAAATTTCGAAATATTAACTGACGAACGACTCTCTTACAATTAATAAAAAAGAAAGAGAGAAGGAAAAAAAGAGATAGAGATGGAAAGGAAGATAGTGACAAAAGAAAAGACAAAGTGACAGTGATAAGGAAGTACAGAAATCGTTATACTTAAAAAATCTTCGGCTTCTCTTACAATTAATAAGAAAGAAGGAAAAAGTGAATGAGAGAGATATAGGCGGAAGGAAAGAGAGAGTGATAATTAGAGTGGGATAGAGTAGAATGGAAACAAAGTGAAAAGTGGACAGTGAAAATGAATATATCGTTTTATTTTTAAAAAATCTTGCAAAATTAAGTACCACATCACTTACAACTATCGAGGCAGAAAGAGAGAAGGAAAACAGAAGAAATAGATTGGCAATAAAAGTTTTAAAAAAAGAGGTTGTAAAGTTCAATAAATACCCCATAAATATTATTATTAGTAGAGTATTATTAAAGTTTTTCTTTCTTACCAGGCCGCGTTCGTAGACGTAACGCAGGCTTTCGACAGGGTCTTGCAACCAGGCATACTTTTTAAATATAAGCGCTGCCTACCCTCTCATTATTACCTTTTGAATTAAATCCTACCTAACTGATCGCTGTTTAAGAGTGAGGTGCGGCAATGAACTCTCGGGAGACAAACAGGCACAAGACAAACAAGATACAGGCCGGTGTACCGCAGGGTAGTCCTATCCTATTTATCATTTATACTACTGACCTACCAATACTTTCTGACACCACTTATGCGGACGACACCGAAATCCTATTCTCTAACACGAATCCTGTCTAAGCTACCTCCAGCATTTGGGAACACCTTGACCTTATTGAAGATTGGCGTAAAAAATGGAGGACAAGGGTGAACGAAGAAAAATGCACTCAGCCTACTTTTAAGATGAAAAAGCAGTCTTGCCCTCCATTGTACACCAACAACAAAGAGATACCAGTTTCCATTCAAGTCAAATACCTGTTACTATATCTCGACAGCAGACTGACGTTGAATCCTCACACAAGGCTTAAAAAACTTAATACTAAAACCCAAATCGACTTTGACAGTTAAGACAAAGCTAGCACCGTACAAGTATGGGCATACGTAGTGCAACTGTGAGGTACTGCCAAACCTTCCAATATCCAGCGCACCCAATCCGTCCAATCGAAAGTCCTTAGACAAATTGTCAAAGCACTCTATTATGTCACTAACCTCACTATCCACAAAGACCTCAATATTCCTTTTGTCAAAGAAATAATCAGGTCTAGAACCCAATCCTTCCACACCAACCTTTCGAACCATCCTAACCTCGCCCTCTCCACTCATTCCCATCCTGACAACTCACCACGTCGCCTCAGCCGACGGTGACCTAGGGACCTCCTTGTCCCCAAATCATACACTGAGTGCCAGTAATGCCAGGCCTAAAAGCATGTGTTTTGTGTACACATTAATCATGTGTACATATATGTATAGTATACTATCATTTGTTTGTTTCCTTGCGAAAAATTTAACAATTTTTTTTGTACAAAACACACATATTAAGACTCACAAAATTCAGTTATTAATACAACCTCACATTTTGAAAGTTGTGCAGTTTTAGTTTTGGCCATTGAATATGAAAAGGAGGGGATTGATTGTTCGCATTAACGCTTCTCGTCGTAATTCGTTGTCAACGGTAGCTACGTGGGCCGACCTCTCTCGCTTCGTCGCCTCGGCTTGAAAGCCTTCGCGCGTAAAAGGCCATCCGATATCGGACGTTATCGTCAATAAATTCACCGATAATTCGTTTAAGAAGGTGGGCGGTCTTGAAAGTTCGGCTTTCTTTGTCAACGTGGACGCACGTTTTCCCTAAATTAAAACCGAGATTACACGATTTCTGACGCGGGTCTCGGGTAACGCCGGACTTTATCTGCTTCCCCGACGTGGGCGTTTGATCCGGGTTTTAAGGAGAAAACCGATTTCGGAAAACAAACGTCCACCTTCGGCCTACCTCGGCCGTTATAGTTAAATCATTTATACCTCATCAGGGTTTGTGTGGTCCTCCTGGCGTCGCTTTTCGCTGAGGCTAAATTCAATAAACACGGATTGGGCACGACAAGAAAGCATTTGCATATATTAGTGGGATGTGTCCCAAACATCTTTTCAACCCTAAAAAGCCACCGATAGATTAATCCCTTTTCCCTTCAATAGGAACTTTAATCTCAACGATATTGTTTACAGAGCTATCACCCTGCGTTTTATAAATATACATTACCAATAGGCTGACCATTTCTTAATATTCTATATATTTTATGAAATTGAAACTTTTGTCAAAAAAAGTGAATTCCAAGAGTTCAAGAGAGAGAAAAGATTTTATTACTTACTATTATTAGAGAAAAGGAAAGAAAAACTAATTAATTAAAAGAAAACTGAATAAATGTTATAGGGGCGTAGGAGGCCGCAATGTTTTGTGCGTTGACATGGCTCTCATCACTGTAAGGTAAAGGTCCTGGGCTCGAATCTAACAGCACACTCCAAATAGGCTTTTTCTAAAAGCACCAGGACCCTGAAGGTTTATATGATATCTGGTGGTGCGAACCCTCGTAAAAAAAATCTTATGTGGAAATAACGAGACTATTTTGCATCTAAACCTATTTGAAAATTTGATGTTGTTTATTTTAAATTTAATATTCAAATTGACATAATTTAAAAATTAATAAGAGTGCCTACATAGTTTATTATGAGGTAATCCTAACTGCGCCTCATTCACAAAGTGTTTATCAGTGTTTTTTCTTGGAGACTTAAATGGTAATAATATTTAATTAATCAATTTAAATGTTAAAATCTTTTCTGCTTCCTTATGCCATGGTAACAAAATATCAATATTGGGAAGTACACCTATCTCTAGTTATTTATAAATTTATGTTCATCCTCCACGTTTCAACCTTGGAATGTAACGCGTTCTCATCTTTCCCATATAAATCAACAGCCAAATGGGCGTCGACTTGCAATGACAGATGAAAATATCGACGCCGCTTCGAGGGTTGGTCAACCTAATTATGCTGATGAGGGGGTGAGAAGGGAAAAAGCCACCGCCATAAAGCGGCATCCTCTACAAGGCGGGGGGCCTGACAAATGAGAATCTACCAAATACAATTAGTAAAATACGGCCCCGGTTATTTTCCGTAATAAGGAACCGAGTGACACCATTCTAGTTCAAAATCCAACTTTTATGTTGAACTAGTCCAACGTCGTAATTCAGCAAAACGGCCCCCGATTTACCCACGGACCGCTTCAACAAATATGTTCAATTAATATTTATGAACGGTATTTATTAGTTTAGGGCCCGATCCCTATCTGCGAACATAATTATATCTCTCTGTCTGATTGTAGGTACAAGTAGTCTGCCGGACTGCCCACACTGTCTCAGGAGGAAGAACTCTTTCTTCATTTAACACCGAAGTCATGTTTGATTCTTAAATTCAATTTGCTTTTGATTTCAAGATACGCTGATGATGACGATAAGAGGCGGCATGTTCTTATCTAAGATCTTAATCATCGATGAGAACATCACAGCCGACCAAATTCTAAATGTCAGAGACTAAAAACCAACTGCTTGAGCGAGAATATATATCCATATTTGGTGATATCCAATTTTGAGATTTATGTACAAATAAAATGTTCACAAATGATACTAGTTGTGATAATAATCATAGGATTAAGCGTTTAATCCGAACAAGGACATATTTGTCCTTCCGTTTGGAAACAATAATGCTTCCAGATAAAAGCAGGAAGATTTTGAATATAATTTGATTCTGAGACTTATAAATCTTAGATATAACTTCAAGCCTAATATCATAAGAATGTTGAATATGTAAAGAATTTAGACATGTCTTTTTAGTGAATTCCAAATCAGTTGAAAAGTATGACTTTAAATTAAAATAATTTCACAAGGGATCTCGTTAGAAGGAATTTCGCCGTTGTGGGCACGAACGGGAACGCGGGCAACTTTTCAAACGGATCTGAGGACAAGTTCGATTCTTCATGGCATACTTGACGTCGCTAGCATAGCGCTTATGTTGGGCAATGTCACATGCTGAAGTAATTCTTTAGGCGACATCCTAATTTTCGTGATCCCCGAACGTGTCCCGGGCCGGCCACGTTTCAGTGACGACCTCATATCTCGCCGGTTTCCAGTTTCACAACAAAAGATATGCAAAAGAGGTCAGAAAAGAAAAGGTGAAACCATATTTGGAACGAATGGGGATCGGGTTAATTTTTCGACTGAAGGAAGGACCGCTTTCACGGCAAATCATCCGAGTCCGATATTAAGACGGCTCGACAAGACCAAGTAAAAAGATAATAAATCAGCTTATTCCTAATTAGTATGTGTTTCAAAATCCTTCTTAATTAAAAATCAAAAATGACTCCGGACAATGCAAAAAGAGCACTATTTCAATTTTCGATATTAAATTAGCCCGAGGAGATAAATTATATGCCAGATATAGTATTGCTAACCAAATAGGAAAATAAAAATATGAGCTAATTATTACAATTATATAAAAAAGACCGATAAGCATGAACTCACTTGAACAAACATTTAAAATCCTAAGATTTTTATGTTTTATTTACTAAAATCTAATAACAATTACAAATTATACAAAATACCTTTCTCCTATTGCATTACTGCATAACCTTCTTAGTTACTGTTGTTTCATAATTTGTTAAAGCCGTGAGGAGCCTGTCAAGTATGAGGTAGTTTAGAAAAGCACCTTTTCGATTTTTTTCCAACGTTTCAACGTTAATTCCTGTCATCTTCAGGGGATAAAAAGTAGTGCAAACCTTGTGGTTCTCATTGGTCCTGTATGGAAGTGTTATGACTAATAATTATACAATTTTTTCATTGTCTTCTTTTAGAATCTGTCAAGATATTCTGAAAAGAGCAATTTGTCAAAAATAACCAAAACTTGCAAGAAAAACTAAATATTTAATTAAACTAAACTTTTTAATATTATCATTTTTAATAATCTCGATCAACTCACCATTATAGATCGAACTGATTTGAAGAGCAATCTTAAAATTTGTGTCATTTTTTTAAAGAATGAATAACCCAAATATTAAATAAATTATAAGTCTAAGTCCTTGATTTATTACATAAGACTATTGCCAAAATGTTTAATCAACTATCAATTAAGTGAACTAAAACAATATAAAAATATAAATATATTTAAAATCAGCACACAAAAAACAGACAAATGACAGAAACCATCAAAATGAAAATATTTAGCGGGTAAAATGTTAACATCTTTATAAGTGAAACCATTAGAAAATGGAACTCTGACTTAATAATACTTTACTTAATTTGAGCTGAAAACCCCACCGTAGAATGACAAAGATTTCGCAAATTAAATATATATTATATGTTTATTCGGAAATGGTGAGATGCAGTCTGGTGTGACGTAAGTTTCAGAAATACATTTTCTTTGTCGGATCAACGTTTCGATCTTTATTGAGATCATCTTCAGGGCCTGGGATTTACAATATAAATTGAACGATTACAATGTAAACAACTTTTTTTTAGCATTTTATAAATTCACTTTTAATACATCCTACATGTATTCGTTAAATTTAACCAATGTTTGTAAGTCAGGCCCTGAAGATGATCTCAATAAAGATCGAAACGTTGGCACGATAAAAAAAATGTTTTTCTGAAACGTAAGTCACCAGACCGCATGTCACCGTTTGGAATAATCATCGACTAACAGTCACTAATCACCACACATATGTATTAATATACATACAATTTAATCATAATAACCTGTAATAATCTAGAACATTCAAGTAAAGTAAAAATCACACGACATTGATACATTATAAGAAGCACAGCTATATATACACACACAAACAAACGAGGGAGAATCAGCATCTTCTGTTTTTGTAAGTCTAAGGTGTCACGCAACCTCCAACGCATACCGATTTATCCTACACAAACCCTCACTCATTTTTAAATAAATAAATTCTTATTTATATATATTTTTAAGGGCTTTATGTTCTATTAGCCAATGACAATGTTATTATTATGCGTATTCGTTTTTTGGGGGTGGTGGGGGAGGGTAGAGTGCAAAAAAGGCCGGAAGCGACGGTGGGAATCGTACCCACGACCGCGGGATCAACGAGCCGAGCGATTCTAATATCGGATGACCTTCCTAAACGCTTTCTATATAGAGCCAAGGGGTTGTACGCTTCAATTGGGTGAGACACATCGAGCGACCTTTCTGTACATGCCGGACATGTACCCATACTTTGAGCCAAAAGTAAGCCATCTGCCTCTTATGACATATTCTTAAACTGATACCCCTACTTCGATTCAGGTTCTCTAAGGGACACCATCCGTCTGCCGATCCGTCTTACTGACGCTATTTCGTTCTTAAATCGCACAAGTCCATAAGTCTCATATAATTTAATGAAATATTTTATTTAATACATAAATATTAAACTACATATTAGGATTGAAAACTGTAGATAGTCGCAAAATAACTTTTTTGATAGGAATATCATGGTTTTGGTCATTTTTTTATATAATTTTTTATCATTCATATTTAATTATACTAACTGCGATAATGTAATTGATAATGATAACTTTCAGAAAAGTAGTTGCCCTTTACCCAATATGGAAGCCGTAAATGTTATGCATAAATAAAACCAATTAGTAGCCATGGTCTAATTACGCCAATTTGTTGAATTTGTTTTGTTCTATTTAATTTATATGGCAACTAATTATATCTTATGTCCGTTGAAATCACTTTCCGGACGCGACCGTAAATAAAACATTTACGATTATCATTCATTACCAACATAGCTGGTCATTAGGGTTTGTTTGGTGTGAATGTAATAAATTTTATTGACCATCAGACAGCAGAAGAAAAATAAGTAGACTAATAGGCAATATATTACATTCCATATTTTCACATTATAGTATAAGTCAAATGGAAAACGAAAAGAACAACTTTAGTATATTGTTGTATTGCGGGAGTTTTCAACGAATCTTTTTCACTTTTAACAAATATAAAATATGTTAATATAATTATCGTAGATTGAAAATAGTATACATACCTCCACCTATTTGACTAATCAACCCCTAGCGAAACAAAAAAAGTCAGGTTTTTTCTTTTTATTTTATTGCCTAGGCATTGTGGCGGTTTCTTCGCCGATACGCACTGTCATGGTCCCGTCGCTGGAGTGTTTTTGAGGAAGGTGGGAAGCGTGAAAATTTTTATGTATTATGTGTTTATGTTCTTCCTTGTTTACATAATAACAATTCTACAACCTGAGGTAATTTCGAGAGGCTAGCAGGATAAGCAAACAGAAGACAAAATATGTGTGACAAAGATTCGCGAAAGAAAGAAATATTAAAATAAAAACAAGAATTTTCTCTTAAAGTGCAGAGAGCCGACGACTTGATGTTTGTCGGTCTATAAATAAATAATACATATAATTATGGCTGATAAACAATAGAAATATCCTTATGTTTTACCATATTGTGATGGCCTAAAAGAGATACCAGTTTAAACATATATCTCTCTTTTAATAAAGAAAGAAAAAAGGGAAACATTTGAAAATAAATTACCTGAAATGGATGATTGTTCGTCATATGCACGCGTGGAGGAAATAATTCATAAAGACTAGACGAAGCAACAAATCAAGAGTGAAAAGACGGAGAACGTCTCGTTCTATTGTGAAGGGCGCAAGCCGTTTTGAATGAGGCATCAGTCAAAGCTATTCGTCATGTGAAACCCTGGCAGTTCTTCATAATTTGCACCTCCCTATCATCCGACAGGGACTTCTTGAGAAGAGAGCACGCTCCTCGATGTATCACGCACCACCTTCCCTTTGCACGGATTGTTTCGTTTGTTCCGGATTGGCAGGGTTTATTCTCAACCTCTGGCTGAGAATTTGCGTGTTGAATTACTCACTCGAACGCGTTGGCGTACTGGATCGTTATAATAATCGCATTACCATCACGCTAATGACTTCATTTTTCCGGGCCCAATGGCTGTAATGAACAGCCAGTGGAAGGAAACAAGAAATGCGCAGCTTGATGTATCAACAGTCAAATTTGTTTGCACATTATGCAAATGATGCCCTTCGGTGTAATTAATTGTTCAAAATCACTTCTCTGTACGGTTCAACTTAAATGTCAAACAGTGATGATTTTGTCCGTGTTCAACAGTCTGTCCATGTTCAATCAGAAATACACGTGATGCACATAAAACATACATACGTAAATTAGTAAGTATGAAAAGTCATGACAGGAATTCACGCCTCAGAAATTAATTTATGGAAGATTTTTAAAAACGATCAATCAAACTATGAATCATAATATTATTATCGTCATTTAAAATATATTATCGAACTGTGTTTGGATAACTTCTATTGCACAAGGCTTCAATGGAAAGGGTTTACTATTATTTTTTCTCTGCGTTTGTGTAAAGCTTACGATTTATGAAGTATAATAAATCAAGTCCATTATTTAATGCCTCGTGTAATACATTTTAAAACTATTAATAACTTACAAGAGACCAAATTAAAAATTACATTTTTTGCTAAATTTAACAATCATTTACTTCTGTTAAACATACTCCTATATTTTTATGATTATTTATACGAGATGCATAAAATACAAAATAATTTATGATAAATCTTGACAAAACATATTTATTATGTGCTATTTATTGTTTCATATTTTTTGTTGTAACATTTGCTTTAGTTAATTTATGATTTGATTGAAATTCATTTGATTACATATATTAATATTTTTGTGACCATTTAGTTACTAGGAAAGGACGAATGGGCTATGTTAGGTTAGGAAGGGTTAGGGTTATCGTTAGGATAAGGAACATATAAATTAGGTGAGATTAGGTTATAGAAAATGACCATTTCCGCATCATAGATTTCCTGTTACTTGGGAGAATGAATAGGTTAAATTAGGTTATTCTAAGTTAAGTAGGGTTAGGGTTTTGTTTAGGATTAGGAGACGAGTAGGTTGGGTCAGGTTAGGTTATGCTGGGAAAGGTTAGGATTAAGGTTATGCCTGTGAGACATTGTAGGAAAAACAAAATTACACTTGTCTAGTGTCCGGCTGCAGAGTACAAGGGCAACGGGAAAACTGATATATTGTCCAAGGAAAGTTCGATCGGGAACTTGGGGCCTTCAATGCAAAAAAAAATGCTAAAGATTTCGATCGATCAGACATTTCGTTATGAATAATTCCTTGGTTCGATGGAAGTTCATTAAAGGACATCGGAAAAACTAACCGTAGAAATGCTAAAACTAAACGTATGTCAGAACTAGGAAAATGTCTTCTTTTGGAACAAAGACTTGCTTATTCAGATCAAGATTTCAAATCCTTAAAGAAGAAAAGAGAGGCCTGAAGGATACACACGGATTTATAAACAAGGCTGTGGTATGTGATAAAAAGCCTTAAACTTAGCGATAGGCTCTTCGGAGTTATGAAAATTGTATAATAAACCAATATTGCCGCCATCTTTTAACCTTAAAATTAGGGGGCGGGTTAGGTTACTTAGGGTTACGATTAAGGGCTGGTAAGGTCACCCATGTTTTTCCGTAAAGCAGAAACTATATGCAAATTAAAAGCGCCAGTTTTTCGTATTCCATCCACTGATTTTATTAAAATCATCGTAAGAGATCTTATAAACTCCTTTCGCCTAATACAAACACATATCAATGCAAAGCATAAGAAGATCGGAAATCTCGTACTACAATGTATCTTAAGTGGCATGACACATGTATTTACTGTGACTACATGTCCTTTTTATTTGGCCTGTACACGTTTATTTAGTGTACCATTAGCTCTTGCATATGATAAATAATGGGATTTAAGATAACCTTTGTTTGACAAGACTTCCAACTAAACTGCTAATGTACTCACTAAAGTCACTTCCGTTTAAGTAAACATTAGGTGATTTAGGTCCACCACTCTTCACTCTGTGGGAATGGCTAAGAAGATAATCTGTTTTGTGAGGATAATCTAAAAATATTCAAGCCTGTTACGTTTCCTTCAGCTTGCCTTGCTCTGCAGTCGCCACTCAATACTAGCATGTTGTGTATAGTTCGTTAACCTAAATTATTGACGTGATGAGATACCATAAATACTAAAATTTCTTTATTTGTGTTATGTAACGAATAATCTTCTTTTGTCTAGAAAAATTTCACATGAGAAGGAATTATCTTTAACCCAAAATATTTCCAGTAACGTACTGACCTGATTTACAACAGGGCTTATCAATTGCTCGTATTTGTTAAAAGAAAAACCGGAGATTTTTTCCGAATCATGACATTCATCATCCTTTTAGAAATCTTGCTGTTTAGTTTGTTCGCCATATCTCAATTCCACCATCCAAAAATTTAAAAAAAAAAAGTAGAAAGAAAAGGATAAATATTATTGGCTGCTACTATTAAGACGTACTATAAGACGAGTTGTGTCTCGATGAAGAATCTGGGTAATACTGTTTCTTAGTGTTAAAAATTTTAAAAATATTATTTTTGGATATTAAAATTCATCTCAATTATTAAAACAACTTCCTGGAATTATAATTATTACTGACCCCAGTACTACAGAGGGTGTTCGGCTACTTGTGTGACGAACTTCGCCAGTAGATTCTACGTTCAAAAAGGAACCAAAAAGTCCTAATTAACTACGGTCCGATTTTCAAAAGTTTAAGATTTATTCTTCTTTTTCTATTTTTTTTTTTTTTTTTTTTTTTTAAGATTTCACCACCTTGCTCCCAATTAAAAATGATAACACCCAAGCTAAAAGATTTTGGACAAATTCGTTGATACCATTGAAAACTAACTTAAATTTTCAATATGAACTGATCAATTACTAAAATTATAAACTTTCGTGAAATAAGTGTTATAGTAGCTAAAAGTAAGTTTTAAAAAATTTCCAAGTTGAAAACTTACTACGGTGATTGTCATCTAGTATTTCCAAACCTAGTCAGAAAACGTACTTCTTTTAACATCCTTTTTAGTGGTGAAATTTTTTTTAAATTACTTTTTCAAAGATCAAAGAATTCTTTAATTTTCATTATAAATCGAATTACATATACATATTTATAAACCTCGGAATGTATAAGTAAATTTATTTATTTTTTCATAATTACTATTAACCTGAATTATTTAGAAATCGTGATTTGCTGGTTCTGGTGTGATGTCGATTTCAGAAAACCATTTTCTTTATCGTGCCAACGTTTCGATCTTTGTTGAGATCATCTTCAGGGCTCGTAGTGTTTGTCTTCTTTGTACTTGTGCCATTCTTGCGAGATAGAGAGTCACACTCAACACGACGCCCAAGAATGGTTCAATTACATAGAAGACAAACACTGAGTGAGTGGAAATACTTTTAATGAATATATAAAAAAATATATTTTGCGTTGTATTCAATTTTGCACATCCAAAATGTATTTGTTAAAAGATGTTAATTAAATCTCAATACATATCGAAACGTTGGCACGATAAAGAAAATGGTTTTCTGAAACCTACATCACACCAGAACCAGCAAATCACGATTTCTAAATAATTATCGATTAACGGTCACTATTCACCACACATTAACCTTAATTTACATTAATCATTCCATTTATGTTATTGGTTTATACAGATTATTTTCTTCTCCCCTTTTATCGTTGGCTGGTTTTCTTCCTGCCATTGAACAAACTCTCCATAATTAATAACCTTGCTGAATTACGACGACAACCCTGTTGGGCTTTCGCACTAAATTCCCTTGGGACGAAATTAACGGGAGCGGTATCAATCTCGTCCTCTCCAAAACCGTAATCTTAACAACACTTAGTTGTTCCCAATCATTTTTTTCTTTTTGACCGAGATCCAGCCTGCGATATTCAATCGTCCCATTATCGCAGTTAATAACCGAGTTAATAACCCACCGGAGGATTTACCTAAAAGCCGGTCATAAACTGTCCGTCACTTTGGCACAGAACGCCTGTCAAAATAACTGCCTTTTGAATTTAAACCCATCGCTATCAACAACAGCCCCTTAAAAATAAATAACACATTCCAGATATAACAAGTCAAAAATCGATCAAGCCTTAAAAGCCAATTACGATATACGTAATGGAATACAAATTGACACACTCCGGTTTTTAATTTTTGGCCTAGATATTAAAACAAATCAGTATTGGTTTAATGTTTTTTTTAATTTTACCATGTTTAAAAATGTTTGGAAAATTAAAATATTGTTCTAAAAAAAATTTTAATAACAAAAATGGTGATAAACCGAGAACTTTGAAATTGTGTCACTGGTTTAGAGAGGCCTGTAAATCAATTAGAAGTGGCGATATAAAATAAAACGTTTGCGGCATTTTTTGCTCATTCCATTCTGATTTTTCTAATTTATAATGACATAGAATTTGGTGGAATTATAAACAGTCAGAAATTTGAAATAATGGAAATTGAACAAATGGAAAATGTCGTTGTAAGAAATTTTTTATCCGCTTTACTAAAGTTTTTAGCATCTTTTCTTTTTTAATTTTTTCTAATCTCGTTTAAATAAAATATTTTATGTAATAAAAATCCTCCTCCAATAAAAACACTCAGTCAATTACTTTGACTTTTCGTTTAATTTCTTATCTCCATTTTTCATAGTATATATCAGCATAAAAAGATTTCATTAAAATCCAGGATCTCACGTCCGTAGCCTCCATTTATTAGAAAAATTGGTTACATTTCTCCAATATGAACGAGCATCAGATTGTTCTTATTGGACAATCTTGTGTTTAAAATTATGGTTTGGCCATGAACTCTAGGAGACACGGACTTTTTCAGGTAGGTTGTTTCTACACAAAACTGTTACCGACATATACTTACTACTATACCCCACAAACAAATATTTAGTTCAGGTAAATAAATTCCGTAAAATCTTTGAACTATCGAAACCAGTCTTTAAAAATTAACAAATCAAAAGGGTTTTCCGCGAAATTAAACTTTTTTTAATGTGTCTAAACATAAACGTTTAATTGATTTAAACAGTACCGTCCTTTTTTTGTCAAAAAAGTTTAAAGTTTTTCATGGCGAAAGTTTAGTAAGTATTCTTCCTTATTAAACTTCACAACACTTTCACACAAAACCAACATGAAACCACTAGATTAGCACCACACTTTATGCCCTGAAGATGACCCGAATAAAGGTCGAAACGTCAGCCAAAATATGAAAAAGGTGTTTTTCTAAACTACTTCATACTTGACCTCATGACTCCAAGAAATTATGAAACAACATGTCACTAAGAAACACACATTCTTTGTTAGACTGGCCAATTTTAGCTTTATCTGTTTATATCATGTTTTTACTACAATAGTTCTAAAATGTAAACAAAAAATATGCTGAAACGTATTTCACTCGACGGTGGAGTCTCTAAAAACTGGCTCAACGATAGTCTGAGTTAAATGTATTAGGCCTTATTCTGAAAGAGGTAGCAAGATGGAATCCATAAAGTTTAGAAATGTAAATCTATGAGACCGGACGTTTGACATTTGTTTTCACCTCTACAAATTAATTTTTTTGGAAGATTACTGTCGAGTGTTTTATGATAAATATCTAAGTAATAAATAATAGCTCTTTTCTAAAGACATATTTCAACCAAATAGTTGGTCCATTGCATAAATGACAACTAGCCCCTTCCCTTTTCTCCTAAATTTTTCATTTCAACATTTTAAACAATTTGTGGTTTTAAAAAGAGACAAACTTTTTTTCAAAATTATACAAATTGCCTTGTGCTCCTATCGGTGTGTAACGATTGCCCGGGGCGACGGTGGAGTGAAACCAGATCCTAGCTTTCCAGGTTTTGTCAGGTATAACTCAAGGGAGAAAACTTTAATGTGGGATCTATTTCAAATAAATGAAAGCCTAGCTCAGATTTTCACTTAATCGTGCTTAACTTTGTTACTTTATATGAGACAATTTGAAAAAGTTGAAAGATAGTCTATTAAAACCAGATTTAAGGCCCTTGGTAAAATTCCTAACGTACATGAGGGTTAAATTCAAATTTCCCTTGGTTGTCGCGGACGAGGGGCAAACTATTTCACAATCTACTATCTCCATGTTGTTTTTTTAAATCCATGAGCTACGTCGCAATTCGACCCCAGGACATGTAGTATGGAAAATACGAGTCGGTCGCCCTAACCACCCGGACAACATGGTACCGTTGGAGGTTCGACTAACCCCAAAAAAAAATGTTAATCGATGATAAACAATTACGACATGACAAATATGAATAGTAACACAAGCTATAATAATCGTATAATAGTTTTACAATTAATTAAGGCTTTTAGTTGAGAAAAAAAAGTCAGGGGCACAAGCGGGATTCGAGCCCATGGTCTTCTTGAGCTATCGTGACCTTGATCCACTCGGACACCAACCCTATCTTTTGAATTTTCCCTCCTTTTTGCCATTTTTCAAACTAAATATTTGAATAATCAAATCAAAATTATTATTATTCAGTTCGTAAAAAAGTATTTTTGCGAACGCTTTCTTTAAAAAAATCTAATTATTACTGACCCCAGTACTATAAAGAGTGTTGACTTACAAACTTAGCCCGTAGATTGTAGATGATCCGATGATTCGACCCATAGATTCCAAACGGAACCGAAAAGTACTAATTAACTATGGTCTGAATCTCAACAGTTTTGGAGTTATTCTGCTTTTTTTAAGATTTCACCACCTTGCTTCAAATAAGCAATTATAATTTCAACACTGAAAGGTTTTATATCAATCCGTTGATACCACTGAAAACTTCGTTTAATTTTCCAATAAGATGTGATCAATACTAAACTTGTAAACCTTCCTGAAATAAGTGTTTTAGTCGCGTAAACTTTGAGAAAATCTTTTTTTTTACCATGGTGATTTTAAACTACTATTTCCAAGCCTAAGGACCAGCGAATTTTAGAAAACCTACTCCTCCTTCCGTATATATATCCAACAAATATCCTTTTTAATGGTCAAATTGTATTTTTTTTTTTTTTATAACTTTTTTCAAATATGTAGAAATTGAATTGAAAGGACGGAAAAAGCCTTGATTAAAGAATTGGTAAGAAGGAAAGGTTAAGGATAATAAAAAATACTTATGGAAATTTTGAATGAATTTATTAATTTTTTTTTTTAATTTTGATTCGAAATGCTCTCCACCCTCCGCAATATATTTTCAACGCGCCGCCGCTGCATTAAGCCCGCAAAACACAAAATGTATATCAGCGTTTTCTACATTCGAAAAAGTAGCCATAGTGTTAAGACTTTATCATTCTTTAATCAGAGTTGCAGTCGTGTTGGTAAATAAGTAAGCACTTGCACTATTTCGGTTCCAAACCCAAATTAAAAAAGGTTTAATAAATTCATTCAAAATTGTCTTAAGTTTTTTAATTTTTCCATGTTACCACTCCGGCAGCCACGGCTCTTTCCTTTCCTCCATCGATTTCTTCATTTTTGAAAAATGATATCCACTAAAAAGGAAAGTACGTTTTCTGACATTCGCTGGTCTCTATGTATGGAAAAAGTAGTTTAGAATCACCATATTAAGTACTTCGACTTTTCAAAGTTATCGCTACTAAAACACTTATTTCACGAAAGTTTACAAGTTTATACTGATCACATCTCATTTCAATCAGATTTCAATGGTATCAACGGATTTTCAAAACCTTGTAGTTTTGGAGTTATCATTGTCACTTTTTCTAATGAAGAATATTCATATCTTATGTACATGTTTTGCGGGTTTAATGCAGCTGCAGTACTTTTCGGTTCTAGTTTGATATAGATTCTAAGGGCAAAATTTGTAACTAGAGTACCAGAACATTACTGCATGTTACAATCTGTTTTTCTCCCCTCGTTAAATTGAATTTTTTATAATTAGATAGAACTGGGAATGGTGTATAAATTTGTTAAGTCCTGTTATACATTATGGATTTGTCAGATTTAGTTCTGGTTTTTAAAACTAGATAGGCCTGAGTTGTTTCGGGTCGTTTAATAGTAGATTTGGATTCTGTGAAATCTGTCAGTTAGTAAGACACCCCAGGCTGACTCCTTACGCTCTAATAAATCTTCGTCGATAATTCTCGGCCGATAAAACAACTCTTTAATATCTAAATTACAGTCCGGCTTTGTTGTTGCCAATATCTCATCCTTTGGTGTTTTCTTTCGGCGTTTAACGTCCCCCCGGGGGGACAGGAGAGTGAAACCAGATCTCGGCTTTCGTAATTTCAGCCGGGAACAACGCTGTAACTCAGGAAGAAAAATGTGGAGAAAAGCTCTGGGCTCAAAATGAAAGACGGCCGAATACGAATAGACGCTTTGCAAATGTGAACCTGTCGCCGTGCGAAAGGATTCGCCGTTAAGTAACTCGCCCACGTACATTCACTCAAATGAGTCCGCAAATAGAAATATGAGCAGATAGAACGGGATATTCTTGAGACAATGGACCTTGTCTGTAAATAACCGGTGCCTTACGGGGCAATTAAGACCTAATAATTTATCGGCGGCCATGAAACCATTCGAAATGTCCTCGGAAGACGGAGTTTACGGCGTTTACATTCGGCGCACCTTTCTAAGCCGTACATTCTCAGTGGAGCGATTATCAGAGGAGACTTTGAAAAAAACCAACGTGTAACAGTTTCCTACCAAGACTTACAAGGAGGTTCCAAAGGGGCTTTAACGGCTCCTTGAATTACAAGCCTGTCCTGACCTGGCACCACATGGATCTTCGACAGGATCAATCGACCGAACCTGAAGACGAAAACGCTCACGACAGAGTTAAGCTCGGCTTCTGCTTTCATTTTTGACAGAATATCCTCATTTTTTATTCCGTTGTTGTACAACAATGAAAACATGTGCACAAAGATAATAAATAACTTTGTGACAGAAACTCATTACTGATCAATACATTCCAGCCTGTTATTGTTTTTTTGTATTACTAATTTTAATTTTAATTAACTATCTTAATTTTAATTACTATTTCACTAATTCTTGCATTTATTTTTCCTGGTCACGTTTAAAGAAATTTTTTTCACAAATATACGTTAGCTCTCCTGTAGGAAGTCTGGGGATCCTTCTGGGATATTATTTCTACATTTTATCCGCTCCACACGTGGTGAAAACGATATACAACTCTCAAATCCAAACATTAATTGCTCGATATTCCTTTGAAAACCCGCCCTCATTCACGGTAATAAATACATTCATACTTTATGTACAAATTTGCACAATGAATCTAATC
This sequence comes from Cimex hemipterus, assembly GCA_039619505.1. NCBI lineage: Eukaryota > Metazoa > Arthropoda > Insecta > Hemiptera > Cimicidae > Cimex > Cimex hemipterus. The sequence continues at coordinate 25,398,337 of CM077105.1, read as the reverse complement.
ACCTAGATTAGTCGGTATTTGGTGTGCTTGTTATTCCACCTCAGATCCGCCCACTCATATACTACTATCACACTAATAAATACATTCACTCAATCGATAACCACTCATTCTATACGTACAGCTAAAAAGGCGGAAACACTGGCACGTTGAATATTAAGACAGTGCTTCCCCCCATTCCCTCTACAAGAAACCCAGCCATATCGGTGGATCTGGGGAGTACTCGATATTCCTGCACAGCCCACCCATACACACTCACTTTCGCTCGAATAAATACATTCATTCAACAAAACACACGAGAAAACTAACCTAGTTCGGTGGGTCTGTGTGTGGAGTCATGCTGTACCATTTTGTTGTACGACTCTTTTCAAACGACCCATGCATTTCGTACTCGTTCTTATTAAGGTAAGTGAAGTTTACAGACAGGCAGACAGGATAAATAAGAAGAAAAAGTGAAAAATAAGGTCAGAACATGAGAGTGACTATATTAAACATTAACGTGAATTGTATTAATTTCGACGGCATCTAAAAATAATTCAAATATGAATTACATAGTTCATAACAAATAGAGCACATAAAATTGTACTTAATAGGTAGCCTTGGCAAACCCCACACATTTCCTTGATTTAATCGAATGCTCTTGACCTTTCATAATCAAACATGCTATTTAGACAGACGGAACATTATTTTTAAATTGTGTTAAAGAATTTTAGATGCGTTTCTCCGTCTGATTTAATAACACTTTTTATCCCATACCTCAAAAACAATTTTCTAATCCTAAAAGAACAATAATATAAAATAATAAGATTATACTTTTGAACCTGGAGTTTCACAAGGGAACATTTTTGGTCTTACCCTCTTTATCATTTGCTGTTGGCAACAATCACCTTCCCCACCTGGTGTATAGGCAGTCTTCAATTTTGTTTTCTAGATCCTATCTTCCTCAACGGTAAAAACTTTGAACTTGTGAGAGAATCGCGACGAAATTAAAAAGCAAAATTGAACAAAGAAATCCGCCCGTAATGTGCATTTATATGTAAAAACAGTATTTTCCTACACTATAAATCAACAAAAAGTATCTGTCAACTTAGAACTTGGGACTTACTTAAACAGAAGATTGGCGTGGAATCCCCAGACAAAAACTTGTAATAAAAAGTTTATAATGAATTTTATTTCCTCTACTATGGCTATAGCGAGTAGAAACTATGTAGGTACACCGTTGTCTACGCTAATTGGTACGTGCCAATCAAAATTTCTTAGATTAATCGTCAAACTAAGCCACTAATCTGACTACCAATATATCCTCAAAATTCATTTGATCCATTCCGGCCTTTCTTTGATCCATCCAAACTCTACCTTTCTATCCGAACAAACGTTCAGGTCTCCTTAACCGACAGACGTCCTCAAACCTTCACAGTTAGTTATCCTCCTGGTGCTGTGTTGTAATATTTGAAGAATATAAAAATGAAGTGATTCCTGTAATATAGGAGTACTTAACTTTCAATTACACGTTGAACCTCACGAACGACTCGTCACGTATATACAACCTCTTTACAATACATTTTTCACATTATCACATACATACCAGCTTGTATGTACGTAGGTTGTATTCCATCATAATGGATACAACATTGTCATACAAAGAAATTGTACAACATAATGTAAAGGTTCAAGTGACTTATGCCAGGAATTAAATCCAGACCGTTGTGCGGCAATATGTCAGTCGGACGCCAATCGACTCAGCCTCCATAACAGGGCGTAAAAATAAACATATTTTCTAACTGCGTACTGACTACGATTTCAAAAATGCAAAAAGCTTTTTACCATAAACGGGCAATAAAATTTAAACGTTCGTTCACAGTAAAACAAAGAAACTAACGGTTTTCTTTTAGTTTTAAACAAATCAATTGACGTTAATGACAGAGAAAAACTAACGGATGCACATGATTTTCGAAAGAACATAATTCTCCCGAGTAAGGCCTTTTCTTGGCTAAATTGCCGTAACGTAACCGTCGTTTTACAATAGAATAGAAGGCAGACAGACGCGTTGGCAGCTATTGTCCGTCGTGGATAAGGCAATAAAAAGTATCCAAGGGCCGGTGTATAATTAACGTTATACGCTAATGGGCAGCATTATTCGACCGCTCGGGGCGGTCCAAAAGAAAAGGGGTTTTACGCTCTCGTCTCACGGGCTAGCACAGCTTAATTGATATACAGTTGTAACTGGGAACGTGGATTGCTCTATTATGAAGGACAAGAAAAAAGAAAGTGATTTTTGTTTTTTATGAAAAGAAACACTAGTTAATACCAAATAAGCGAACAGGATAAAGTATGGAGAATGCTCTTTTTACATTGTATCTTGAGAAATTGTTAATCCTTACATTTGACTGTACCATATTAATTATTAATTACATCACAAAGCGCTTTTTATATCAAATCAAAACGAACATTTCATACAGTTTTAGTATTTTCTATTGACAAATTAAGACATTATCTTATTTGATGTAGGTATCAGAAAAACATTTTCTTTATCGTGCCTACGTTTCGATCTTTCATTGAGATTATCTTCAGGGTTCAAAGTGTTTGTCTTCTGTACAACTGTGCCGTTCTTGCGTGTCGGTTGTGAGTGCCAACTAATCACCATACAGTTAAGTGATATAGACATTGGTCCCTTGTGTGATGTTGGCTTGCATCTGTTTGACTTCCAAAAACTCGTTACTGCACCTGAGAGTCTTAGACTATTTACCAAATAGTCAGGTTTCTTAGAAGGTGTGGCTCAACACGACACGCTAGAATGGCACAATTACACAGAAGGCAAACACTTTGAGCCCTGAAGATGATCTCAATAAAAGCTCGACAAGAAAATAAATATTGTTTTTGTCTTCTTGGCCTCATCCCCAATCTAACTTTTGGAAAGAAAAATATATTGTCGATAAAATTGGATGGGATCGTAGAAAGGGCTCAAGCAGTAAATTTAGGATGGACCGAGAAGTTGATGTGAAGCTGTTGGAATCGGGAACGGATCAGCTCGTTGACGAAAAGAGTGTTGAGGTTGTTGTGGATAATGAGGTTATTGACGTAGTAAAGACCTTTGCTGATTTGTCTGAGTCCTTTTAACTGAAATGATTGGATGCTTTGATGACGGATGGCTTGGCCCAACATCACAGTTATACTCCGATTATCCAAAGTAATTGCAATAAGCATGTTAGTAGTCTTCGTAGTTGTCAAATCTTCTGTTGAGTTTTGTCTTTTAAGTCTTGTGAGAGGATACCTAGTCGGTCTGCTGTCTGTATATGTATTCCTATGTATTTGACTTAATGGAAGTCGGTATTTCTTTGCTGTTGATTTACAGTGGAGAGCAAGACTGGTTTTTTATACACTGGGTACATTTTTCTTCATTCACCATTTATTACACCAGTCATCGATAAACTCGAGGTGTTCTTGAAGGTGTTCTTTCTTAATGTGGTTTCATCATTCGATTATGATTAATTAATATTTATGCTGAGAGAGAGAGAGAGAGAGAGAGAGATGGGGAACGGGGGAGGCAGACAGACAGGAAAGAAACAGTGACGGCGAGAGTGGCTGAAAAAGGAAGGTAGAAATAGTGCTAAAAAGAAGAAGAAAGAAAAAAAAGATAATGCGAGGGAGGTAAAAGAATATAAAGATCAAAATTGATTATCAGAGAGAATGGAAAAGAGGGAAAAGTAAGATGAGAAAATAAGGGAGTGTACAAATAAATTGACAGAAGAGGGAAAAAGAAATACATGAAGGGGAAATGAAAGAAACAGAAACCGAGAACAAGTGTGCGTGCGCGCGCCCTGAAGACAGAGAGAGAGAGAGAGAGAGAGAGAGAGAGAGAGAGAGAGAGAGAGAGAGAGAGAGAGAGAGAGAGAGAGAGAAAGAAAGAGAATACTTTATTCTAGGACTAGAGTGCCCTAAGAATAACAGAAAGGGCATACAGTTTTTTTACAAATCTGGCACTATAATTAATGACGGTTTGACGTTGACATCAAGTAAAATAAGTTGAACTAAATCACATAGTAGAATATATTAAAAATGTAGTAGTCTTATTAATGAGAGTATACTAAGAATATAAGGAAAAGTAGTAATAATATAGAATTCTCGGTCTTTGCAAACGTATCGCACACTGTAAGCTTACAAGTTTTATAAATAATAATAATATATTGTTAGCATTATTTTCGTTGAATTCTCAACGAAGGTATTGAGTGATTTTATTTTCAATTGTCCTTATCTCCGATTTTAATTAATGTATAATTATATAAGGGTAATACATACAATTATAATAAATATAATAACGAGTCGTTAATATACTTTTTTTAAAAATAAGACAGATAGATATAAAATGGACTGTCCTCTATCCCTCGTAAATTGCGCAAGAAGCACATGTAGAGCTGGCAGCTATCTGATAGGAAAGGTCTATATTTCAAAGGCACAGTTTCGCTTCTGGCTTTCAAAATGAACTTTATACGATTCAAAGATCAATTTTTCGTATAATCTTAGATATAATTTAAGACCGCGTATATTTTATGGCGTTGCTGTTGGATTTCTGTTCTTGGCTTATGCCAACTGTTAAAAATATTTTTGTAAAAAATAATCCCTGTCATAATTTCAGATAATTGTTAAATCTAAATTATTTGGGAAGTTCAAAATTAAGTGGAATACGCCATGGAAAATGTATTCTTAATTAGCTTAGAGTAGATTTACATATGTACTGTCGAAAGGGTTGATATTTCAAATTAGACTAATTCAGCTCCAACCGATTTAAACAACCCAAATGAGCGGGATAAAGTTTTTTGAAATCGTCCAGCGATCATTTCAGACAAAAGTCATAAAGAAGGGAAGTTTCCAAGAAAAAGGCGTGGGGTTCGGAGGTGGCTTTCGACGGGGTGTTGATATACGCCCGATTCGATCTTTATCTACGTGAAGATAGCTGTTCTGTTTTGAAGCTACTTGAACCGGACCTATAAACTAGAGCCGAAAGGATGAACATTCGACTCGTTTTTAACAAAACAAAAACATATTATTAAATCAAAAGTCTTTATTGATTTTTCCATTAAATATCGACACGGTATCATATTAAATATTCGTTAAAAATATGTTATCCCACAGGGCATTTTGTTGAGGCCGTGTAAAAGGCCAGTCTTCAACTTTCTTGAGCCGGCCTTAGATGGTAAGACCGCAAAAGAGATTTACGTTGGGGTCATAGTTGAAGGGGATGCAAGGTGCACCGGGACGTGAGGAAGCACCATCTCGTCCTTAATGACCGTAACTAAATTTTATAACTCGTCCATTAGAGTGTAACAATGATCAATCCGTGTCTGCCATAAATCAGCGGCTCCTCAATTTGTGCCCCATTAGGCACCGCTTAGCCTCTGGCTGGAATTTTATTCTCCCGCGCTCGAGGTCCTACTTTAACCGAAAATAAGAAAGGTATGCTAACAATCCTGTACATTTCTGTTCCAACACGAAACCACTAATGTAAAATTAAGCCGACACTTTTTTTTCTCATGAAATCCAACTGAGTATGTACAACATAATAATATGAAATATTTCGGATTTTACGGTTTTATTAAAGTACAACCTTCTTGCACTTCTTGGAACTTAATTATTAAGTTAATTTACTATTTGGATTCTTAGATTCAAGGATCTGCACGCGTTCAAACTTTACTCACAAACAGGAAAAGTTGGTATTTGTTTCTTTTTTCATTTCTTTTTATGTATCAAAAATTAAATATTGGTCCAGTGTTCGTATTCTGCTGTTAAAAATTTGTGCCTTAACAAATAAGTTTATTTTTCCAAGGTATTGACTAACTTTTATTAAACAGTAATTTAAACATTTGGGTCAAGTTTTTCCTGCAATATCATTTTTAATAAATTCATTGTTCTAATTAATAAATCCCAAATAAATTGTGATACTTATATTTTTGAAGTGATACGTATTCAGAATCCAGAACAATGATTTTTTTCCTAATTTTGTGATATTGTGGTTCGTTGAAATGTTTGCTTTCTGCCAAATTTGTGATGTACAAAAAAAAGGTTTCATAAAACCTATAGTTATAATGGAACATTTTATTTTGTCGAAGAATGTTTGATAGTAATGTTTACTTTATACCAAATTTGTAATGTAAAAAAGTATATTCTTTTTATGTAACGTCTTGATTGGTATAAAAAAGTCGGTGGCACGAGCGGGATTCGAACCCACGACCTTCGGCTAAATTTGCTAAATTGCTCGACCACTTGAGCTATCGTGACGAAGTCTAGTCTCACGATAACTCAAGTGGCTAGAGCAGCCGCCTATTTAGTCGAAGATTGTGGGTTCGAATCCCGCTCGTGGCACTGACTTTTTTATCCCAACCAAGACGCTGCAAAAAAAGAATAATTAATTGAAAGAAGCAACTTGGACAATTGACTACTAAAACGTAAAATGAATTACTAAAAAAAAATATTTTTCATATATCTGATTGTATTAATGGAACTTTTTCCTTTATAAAAGTTTTTGTCTTGAAACTGTTTACTTTCTGCCAATTCGTCATACAAAAAAGCAAGATGGTCATGCAACTGAGAGCACTATGGAGCCTTTCTACTTTGTAAAGTATCTGTTACAAAAATTTTAACTTTTGTTCAACATTTGTAATACACAATTTTTTTTTTAATTGTGTGTTGTTCTGTTTGGTACATTTTATTATGAAAAATTGTAGCAGTCCTTTATACTTAAAATATAAGTAAACCCTGATAGAATGAACCAAAAACAGGACTACTTTGTTCAATTTTTTTACATTGCTACAGCTCCAATGGCCAATTTTTTTCAAATGTTCAATTTTTAGCACAAAAAGAAAACTAAAACATCAATAGCATAATTAATGCTGATGGGCAGTCAAAGGAATCACTGAAGTTCCTGCCTACGCCATTGTTTCAGGCCAGAACGTGATTGATGAAAATTCTATAGGAACGGATAACAAAGCAGCATTATTAAAAGGCATGAATATACGAAAATAAAAATAAAATATATAAACAATGTTCTTCTTTAAAGTTGTTCATTAAAAACTAAATTATATCAAAGTTTAACAATAGGTTTTACGGTTTTGCTTATTTCTTCGTTGAATAAGAATATTCACGATGAATTAGAACAAATATGCTAATAAAAAACTTTTTCCCGTTGTCTTCAAGTGTACAACAATCAGAGGTTCAACTTCCATAAAAGAAAAAGACATACCTTGGGCTGTGGTTAAAAGAGATTGAAACAGAATTACCCATACTTTGATTCATAATTTTGACAGTGAACAAGCCGTGTGACATGTAAACAAGCCAATAAGAAAACAGAACAACTCGGGAAACTGCAAAGGGACAAGGGAGCTTTTAACTTATCCGCCCAATTGACATATTACATTAACATCGTGTTCCAGTTGATGTCTTATAGAAATTAATTCCTGTAAATGGAAAGAAATGGAATATGTAAACTCGAGCTGAGAAGGAGCCGGCGATAAATTCGAAGTTAGGCCCTTTAATAAACAGATGTTATGGTCTTGTTCACTCGCATATCATAAGACAACGGTCCATTAGTTCTCACGGCGAACCGCAATCTAAGTTCTACGAGGGCTTATTTTCGGAATTGGAAAATGAGGAAGGATATTATTTTATTGAGGTCGGATCCTCTGATTATGCAAAGCTTCTGCTTTGAAAAAAAATTCAACAACACAATTTCACTATAACGTTTGATTTTTTTTCTTCCAAAACCCAAAGATTATATTTTTGCCAACGAACAACATTTAGTTCAACTTTTGATATTTAAGACAAAAACACAACTTTAATACAAGGGAAATTTAAGAAATTGTTATAAGCCACATCCTTCTAAGAAACCTGACTTTTTGGTAAATAGACTCTCAGGTGCAGTAACGAGTTCTTGGAAGACAAACAGACGCAAGCCAAAATCACAAAAGGGGCCATTGTCTATATCACTCAAATTACATTGTGTGGTGATTAGTGGACACTATCAACTCTATCAATTTACCCAGGCCTGAAGATGATCCGAATAAAGGTCGAAACATCGGCATGGAAATGAAAAAGGTGTTTTTATAAACTACCTGACTCTTGACCGCTCCTGACAACTGCAACAAATTACGAAACAACAAATCACTAAGAAGCACACATAAAATCTATTGTAGAATTATGTATATAGGAGTATCGACCAAAAAAGTTAATGTTCTGTGGCACTCTCAGCACGACACAAGAATGGCACAATTACTCAGAAAACAAACACTTTCAGCCCTGAAGATGATCTCAACGAGGATCGAAACGTTGGCAGGATGAAGAAAATGTTTTTCTAAAACCACCATCTAAAATCACACCAGACCGCATCTCACGATCTCCGAATAATCATCACTTATATTAAAAATTAACAACTTAACGATGGGCAACTACGAAGACTTCTAGGAACGAAATCCGTCTTGACCATCTACTCTAAACTAACCTTTTAAAACTGCTACTCTGCAACAATTTTGAACGTAAGTGGCACTATGGGGGTTGGGGTGCCAAGCCAACCAACATCCAAGTATCCAATCCTTTCAATCAAAATCAAAAGAACTCAGACAAATCGGCAAAACTCCTTAAGTCACTAGCCTCACTATCCACAATGACGTCAACATCCCTCTTATAAATGAAATGAGCTCTTTTCGATTCCAAATGTTTCACGCCAACCTCTCAATTATCTTAACATTGTTGTTCGAACCATTTTACATGTTACCATGTAACCATCCCGAGAACCCTCCAAGTTGCCTTAATCGACAATGGCCTAGAGAAATAATAGTCCTGCCTTGTAATCCCTCTCACTGAAGACCAGTATTGTCTCTCATAGTACAGGTCCTCCGGCTGCAGCGCTGGCATTAGTATTACTGCTGTGACGTGTGAAAATCGATTTTTGATCGCATTTGTAATATGTACCCTTCTCGAAAACAATGTACTACTATATTTAATTTATGTGGTGAATGAATCGAAATCGAGCATAACAAGTACTGGAATCTAAACGGTGTCTGAACAGACTCGATCAACTTTTGTTAATCTATTTCGGCAGAATTTAACTAAGTCCATAATTATTTAAAAGTTCTTTATTTTGACCATGTAAATTCCAATACTCCAAACCTCCAAACGCAAAAAGAATTAATCGATAAATAATCAACAATAAAATAATTGATAATTCATTCACTGGTAACCAATAATTTGTACAACAGGAAATTACATTGATCTGCAGTTTTCTGCCGAACGCTGGGCACAACGCGAAACCCCCGCACCTTGCCGCATCAGTAGATCACGGCCTGTTACGAAAGCGACATAACAGCCGACGGTACGTAATGAGACCTCCCCGACACAAACGACAACAATGGATGTTTTGACGGACACCCGGTAACGAAGTACAACATAAATCTGAGGTAGCTGTCACTCGTTACCAACGGTGCCACCTCCTCAGAGCCGGTATTCCATCCCGGTTTGATTGTACATTGTTGGCCCACCGTCCGTGTTATAATCGCCCCTACAATTTTGACATAATTATCTTCCCAAAGGGGATTAGTTAGGATAAGTTTAATCAACCCCGGTATACTTTATCATTTTCGAAAAGGCTACTTCACAATTCGATTGTTGACCTTTATTTATTAGATCTTATTTAACAATCCAGTGAAGATCATTAATCACAACGGTTACGAAATGTTTACGATTAATCTAATATGGCACCTGTTGTTCGTATCATTATTCCTTTAAAAAAATATATAAACCATGACAAACATTTTTTCGTGCCTTTTTCAAAACATACCTGTATATGAAGAGTACGTAACGAAAATGAAATCTATCTTTCTTCGTAGATAATAAGCATACTAAAACATAATAGTCGAATTTAAATCATCCAGCAAATTGTGAACATCCACCGTTGTCAACGGATTGTCAGCCGATTATCTGCGGCTGTAGAGAACGGAAAGAGCGCACACATCACCGTGATCACCGCCTGGGCGTTCACAATATGTGTTATCACGGCTTACACGAAGATCCGAGATACACGTCCTGTCAGATAAGCTGGTACAAGCCTCGGAATAAGTCCGAGCCAATCCTTGTATGCATTTTGTTTAGTCAGGGGTCTTCTTTATGGCAACATCCCGTCTCGAGCATAATCACCCACTCAGGAGCTTACCAGTCTAGCTTAAAACATAAGTAGATCGCTACATTTAAATGTCGACTGGGAAGAAAGACTGTAGAAAAAAGCTGTAATAAGTAAAAAAATATCCTGTAAACAAGGTCAAAGCATTGCGTATGCAGGGTTGGCTCTACATAGAGAGTGAGCAGGAATACCAGAAATCTCAACACTTCAAGATGGTGAAATGCCGAGACATGCCTGACAGACCAAACCAGCGAAGATCGACAGGCCAAAATAATTGGTCTATATACTTTGGAACCCCTGTTTCCTTTTTTTGTAGAGACAAGAATAATAGGTGCCATACAGTGTACTTTATGTTAAATAAAATGAATTGAACTTATTTACCATCGTGTATGTATAGTGTGAAAAGGAAGATAGTAACATTACCCCGTCGACCTCTGTATAGTCTGTACTGTCTATCCATCGTTCTATTTAGTGAGGTTTTCCCAGGAAAACATTTAGTCCAAATTCGCGCACATATGTGACTGTAAATTATCATGTGTCTATGTGTTTTAACACCTACTGAGACCATCAAACCCGCTAAAATTGAAACGGACGTTGGAACAAATTTAAATATTTTAATGAAAAATTAATATCAACCTGAATCCCACAATATAATAAAACCACCATTGAAGAAGACGAAATTTATGTTTCCCACTGAGGCAATGCCATTCGACATTGACGTTCTTTAATGTGTGCTCCTGGCATAAGGCGGGGTAGAAGCCACTAGATTCACAGACTAATCATACAGACATGCCGACTTCTCCCGCTTGCCTTTTCCGAGGAGATGGGTTAATATTTTGCACTGAACCATGTGCCGCGCGATAAAGGGAACCCGAAAGGGCTGAAATGCAATGTCTTCCCACCGCACTCCCTAGATAGAGTGTAGGAGCCCCGCCAGCAACGAAACTACCGGATATGCTCCGGCCTCGGTTCCATTTAAAGAGATATTTCTAACGACCCCTGCAGGAACCTGCCTTCGGGAAAAGTTGGCCCATAAGGCCACCAATCAACATGCTCTTTTTTTACGTACTCGCCAGAGGCCTCACCTACGACCAACGACGAATCGATAGAATGCTGCTGGGCTTGGAACTAAAGACTGTACTATCCCGTTGTACAGCTGGTTATGCACTTTCACGCGTCAAAGCAGACAGGATCTGGTACCCTACGGTATAGTATGGTCCTATCATCCAAATGCAAGCAGAGCAGTGCAACTCACAGCATGTGCTTTAGAGAGTATGTCAAGTTCTCAAGGCTACACTACATTATTCTGTGCCTGGTAACTCTCCTGCATCCAAGGGACGGAAAGGGTCTGTTGGAGTCCCCTAAGAGCTGCAGGTGCACATTCCCAGGAATTGGATTAAGAGAAAATGACATGCCGATGGCCGAGCTTAGACGAAGACGAAATGCCAGAATAAGTCTGATAGGACAAACCAAACCAGCAAGGATAGAAAGTGATAAATACCGACCAAATTTTCAAATTCATCACTCCGCAGATCTCAAGTCTGACAATTATCAAGTGTTAATTATTTCAAAGATTAATGATAGGAACCCCATTAAGAAGTTCCAAAATGATATTACGAGATGCGTTTGTCAGGCCCACGAGGATAGCATCACGAAGATCAGAAATTACCAAACTTTAGGTTAGTCGCGTCAAGGAGAAATTTCGAAATTTAAAGTGGAATATAGTGACCGGTAATTACGCTATTCTGGTCGAAAGAAGTAGTGTGAGAAAGGTACTTAAAAGATCACAGAATTATCTCACTAGTACGTTCTCAGGAATGAAATATCCTTTCTTAAAAAGCAGATTGAAAAGAGGCCGAGTTTTTATAAGTATATAATCCTTGAAAATAGTAGGCGGTTTCTAATTTTTCCGTTGAGTCAGATTATGGGAGAAACGCCAGGAAGCGTGTACGTAGGCAAACCGGCCGAGCACCGGGTCATATCTTGTCCAAGGTTGTGTCAGCCAGTCGGCAAGATTCAGCAGACCACTTGAGCAAACAGGTGAATAAAAGCGCCACCGGTTCCTCTAATTTCGAAAACCCACGCGGCCACCTGCTCATTCGGAAAGCGACTTTAAATAACGGCTCGCCCTTAATATATCGTTATTATTTAGTGGACTCCGACCCACGCCGATGTTTATACTGGTCTGGATCGCCCACGGACTCACACGCGCGTAATTTGTCCCGTCCATGATCATTCTACTCATTAAAAAAAATTAACGAGAAGAAAAATGTACTGGTATAATTCGATGTGCATACCGTGGATAAGTTCATTTTCCAAAAGTTGATAGAGCTTGTAATTGTTTTTGCCTAATGCATCAAGTTCATTATTACGTTATTTATTTAATGTTACTTAAAATCCCGCTTAATAAATTAAATTATAAGAGCAGTTACAACATGATGTTTTATCCCTTATATTATTGGGTTGTCCGGAAAATAATGCAGGATTTTAAGTTTTCATTAAAAAAAATCTATATAAAATATTCTGTTTACGTTTACAGGATTACTCATTTGTATGAATGTCAACACTTATTAATCCTCTTCCAAATGATATTGTTTGTTTACCTCTGTAGCATTCCGCTACTTGGAAATAATTCAGTCATCCTTATAATGTCAAAGCGAGAATTTCGTACGATTTTCTTTTACGAGTTTAAACTCGGCCGAAGCGGAGCCCAAACGGCTAGAAACATTAACCAAGTCTGGGGCGAGGGTTGTGTTAATGAGTGCACTGTGCAAAGGTGGTTTAAAAAATTTCGGGAGGGAGATTTCAGCCTTGAAGATGAAGAAGGTCGTGGAAGGCCTTCCTCTCTTAATGATGATGTTCTGCGATCAGTGGTGGAAGAAAACCCCAAAACAACTGTTCGAGAACTTGCAGAGCAACTCAAAGTCAGTAAAACGACCGTCGCTGACCACCTCAAGGCGATTGGAAAAGTGAAAAAAATCATCAAAAAAAGGTAATGGTTACGGTATGGTGGGCTTCATTTGGTTTAATACACTACAGCTTCTTAAATCCTGGCGAAACCATCAATGCTGAATCATACTGTAACCAAATTAATACCATGCATCAGAAATTGGCAGTAATGAAGCCCTCTTTGGTCAATCGGAAAGGCCCATTTTGTTGCATGACAACGCTCGACCACATGTGTCACGTGTAACGTCACAAAAATTATTGGAGCTTGGCTATGAAACTTTGCCTCACCCACCCTACTCTCCGGACCCCTCGCCTACTGACTACCATTTTTTTAGACACCTGGACCACTACTTACAACACATAATATTCAAAAATCAAACGGAACTGGAAAATGCATTTATTGACTTTATCAATTCTAAAAATTCTGAATTCTACTCGGACGGAATTATTAAGTTACCAACACGTTGGGAGAAATGTATTGAGAGTATGGGAAATTATTTTGATTAAAGAACATTGCTTTAAAGTAACTAGTTTCTTTTTTTTTTGTTTAATACCAAAATCCTGCATTATTTTCCGGACAACCCAATATTTCGTGGTCCGATTGACCATATAACATTTCAATTAATTAATTTTTATGTAAGGTATTGGTTGAATTGAAAAAGTCAGCGACACGAGCAGGATTCGAACCCACGACTTTCGGCTATTAAGCCGCTGCTCTAACCACTTGTGCTATCGTGACTTCGATCCAGTCGGACACAAACTCCCCATCTCAACCTACCTTTTGAATTTTCCCTTCTTTTTTGCCATTTCTCGAGGTAGATTGAGATGGGGAGGGACACTGACTTCTTCATTTATCTAATACCTTACATAAATAATAATTAATTGGAATTATGACGTTTGCTATAATTCAATAAAAATATTAAATAATTGATCGAGCACACATAGAGTAGGGCCAATGTAGATGTCTTCCACGATTGTTTATGTTACAAAATAATCCGAGGTTTAAACACCAAAAAGAGATCTATAACAAAGAGAGAAAGAATGAAGGGAATGACAAAATTGACTGTAGCACTATTAACTATGTATTTAATGCTTGCAGCTTGTAATGTACAGTTGCAGCATTTCGTACGTTTTACGAGCTAGCTCAAAATAATGCTCGGGAATCAAAACGTTTTTTAAAAACCAGAGTAGAGAAAATACAAATTGGTAGTTCTCCAGTGGTAATAAATGTAGTTTATTTAATGAATACTTGTGTCATTATACTGTCACTATTACCACCATCACTTCCTAGGGAATCTCGCAGCCTTCGATTCATCGATTGTCGAGGAGGATTCGAGAGAATTCGTGGGGATCGAGGTTTGCGATGTATTGATTTATAGCTGTGGGGAGGGTTTTGTGAAATTTACAAAAACTAATTTCATCGTTAACTAAAGACTGTAGGTATATTTAAATCTGTAAGTGTAGTTACGTTTGATGCATAAAATGGAGCATTTGGGATTTTTCGTAACATTAGGATATGACAGTTTGAATGAGACTGTTGGATTATTTGACTGAGCCCCGCATTTCCAACCCTTGAGACCAAACACTGCACTCATAAATATATCACACGGGGAATTATTGGTTATCTATGATTAATAAATTAATGTTTGGGATTGTCAGCTTTTTATCAACTCTTCCTAGGGCTCTATAAAAGAATAGATAAGTTCAATTGGTTCAGGTTATTCGGACATTATTTGTTATTATTTATACATTCATGTTCCTACTTTAGAGTAAATTTTAAAATTTAATAAATAAATTATTTAACAAATAAATAACTTATTCAATAAATAATAAAATAAACGTTGACGGACGTTTACGGTCCAGACGGATTTCGATCCTTGAAGTCTCTGTAGTTGTCCAGGTTCCGTTAAGTTGTCTTTTAAGTCTTGAGTTGGACTGTCAGTCTGCTGTCTAGGTAGAGTCCGAAGTATTTGACTTGAGTTCCCTTTGTTGTTATACAATAGAGAGCAAAAAAAAATTTTTTCAACGTGAATGTTCACTGGGTATTTTTTCTCCATTCAGTTTTGTCCTCCACTTTTTGCATCGTTCTTCAATAAGTTGAAGGCGTTCTTGAATATTGGAAGTAGCTTGGATAGGATAGGACTGAATTGCGGTAATCTCCGCGTAGGTTGTGGTAATGGTCAGCAGAATAGGTGATATAAAGGTTGGGTCAAAAATGTTCCGTCGTGGGATGCAGGCTTGTATCGGCCTGATTTCTGAGTACTCGTTGCCGCACCTCACTCTGAGGCAGCGGTCTGTTAAATAGGATTTGGAGGTATAATAAGAATTGGAGGAAGCGTTTGAATTTATAAAACATTTTATATAAAAATAGTTGTGCTGGTTGATGATATTATTATTTTTATAATATGATATGAACACAATTATTTTCATCCTTCTGGAGAACCCTGGGGAAGGCTTAATAAAAGGCCGAAAGCTTGGCAAAAATGTAAATCTACTTCATTTCGAACCAGATCCTCGATCCCAAACATCAAACGTAATAACTTAATACCCACGTGGGCTTTACTTTAAAAAAATATACCTGAAAAAATTACACACTTGCAAATTCTCAACTTTTTTGGTGAAAGCTGTAATTTTTTCAATATTGTATTTTTGTTTTGTTTTGTTTTCTAGAGGAAGTACGACGGAGACAAACTGAGAGAGAGTGAGAAAGCCTGAGAGAGAAAGATAGAGATAGACAGAGGCGGAGAGAGAGAGAGGTAGACAGACAGACAGACAGAAAGACAGACAGAGCGAGAAGGAAAGGGTAAGAGACAGATACTCACAAATAAACACGATCCAATCATTATAGAGACTAAAAAGGAAAAGTCAATATGTAGAGTAGGAAAAAAAAGAGGAAAGATATAATGTGGCGTAGATAATACACACAAAACAAAGTCTAAACTGGATCGAGAAAAGTAGGTAAAAGTGTATGAGATGTTGAAAATGAATGAAAGAGGGACAACCAAGCGCGGAACAAAAAAAACAGGTCGGTATTGTAATAAGTATATATTTTAAAAAATATATTCTTAATTGTATGCGACCGTAGATATTGGTCAGCAGAGGAGTAAAAGGCGTAATATTACAATATTTGATTAATTATTTATACGATAAATATTGGCTCTCTTCGACCGGATTTATTACGTGGTGTGTTATTTGCATAAGTCTGTGTTTCCCCGTCTTTTGGCATTTTATCATTAATTTCCCAAAATTGAACCCGCTAATGTCGGATTACATCAAGGAAGTCTGAGTCCGTTCTATAAATAAATAATTTGAGTAGGCGTGGCCCACGCCCTGATTACAATATCGCCTGGGCGATAAATTACAGGCCGTATGACAAATAGTTAAAGCCAATCTCGTCACCTGGGATTTCAATAAATTCAATTATAACATAATAATGTTTATTGTGAAAGAGAATTCTAACGAGCTAGTTCTACATCGAGCGCCTCTTTAGCTCAGTGGTAGAGCACTGGTCTCGTAAACCAGGGGTCGTGAGTTCAAACCTCACAGGAGGCACAGATTTTTTTGCAATAAAATTTTATGCTGAACCATAATTTTTTAATTAAATTTTTTTTGTTTTTAATAATTAAATAATACTCACAAAACAGCTATTCTGATGTCTCACTTTTTAATTAAAATAGAGCAATTTGAACTGTGTTACTCCTTGTTTTCTAAAATTATATTCTCGTTCTTATCTAGCTGCATTTACTGTTTGGTTGATATTGATCTATAAAGTTGAGAGAAGTTGACTTGAAAATTGGTTTCAAATTGGTCATTTGATTGTGCAGTAAGCCAACTTTGTTCCGTTAATAAATCTTCAGAGGGATGAAACTTTTCAATCAATATATCAACTTTTGAAAAAGTTCTTATACATGTTTTTCTTGCGTGTAGGGTTTATTAACAGTCCTTTCAAAGTGCAATTTAAAAAAATTGTAAATAATAATAGAACTTAATTATTGGACACGGACTTACTTTTGGGGCAAAGCCCGCGTACATTGAGGCATATAGAGTAAGGTTGCTAACATTTCGACAACATAACGAAACACATCGTTCACCCAATTGAAGCGTGCAATTACTTGTCTCCATATAGAGAGCCAACCATACAGGAATGCCGCTTGATAATTAGCTTGAGCATGGTAGCGAGTATCAGCGTCCCCTGTTGATTTTTGTAGGAAATAGGGTTGTTTTGTTACACAGTACTGATAATTGATATGTGTGATATTTATATGCCTCCTAGTGTGAGCTGAGAGTGTATGTATTTATTAGCGAGAATGTGTATGTAAGAGGTTCAATGGCGGTGAATTGAGTACCATATCAATATTCAATTAGATTAGTTATGTAATAGGTGTGAGTAGGACTGAAGGAATAGTACGAATGGATTCGGTTTTACGGGCTGATTAAGATAGCTGGAGTTAGCTGCCGATAGCCCCTGGAACTCAACATCCGACGTCTAGCCTCGGACTGTTTATTGGAGATTACAAAAACTGGAATTGCCGGTGTCCTGCGAGAAGAGATAGGTTCAACTCTGTAACAGCGTGTACGTACATCACAACGAGCGTAGATTTGAGCTCATATAAATCTTTCAGTTACGATTATTTTACTTTATTAAATATTTACTTGCTTAGAATCATCGTGCAATTTACACCATCAGTAAAGGTTTGGCATTATAGGTTGCGTACAAATGTGAAATATTTAATAAAATTCACAAATCATAAAATTACACAAGACGGCTTTTGCCTTATCATTTTAAATTTTATTGCAACGTTGAATTGAATTTCAATATTGAATCTCAATTTATTTTTACGTACTTCCCGGTTGGCCAATTTTTACAGAACTTACTGGCTATTAATTTAATATTAGTCACGTCGATAGCGAGAAAAAAAAATGACAAATCAAATATTTCCCGCAAAGCTTACAGCCGAGTGGGACGAAGCTGTTTTATAATTAACCATTCCTTTAACTTGATAAATAAATATTGACAATAACGAATGAGCGACGTGACGGAACCTGGCAGAATGTATTTCATTCCCTTTTCTTTTTTAATCTTTATTTGCAATTATGATTGATACGGAGATGGTGAGATAAAATTCTCTAACACGTCTGCCCATTAAAACTGAACTGACATCAACTTCTAGAAACAGGAGCCGGAATCAGAAATATCATAATAATTTTATTATGTAAATATCCTTTAGAAGAAGAAGTATTGTCGCTTAAATGACAGGTTTTTATTAGCCAGACTCGTTGGCACTGGCAATTTTTTCCTGCAATACATGTTTTAGTTTTGTTAGTAAGTGCATTGCAATTCTTTCTCCGTCTGCGCTTAATACATAATTTTTTTATAAATACCATGTAGAAAAATACTAATAGATAAAATGCGTTGTTGATAAAGTTGAAAATTATTAGCAACTTAATAAGTCAAAGCATTTATGTACCTTTCTTTCGATTTTAACGATTTTTAACCATTTTTATTTAATATTATTTATGTGTCCTCACTCTCCCCTCTCTCTTTCATTTTTCTCTTTCTTCCTCACCAACTATCCTTCTCTCTATCACTTTACACACACAAAATAATGTATAAATCTTCACTCCTCTTACGATAAAGTTGGTCAGTTGCCAAAAATTCAACATATTTTTTCTGCTTTGGTTATTTACTATCTTTATTATTTCTTTTTGTATGTGTTTTGTTTGATTTTTACGTTGAAGGTATTTTGTTTTTCTTTCTTAGGCTTTTTCAATTGTCATTTTTCTTTTTGTCTGTGTTTAGTGTAATTTGTTAAATTTTGCTGCTTTGGTTTTTAGCTGGGTTTCATGTCTCGTTTAGTGTGTTTTGTTTCACATTTCTATCTTTTTCGGCTTTTTCATTGTGTTAAAATTGTGAAATGAATTTTTCTCACGATAAAAAGTTGAAATAATGTATTAACCCCCTTGTTCGTACACGCCTCTTTTTCCCATTTAGCATAAAATTTCGGCAGTTTGGTTTCATGTCAGACCGAAGAAAAGGGTGTACCGCTAGAAAGCTTATTAAAAGAAGAAAATGTTAACATATTTTTCAAGCTCTACTGTAAATTTCTCCAAGATTGCAAATTTTACAAATTTTAAACTTAGTAGTTTTTAAAATATTTAGTGTTTTCTGCTTTGGACTAAAAATTAAATTTAAGTTTGACGCTCTCTCTCTCTCTCTCTCTCTCTCTCTCTCTCTCTCTCTCTCACGTAGGCACACACACATACTTTCGCTAGAAAGCTTATTAAAAGAAGATATCATCAAATTTGTCAAGCTCTATATGAATTTCGCCAACAAGGTTGCAAATTTCGTTGTTCATAAATTTTAAATATAGCTGTTTTTGAAAATGTTAATCTTTATGGTTTTTATTAAAAATTAAATTTAAAGTTGTAGAAAGGTGCCAATTTAAAAAAAGTGTAACGTTTTTATCGATGTTTTTGATTTACATTTTCTTAAAGGTGACTGATTCAACAGCTACTAGTAGATTTGTGACGGAAACCGAAAAGAGTTGAACAAAATATAAAATTAATTAATCATTTTATGTAATGTTTTGGTCGAAATGGAAAAATTAGTGTCACGAGCGAGATTCGAACCCACGGCCTTGGCTTTATGAAAATATAAAATGTTGAATATATGTGATAAGAAGAAGTGATTCATCACTCGTACGGCAAGTTCGTCAGGTGCTTCTACACCTCAAATACATTACAAATGATTGTACGAACCATGATCCGATCCTCCGAACATTTATGCTACATTTAAGGTGTAGAAGCACCTGATGAACTTGAGGTACGAGTAGTACTCACCACCTTATATACAACATATACAGGGTGAATTGCTACTCGTGCTACAAACTTCTCCAGTAGATTCTTCACCCTAAGTTGAACAAAAAAGTTCATATTGTCCATGGTCCGATTCTCAACCATTTCAGAGTAATTTCGCTTTTTATCGATTTTGAAAGATATCACGTCCTGGGGTCGGAAAATCATGATATCTTTTAATCTAAAAATTTCTCTGAAAATCTAATAGCACCGTTGAAATTCCCGTTAATTTTTCAATAAGAAGATGACGGTGGCAAAATGTTTGGGCTAATTTTTTGTGTTTTATTTCAGCCAGAACTACGAAAAGAGTGGAAAATTGTGTAAATCGGAAAGTGCATAAAGTAATCCAGAGTTTCTAATTTTAGTCTCAGAAGGCAGCAAATTTGAGGAAAACTACCTGATTTAATAACGCTTCCAACGCACTCGTCATTTTCTTATTTAGTGGTTGTGAGACCAAGATGTTGATGACAAAAAGAGAAAAAATGGTGGTTCAAGGATTGCTAATGTTTGAGAGTTCAACTTTTTATATTTAAATTGGGTCAGTTAATCTTGCCAGAAAATCTAAGTAGGGACCGATGAGGACATTTCCAGTAACTCCCGCTCAAACATTGATTGAAAAACGTCTTTGAGAATGTTGCTGACGACTTGCATGTGGGTTTTGATGGGAGTATTGGTGCAGATTATGGGTGTTAAATACTCCGTCTCGGGTGAAATTTGATTCATCTGACCACAAAATTCGATGAAAGAAGTGATGTTCCTCAGTGTCAGATTGTACAAGCCAACAACAAAATTCCTTCCTACGATAATTGTCACCAGTATGCAATACTTGAATCTTTTGAACGTGGTAGGGATATAGTTTTTCCTTTTTCAAAATTTCACACATCTTGAACTGGGAGATCCCGAATGCTCTCGCGAGGTCTCGTGTGCTGATATCTGGTTGAGCCATTACCCGATCGATCAGTTTGCTGATTACCTAATTCGCGTAAATTTGTGGGGAATCTACCTGTTCTACGGAGACATTCGTGGAGCCTAATGAAAACACCGATACTAGGTAAACGTCGGTGAGGATACCTAACTCCATATTCTTGACGCGCTGCTCTCGCGCTACAACCGCAGAAACCATAAACAAGATGCATATCTGCATACTCTTCATACGAAAATGTAGACATTATCACAAATTTTGTTAACTGCACGAGTACACTTTAGACAATGAACAAAATTCAAATCTTTTCATTCGTTGTGAGTAAACACCATTATCTTATTAGGTATTAATCCTAATTCCAATTGTGTAAATAAAAGACTTATTGGGTCTTTCTTCCTTGACCTTCTAGCTGTTTGTAAACTTCTTAAGCATTACATACTAAATGGGCATTAAATTAAATTAAAAAATTTCAATGGAATTATGATTTTGAGAGAAAAACAAAGTGAAAAAACTTTTTGTGGTTTTTACAGTTTTTCTCTTTTTGTCATCGACATCTTGGTCTCACAACCACTAAATAAGAAAATGACGAGTGCGTTGGAAGCGTTATTAAATCAGGTAGTTTTCCTCAAATTTGCTGCCTTCTGAGACTAAAATTAGAAACCCTGGATTACTTTATACACTTTCCGATTTACACAATTTTCCACTCTTTTCGTAGTTCTGGCTGAAATAAAACACAAAAAATTAGCCCAAACATTTTGCCACCGTCATCTTCTTATTGAAAAATTAACGGGAATTTCAACGGTGCTATTAGATTTTCAGAGAAATTTTTAGATTAAAAG
Source organism: Cimex hemipterus (assembly GCA_039619505.1). Classification (NCBI taxonomy): domain Eukaryota; kingdom Metazoa; phylum Arthropoda; class Insecta; order Hemiptera; family Cimicidae; genus Cimex; species Cimex hemipterus. The sequence continues at coordinate 25,376,613 of CM077105.1, read as the reverse complement.
ATATCACGATTTTCCGACCCCAGGACGTGATATCTTTCAAAATCGATAAAAAGCGAAATTACTCTGAAATGGTTGAGAATCGGACCATGGTCAATATGAACTTTTTTGTTCATTTTAGGGTGAAGAATCTACTGGAGAAGTTTGTAGCACGAGTAGCAATTCACCCTGTATATTCTAGTACGATAAATGCTATTTTCTATTTTCAGTCCATTTCTTCTTTCGCCTATTGTTTTCTGTCTTCTGCACTATGTATTTTTATAGCTTGACTCTTTATTCTTCTCTCTCACTCTCACTCACTCATTTTTTATCCATCTATCGCACATCCACTCGGATTTTTATACAGTTTGAGTAATTATTTCTAACTTACGTCGTACTTTATTAATATAGTTATCAACGGATATAAAAATAATGATAATAACTGCCTGAGATTAAGTGAAGTATTAATTAGTCAAAATTCTGGAAGCCTTGAAATTTGGCTTTTTTCCCTCTGACATTATAATGGCTTCATTAAGACCAATCCATTTTGAAAAGAGGCACGGCCCATTGTTTTGGTAGCCCACGTTGACCCGTTCCTCATTACACGTATCTGATTTTTTAATTTTAAATTAATTAAGGAAGGAAACGGGTATGATTAATTGCCGTTGGAATTGTAAAAGTAACGTTTGCGTGGGCGTCGTGTCGGGTTGTTTCAGACCCTGGAGAGAGATTTTTCGGTTTAATTGCGCCAAACGCATATTCTTCAAGAATAAAAGTGTGCATCCTAAGAGTCGTATTTGTTATGGGAGGACTTGCACCGACTTCCGCCCTGGACCATATAAAGAAGTCTGGCGAAGTCGATCCTCTTATAAGGAACCACGGCATTCCTGCTTAATCTTCTACCGACCACTCCAACTTTTTTTTTCCTCAAATATCCTTCTTAAGAACTCAAGACGTTCCTGAAGGAGAAAAACAACTACGGTCAGTTTCTTTTGCTTTTCTCCGAAATGGGAAGAATTCTAACTGTAAAATAGATATTAAATCGCCGTGCAATAAAGTTGATACAAAAAATTACGTTTGTTAATTCATAATGTCATAATTGTTCCATAAAAGGTCCTGTTTGTTGAACTAATTTATAAAGTTAACTAAGCACTAATTACAATAATTTTGCAACATTGTTCATTAGTTTTGTATCAGGAGAAATTTCCACAAAGTTAATCTTGTTTTGCTCGCTGAAAATAAACCAAAGTGTATGATAAAGCAATGATGTTCCATTTGCAAGTAAGGGATTGATAATTACAGAAGAATTTTTCATCTTGAGGACGAAGAAATCTTCTTTCTTTTGCAACATTTATTCAACTTAAATGCAATATCGCACCGATATTCCCTCCGATTAGACATGTAGGAAACCCAGGGCCGTAAAACGCCCTGAAGCGAGTTTATTTTATAGTTTGTAAATGAAACGCGTAAAAACCCTCGAGTAATAAAACTATTCGGCCTTATTTTCGAGGTGAAATCTATCTGACATGCCGATCTCTTTAAACAGCTATTATATCAGATAGCAGATATAGTATCGATTTAGAGGTCGGTACAGGTAATAAACAGCATCATAAAAAAATGCAGTAAACTCTAAACAATAAAAAAAAACACGTAAGATTGTTTCACAACGATTTCAAATTTCCTGATTTCTCCTCGCTATAATAAATAGCGTCTTGATTTATATTTAATTATAAATTTTCAGTGTAAAGACAGATTTGAACATGACAACAATCTCCTTAACATTTAAAATAAAATCAAACAATCTAGTGCTATGGTGCGAAGAACACCGAGCGGTGATTACTTCTCACCGTCCAATAGGTTGCAACTCACGAAACCTATGTCACTTTAATCTCCTGGGATGTTAACCTCAAAACTTAAAAATGGGGGGGGGCGGTTATTGCAACGGATTTGTAGAATTGTATGACATATTTCACCAAAGAAATTTTAAGGTCATTGTTGATTGTGTGATCGGAATCGCAGAAAGATTGCCGATGTTAGGATTGGGATGTCTAAATGCTTTTATAGTTGAAATGTTTGTACACAGTTCGATGCCGTACATCCATATGGGCTTTACTGATATAACAATCGTTTGTTGAGGTGCAGTTTTGCTTTTTTACTGTATTATGTGGATTCCATGTTGGCCTTCTATCCATGTTCATACAGCACGAGGTAGTTGAAGGTACGGAAAGGAATATGATGTAGATTTCGTGTGGCGTTATTCCAAGTCGGAGAGTAAAGGTTATGGGTTGGCTTTGTCAGCATTTATATTTATTCGCTATTTATTTTTTTATAATTTTCAAACGAGGTTATATGTCGAAAAGCCAGTAGGGAGCGATATGGCAGGAAGGGTCTTTATTGGAATTTAGGATAGCAGTATCATTTTCAAAAGTTTAACTAAATGCGTCGGGTGGGTAGAGAACAGTATACGTTGAATACAGAATGGAATTGTACTACCCTCTTGGTGGCATTTCTGGATGATGTACTTGTTCATTGGTTGGATGTTTTTCAGAAGCCAAACTTTTGAGATGCGACAAATGTTTTGTTCTTCTAGGATTATTCTTTTCAAAAGGAAGTAATTATTTTTGTTGATAGTATCATTTTTCCGAATGGAAATGCCTTTCGAAATGTGTGAAAAAATGGATTCTCAAAAATTCATCTATTCGTTTTGCAGATACTTTTAGTTATTGTATAGCTGGGAAAGCAAAAGAGGTGAAAATAAAAAATTGTATAAAGTTGGAAAATTTAATTTGTGTTTATTTTTTTTAAACCTAACTTTTAACAACAATCAATTACAGGATCAGTTGTAATTATTGAGTTTTGAAGGAAAAGGTCATTTTCTGTTGAACGAATGGATGGATTTTTGAGGATTGATTTTTTTCACAGATTTTGAAGAACATTTCCATTCCAAAAATTGATATGCCAAAATGAAAATATTGAGGTTTTCCTTCAGAATTGGATATTTTCAACTTGCTGATGTTTCTAATTTTTAATAATTTTTAAAAAGACAAATTAAATGTTAACATTTTATTCAGTTAAATTTTTTAATTTCTCCTTTTGAAATTGAAATGGTCAAGTTCTGAAAGAAAAAATCAATATCTAGACCAAACGGCTGAAATTTTGAGCTTCTGGTATCTCTTTTTTAGAAGAAAAAGTCCTTTCAAAATCTGTAAAAACATGCGTTTTTCAAAATGCATCTATTCGTTTAGAAAATGTTGAAGTTTTTCGTTAAAACTGGATAACTTCAATTTATCGTAAAGAAAGAAAGGGAGAAGATTTAAAAATTAATTGAACGAAATTGGATAATTTAATTTTTGATTTTTTAATATAAATTTTAACAACAATAATCACTTACTTGTTTACCAATTTCTTAAAATGGAAATTTCTTTCAAAACTCCTACAAAATGGAGCATTATATTTTTTTTTAATTTCAACGCCAGGTCCGCTTAACTTATTAAAATTCTAATAGCCCCGGCAGAATCAACGCGAAAAATTACCCTTGAAACCATATTTATTTTAATAATAAAATATACAGCAAAAAATGAAAGGCCTTTAGGTCTTTAAAACGTCATTTTTATTACAAGGAATATGTGCTTATTTTCTCATCGATTTTCTGACAAAATACTCAAAATTCCGTTATTAGTGCATATGTTTTTGGTTGGTCCTCTTTAACAAAAGTAGTGATTTTAAATTGATTTATAAATTTTAATATCAGTATTTTTTAAACTATTTTAAACTATTAATAAACCAATAGATTAGATACGGTTTTAAAAATATCCATGCACTGTACAATAAAGGCGTTAATGCATTAAAACACCCAAGAGGGAAAATATTAATTACAATATTGTAATTTAAAAACTGTGACGTTCAAAGAAACCATTGTTTAATTGAAAAGCTCGGGTGGGCGTCAGACGTGGGTGAAGACAAAGAAGGGGTAGTTCATTAGGAAACGTCATAATGCATTCATTCTCCATAAGAGTCAAGTCTATGTTCCGAAGAAAATATTATGTCAATATAATTTTTAATCTTTAATTATACATTTTCTTGATATCTGTTTTACCTTGACAGGCTTACATGATCTAATTCAGTCGATAAAATTGAAATTTGTCCTTGCTTGTCAGGAAAGTAAAAAAATCCATGGAACTTCTAATATACACTCAATGACAAAACCGGACGGTTGTATTAATTGGTTTATTTTCCATAATAACTAGGTAAACGATTGATAGTTGACTTAAGCACAACATTAATAACTTGTTGTTTACCTTTATAGAGATTCAGCAATCTTTTTGCACTGTTTAGATTAAAAATAAAGAAAAACAGTTCAAATTCATATTTTCCAGAGCCAACTTGTCAAGTGACTTAATCGGTTTTATTGGAATGTTTTCTTTGATGAAACAATACATTTGTGTAAAAAATTATGTTTTCCTTAAAGCATTTCTTTAAGTCTAGAAGATCCCCCCTCGGAATGATGTTTTGTCCTATGGCGAATTATCTATGTACCACGTTGGTTAAACGGCAGTTTAGGATCACTGGAAGTCTCGATCAAACAGAGGGTAATGGTGGATAGCAATGTACAACCTTCGATATGTTTTTACCGTAGTTCGGAACCGTCATTTAACGGCTTTCTAACGCCTAACCTCAAGACATCTAGTATCGTGTTAACAATGGGGACGCTCTATACATAGAAATTTGTCAGTTTGGTTGGAGACAATCAGATGACCTGGACATGTGGAGAATACTATGCTTCATATGCCATGCGAGAGTCACTGTTTTTTTTTTTGTGTGTTTTTTCAAAGACAGTCCTTTATGGTTCGGGTTGGAATGATCCGATCATATAGAATGGATCTTTGACCGCACTAAGGTACATTCAGGAAGTTCTTCTGAAAACAATTAAGCACTTTGCTCATGCATGACAATAGCTCTACTGGAGTAGACCCCATGGGACCCTAGCCGATTGTTGTGTGAACATATAAAGAAGCAAATTCAAACATTAACTTTAAGAGAAAACAATGCACAACGAGAATCACTAGCTAAGCGTAAATTTCTGCCCAACCAAATCACAAGCTTTTTTCTGCAATCATATTATAAACATGACTATAAAACTTAATTAATTATGATAAAAATAACTTTTATAACTAAAACGTTCTGCATCGATTATATATATGAACCAAGAAATGCAATTCACAACAGACATGTATAATGAATCATTGGTTTTGATAGAAGTTAATATGTAATGTTAATGTCGCAACTGAAAATGACAATCGATTACCTAATTTCATATTTGATACTGAATTACAACAGAAGAAACCTCAACACCACTGATGGAACAATTGAACACGCCACTTTATTTAATTCAAAATTAAGTCCATTATTTTATCAAAAGGTACCGTAGTCAAAATATATAATTAATAATGCTATCTTCAATTCCTTTGTTTACTTTTGTACTGATTATTTCCATTAGCACAAAAAGTTCCATTATGCCTTTCCATTTTACTACGCCTAAAGGTCGCGTTCTGTTAATTATTTTCCTTTGTTGTTCATTAGATATTACTCTTATTAATCCATTTATGTTATGAGGCCTACTTGACCAAATCACATCTTTCAATTAATTATTCTTTTTGATACACGATAGATCAAGTGGTTTCAGCAGCAGTGAATTGAGCCGCAGGCCGTAGGTCTAATCCCACTCGTGAAACTAACTTTTTCATTTCAACCAATACCTTACAGAAAAAGAATAATTATTATTATTGTTAAGCGTTTTTCAATGGTTCCAGTCAGGCATTTGAGTGAGTAGGGTCATAACGTTATTAGAAAAAGGATACAGCAATCTTGATGTCACCATACAAACTGAATGTAAAGTACTCTACAGTAGGAACACAGTTCGACGCTTCAGATAAACAGGTTTCACAAAGTCGACTGGGTGTACAGACGAGAGAGAGAAAGATTCATCCGTCATCAGGTTCTACGAAACAGAACGAAAGAAAAATGAGATAACAAATCTGATAGACAAGACCGATTGTTTCGATTTCCTCCACGGCTGTAAGAAGAAGGCTCAATGAAAATAACCTCAGGCCCGTCACCCAGCCTTTTGGAACTTTTCTCACCACAGTTCAGAAAATGGCCAGTCTTCAATTCTCATAGGAACATATTGGGGACGAGCTCTCTTTGCAGATGACGTGTGAGTTGGCACCAACTCTTCAGATGGACATAGTTTTTATGGATACGCTCAGGAGAGCTGTATGGTTCTTCAGGTGGCATTTCAAGGTAGGTCATGGATGTTCCAGAGTGACTTTTTCTTGGACGCCCGCACCGAATTGGTTGTGCCAGGAAGATCTCTAACGTCACAGAAGTATTTACAGGACATCGAAGAAAATGTAGTGTCATTTCCGGCCCACTTCGGGGCTCCATTAAACTCCGGCTAAGGCAGGATAATGTCGATCCCGTATTGAGGTTGGAATTGAGTGTTTGGCAAAGCAGGTCGAACACCAGATTTGAAGCCAATCGGACACACTTGGGACCAACTTAAGAGATGAGTATGACGACGGTCCCAGGTCCTTAACACCCTAGAAAAGTTTGGAATGATGTTCTTGATAAATGGGTAAGAATCCCTCAGGATTTTATCATAACTCGTTTCCAAAGATGCAACACGTTTCACGGAGTGAATTACCGGCACTAAAGCGGACAAAAAAAAATTATTACATTTTTTGAACATTTTGTTGTTTCTTCTTCTTTTTTTTCTTGTTTTGTTCTTTACTCAATAATTGTGAATATCCTTGTGAATACTCAATAATTATTTTTGCAGTATTGGTATACAAAAGATGGATAAACATAAATACATTATCACTTAAGGGTGGTTCGTTAATTTTGTTCATCAGTGTAATTTGAAATAAACCAACAATAAGAGTCCGATTTTTATTATTTAAGTGTATTTATCTAACAGAAATATGTACTTGTATGAGCGAAACGTTTAAATTGATCATTCAAAACATGCAGATAAAAAAGGGTCGTTCCTGAAAGTTTAATTGAACAGTGTTGTATCGCAAGATGTAAATGTTCCGCCTTTAATTATCCGAAGTACAGGTGAATTTATTTTATCTGGTTAAAAGCAATACTTAGACCAGAGTAGGATTTTTAGTAGAACAGTTTATCGGATAAGACACGGGTAGAACGTTTCAGGTAATATCTTAATACTGGTTTAATTGCGGCCTTAGATTAGGAGTTTTATTTATTTTTCAATGAATATCGTTGGCGTATTTATCTGTATCGTAAGGCCGTTTTGACGTTAATTCAGTCAACGAGTTATCCTTTTTATTTCTATTTATTCGGCCCCTAATACTTTTTTCCATAAATTCGACGCCGTTTGTAAGTTATGACGCCGGATTCAAATGAACGCCTACTCCACGGTCCTTGTTCTTCGCTTCTTCTGGTCCCTTGTTCTATATACTTTATGGGCCGGGCTCTCTCCGGCTTATTGGAAGAACATGCGTTCTACGAGGGCCGTTGTGTAACGCGATGAGGATCCAGTTCCATAAAGGCTCCTTCAACGTATTGCATACCGGAAACTGTCCGGCAGAAATATTCTACCTGCTCATCTCTGAGCAGGTGTCGAGGGTGTTAGCTAATATTTATTCCAATCGCTTGTGTAAAATACTCTTTAACAAGTATTTCTTTCCTTTCGACATTCCGCAAAACTCGGATTAAAAAAAAAAAAAATGAAATTGTATATTTGTGTCTGTCTTTCTGGTGGTGTTTGGTTGCCTGTGAGTCAGTTGCGTATGGATTTTATATTCAAAAGGGCCCATTTTTATAAAATTACTCACTAAACCTGGAAAAAAGAAGGTGTAAACAAATAGGTGCGCGTTTGTACTTCATTTTTCTTTGCAAAATAAACCAAAATCAATGCTGAAATAATTCCAAATATGCAATACAATAAATAATGAACAAAATAATTTTAGTATTATTTACAAGAATGAAAGTTCTGTACAGAGATTAATCAATGTCAATTTACTTTTTACCTACAAAAATCACATTTCAAAATTAAATAATCAAGAAATTTGGTCTCGCTTAAACCCATTTTTATTCAGTAGATTTATCCCTATAATTTAAAAAAATTGAAGTCATATAATAGGGAATAAAAAATATATATTTCTAATATTTTTTTTCTAATATTTCTAACATGACATATTCTTGTTGACAAAGGCTTTCTTTTTATACGGCTTCTTCAACCATCTAAATTTGAAAATACATGCATACAAAATACCTAATGCCGAAGGCCCCTGCATCCCACTTGGTCTGGCTTGTTCATATTCCATTAAACCAAAACCCATTTTGATAAAGGACTCCGCTTTACACTCAAATATATTGGCCTCAATTTGCAAATGCTCGTTTGACGGCCAAGAAAACACTCCAGTTTTTAGCATTGAACTGCATACATCGATTTCAAGAAATGCAAACTTTAGATCGTTGTTAAATTAGTTTTTGACACCTACGTATAACTTGTCGCGCGATACGCATTTAAAATTTCCAGTACATATTTATATATTATGTATATTTCATTTAATATATTTGTATAAATTTTTGTTTTACTCAGGAAAGAGTCTATTGAGGAGAAAGATATAAGCCAGGGTATATTCATGAATATAGATTGAAAGTGCATCACTAGGAAACAAATAGCCAGGTCGTCCAAAGTGAAGAAAAATTTTGAATTTTTATAAATTGAGATTGTTTGAATTTATAAAGGTAGTTTTGAAGATCTTAAGGTACAATATGTTAATCGTAGGTAATAAAAATATTGATTTTCAAAAGGCGTTTCAACATCTTGAGAGTTGTGTAGTAATTTACAATTGAATACAAAGCGTTAGAACGAATCGTTATTAGCTCATGAAATACCTTAAGATTAAAATCAAGATAAATACCTATTTAATTTTTAACTCTTGAATTTAAAATTATCTTAAATATTTCTCTCTCTCTCTCTCTCTCTCTCACACACCACACTCTCTCCCTATATATGTATATATGAACCTCTATCTTTCTCTTTCACACCCCCAAACTAATTTTGGTTTCATTGCCTGAGCTAGATACAATTAATCTACGTACAAGTCAAAGATATCACTTCGCAAATCTAAAATAAAAACAATGTTTTGGTTTCAAAAGTAGCCTGACGTGGAATCTTCACAGAAGACTCAAGCATCAAGAGCATTTGACAACTACGAAGTTTTAAAGGACTGAAATCAGATATGAAGGTAAAGAACAACCTAACTCTGTGTAAAACATAATTTCTACCTATTTGACATATGAAGCGGAACTGAAGGGATCTGCCAAGCCATCTAACAGCCAACAAATCCAAGCCTTCCAATCAAAAGTCGTTAGAAGAATTCTCCAAACTCACCATCATGAAAATTTTTGGGAAAATGTTAAATCAATTAAGAATAGAGAATATCAGTAAGGTAAATATGAATTCAAAGATGAAGTAATGAACGTTGTAATTCCAAAACAAAAACTCTCTCAACGCGACATACAGTAATGACACATCTACACAGAAAACGGGCGTTTTGAGCCCTGAAGATGTCTCAATAAAGATCGAAACGTTGGCACGATAAAATAATGTTTTTCTAAACCTATGTCACACCAGACCGCATCTCACGATCTCCAGATCATCATTAATTAACCGTCATTGAAGACCATACATTACCAAAAAGTACAAACTTTTATTGTTGATGTACACTCTCGATTATCAAATTTACCTACAAAGACATGGCACATAAATCAAAAGCACCCGTATAGTATAAAAAGAGCTGCTTTATTTGTTTATTTATTTTTAAGATAGAAAACGGGTTTTAAGCCTCTTTACGCCATTATCTCTAATCTGATGATTTGATTATTTCAAAATTAAATCTGTTCATATTTCTACTATAATAAAATGAAATACCAGGTAGATATGATTTTTATTGCCTAACTCTTACTCATTCTGTTTATTGTAAGAGTAGGCGAATATATTTAATGAGTAATATAATAAATATCAACAACACGAAAAAACCCTTATATTTATACCTAGTTTAATTAGGTTAAGGTATTGTGAAACTTTCTAAATGGCCTGTCAAAACTACAAATCGTATCGAATTGCCCCTCCCCCCTGCACGAGTATAAAAAGCCAGTTTGAAAGGGCAGTTAAGAAAGGTTTAACGATCCTTTAACAAGACAATATTTAAAAAAGGACAAACGGCAAATCAAAACCAGACCGTTTTTTTTTTTACCTTATAAACAGAGGGATAAGCGTTACCATTGTAATAAACGTCGCTTAATGAGCTCAGTAATTTGTTTAACTGCCGAAACGTGTGCGATAAACCGACAAGTTTGTAATTTGTATACTACCTGAGGTATGATAAGCCGAACAGACTGTATATTTTTTACGGCGAACCTCTATACATAATGGGCCATATAATGACAAAAGCCCACACCGAGATGCCGGCATAATTAGCCCATTGTATGGGGTGTAAATAGGAGGAATTACAAAAATGAAATCAGGTTGAAAATTGAGTAGATGGTGAAATATAATCGGTCACTGTTTATGTGTTATTGTGGAAGAAATATTCTTCTTTTTTGTTGTTCTATATGTCTGTCCTATTTTAGAACATCATACATAAAATATACTATAAAATTAATAATTAGACCTTATATGATGTAAAAAAATGTCTCTTTGTATCTACAGTTTTTAAGAATAAATTTAAACAAAATATAATATAATGCGGTTTCCTCTTATACATGGCTTTGTACTTAGCAGAACATACATCGGCTATCTTATATCACTCCAATATATTGTTGCATGCCTGTTTTATTGGTATTTACATTTAAAATTAGAAAATTTGATAATGCAACGCGGAAATTTTATTTTTACAATAAAACGATATAGGGAACGTGTAACTAGGCAACGGCTGGGCTAGCTCTCAGGTCTTTTGATTGAAATTATTATATTCTTTTGAAATTAGGAATTTCGCGATGCCCGAGAATTCATAAGTCAACACAGAAGTAATGGACAAGCCAAAATGATCCGTAACGACAAAATTACAATGTTTTTATTGTTATAAAGATGAGAATAATACAGTATGCCTTACATCTTAGAAATTCACAAATATCTCTATGAATTCAGAACACTCAACAAACATGTGGTATTTGTTTGGGTTCCTAGTCATGTCGGCATTTCTGGAAATGAAAAAGCTGATCAACAGGCAAGAAACGCTACAAACCATCCACAAAGAACAGATCAATTTCTTCTCCATCCAGATGATATAGTCGCTTATGTGAAAAACATTATCAAACGAAAGTGGGCGGCAAGATGGAATGCGTGTAGAGATAGTATGAAAGAAATTAAGCTAGCTGTACATAAATGCCCAACTGAAGAACGTGAGAGAAAAGAACTTGTAATTCTCTCTAGATTGCGAATAGGTCATATCAGGTTAATTCATAATAGACTTTTAATAGGCAACAACCTTCAGACTTGTCCTCGATGTACGCGAAGTGGAGAACGCATCATTCTGACAGTAAAACATATTTTGGTCGATTGCCCCACTTTACAACCCTTTAGGCAAAGGCTCAACCTTTCGAGTGATTTACAGGAGTTACTGGGTCCCCCAGTGTTTCTTTCGAAGAGCGCTTTTCAGTTTTTTCAAATTTATTGGAATTTATAATGAAATTTAGGCCTTTTCCCAAATTATTTTACCATTGAATGCCTGCTAATATCTGCATAAGAGTTGTGCGTGCATGATTTCTTTTCTCAGAGGTTTTTGAGGCTGCCGGAGCGGAAAAATAAAATGGAAGACAATACAAATTGCGGGATAATGCACTGCAATGCCCAATATCGCAATTTAATTAAGAAAAATAGCTCCAAAAAAAAATGTTATTATGTTTTGTTTCTTATTATTGTTATGTAGAATTAGTTATCATACTTGAATGGAAGAATAAAAGGATAAAGATGAGCCTATAATCACGCTGGGACTGTTGCTAGTCTGACTCCATTATTATTATTATTATTATTATTATTATTATTATTATTAGCCATACAAGTCTATGGGGAAATTTTAAAATATGGAAAAAACATAATTTTATTTTTTTTAAAAAAGAAACAAATAAATTTTATAATTTTATTAAATTTAATGTAATTTGGCCTTTCGAATTAAGAATTTGAAAAAGAAAATCAAAGCTTGGATGGCAATAGGATAAATTAGGTTACGAGTGAATGTTTGGAGTCAGAACTTTATAGCACTCAGAAGAGAAATAATAGAATGTTTGGATTTTAGGGCGTGAAATGACCTTAGCCGTTAAAACGCCCTTAAAAATTAATAATAATAATACAGTATAAACCTGTTCGTACCTCTCACTAATATTCAAATAATAATAATAATTAATTAAAAATATTCCATGTTTATTCCATAACACAATCAAAATCAATGATTTGAAATAGATCGTTTTCCTTTCTTTTTGCCATTAAACATTGAATTATTACCAAATATTCAAGGTATTTTTTATGACAGGGATAAATAATAAAATCCCAATTGGGAATAATGTTTGTATTAGCAAGAGTCCTCTTCCTATTATAAGACATTCCTGATAATTAGTCTTGTTCTAATGAAAGAAAATTGATCCACCTGTATACTCAACCCCAATATACAGAAGAGTTTCCAGCCTTACAAGAGCTTTGGGAGAGGACCTAGGAAGCTGCAATAGATTTTTTAAGAAATGCCGTTGATAGTTTCTATCAATTGTCCAATGGAACAATAGCCTTGTTCGGATTCACTATTGGCTAAAAAGTTAAGACGGTTCTAATTTACACCTTGATAGTTTAAAGCTGAAACAAGTTACTAAGATAATCTGAGAACTTCTCATTTGAGGGAAAGGCATAAATCCCGGAGCCTCCATCCACTTATTTGTATTCATTGTCTGTGAAATATGTACAAACTCTTCCCAACTCTCCTCGGCGAGAGGGGAATTGCACAAGAAGTGAATTTTACATTTATATTCATGGCCTTCCTGGAGTTATGGTGGCGGCCGCTATCGTCCGTGTACCCGGCCTCCTCGGAGGACCTGCTCTGTAACCACGTGGTCGTACGATACCGAACACAGCAAGCACTACATGTAAACATGAAAACGTTACAATGTAACATTCTCAGAGATAAATAACGGGGATTAAAATGTACTGATGTTTACTTTATACTTTCAACATTTTTTTCTGTACTGCTTTGTAATATACGCAAGACAAAAGTTGAATGAACCGGCCATTTTTACCTACAAAAATTTTTAAGCGTTTTGTTTAACTTAAAGGACAAAAAATAATTTAATTGATTGGTAATTAATCTATAGTTATTTGGAGATCGTTAGATGCGGTTTGGTGTGACGTAGCGTTTTATAAAAACATTTTCTTTATCGTGCCAACGTTTCGATCTTTATTGAGATCATCTTCAGAGCTCAAAGTATTTGTTTTCCGTGTAGATGTCTCATTCTTGTGTGGACTCCCCATGCTACACACAAGAATGACACATCTACCAGAAGAAAACACTTTGAGTGAGTAGAAATACTTTGTTGTTGAATGTATAAAAAAATTATTTTGGGTTGTATAAATTCACTTTTCCACGTCCAAAATGTATTTGCTAAATGTAAACAATGTTTGTAAATACCAGGCCCTGAAGATGATCTCAATAAAGATCGAAACGTCAGCACGATAAAGGAAATGTTTTTCTGAAACCTACATCACACCAGACCGCATTTCACGATTTCTAAATAATTAATCCGTAGTATGTTGTACGATCGACAATATTTTGGACAGTTTTGCAGGATTACTACATTTTATCATAACTGTTTGTGTGACAATGAAACTTAGCTTTCTTATTGTATGTTCCTTAAAGACAGCTAGTTAGCATTACTAGAAAGAGTGGAAAAAATTTATTAGTCACAATGTGTAGGTTATATTAATTAATAGTAATTTAAACCAAGAAAACTGAAAGTCATTATAAACTGTCTGTGGAATTATCTAGTAGGTTTAAAAATAAAAGTAACTTTCTGTCGCTTGTTAAAAAAAAAAAAATAACACAAGCTATCCTGATTGCTATTTCGGTTTGGATAATAAGCTACTCCACCTACTCCATAAAGACGTATTGAGAAATCATTAATATTACAATCTGGCTATTAGCATATCTAATAAGTAATATTTTTCTAAAACCTACCATAGACACTAAAACGTATATACATAATATGGTTTACTTTTCTTGAAAAATGAGTTGGTGTGTTCGACGTCTAAACTGCTTTTGCGTTGAGTATCCTCTAAGGGGTGATGGAGGGCTAAAGAGGCTTTAGCTAAAGCTTCCTCTACTGTTTCCGTTTTGATGGCAGGGTAGATTCGTCATTTCTGATATACCAGGGTGGATTGGCTATTACTCTAATATGAAATTTTCGTGTGATTTGGAGGACGGTCTTCCTGTCCCACCCCCAGAACCGAAGGCCACATAGGCTGAGGACATGTTGATGAAGTAAAAGCTTGCTTTTAATTGACAAAGGAAAGCTTTGCCGCTTAACTTGTACATTTTTTGGAATTTGATGGTGAGCTATTCCCTCTGTTTTACGCATGAATTGAAGATAAATGTTTTTAAAAAAAAAATTATAGCCAATTCATTTTATATATCGAAAGGTAAACGCTTAATAAAATAAATATATTTATTGGAATTTGCTATGCTGGATGGGTCGGCAGGAAACACGTAAGGATATCCGTGGAGAAAGGTGTCCAAGGGTGATTTTTTGAAAAATACGACGTAGTAAAATCGAAAATTCAAATATCTTACTTTTTACAGAATAACATTGGACAGATTTTCACCCTGGGGCCAATTAAGTATTGCCTACCTTGACACTTTATGCCTTCTAAATAGCCGCCATCGCTGTTGAAGAAAGAAAAAAAACTAAGAATAGAGGCTAATAAATTTCCTACACTGCTCCCGAACAGGAAGCGCATTTGAATATAACATTATAACGAAATTCTCCATTCTTTGTGGCCCTTTAAGCCTAATAAAAGAGCCCGCCGTTTATAATCCGGACCGAGTGTTTCTGACAAATATAAGACAAGAGAAAAGAAGCTGTTTTTTTCTTTATGAACAACACGCTCTGATGTCAGCTGAAAACGTAACAAAATAACGTGTTATAACATCCAAAGCGCTAAAATAACATATAAAGGCGGATAATTAGAAATCATCCATTTAAGGAACATGGAAAACCCCCATAAATTAATTATTGTAAGAATATGTGTGTTTCTGTTTATTAATTAATATTTATTTTTTCATAATTAGTATGTTATAGCCAATTAAGGCACACAAAGGAGGTTGGTTGTGGTACAAAGAGTGGCGGATCGAAGGGGGTGTAAAACGGGAATCACCGTCCCCCTGCCAAGAGAAGACGTTTTATATTATATGTAATATGTCTTAGTTTAGCCTTAATTAAGTAAAGAGGCTTATATTTCACAATTACAAAGCCTATGATAAACCTTCCCTAAATTGAATCATTTTCCTTTTAACTGGTCACGCTATGGATTTTTTGTTCCATGGTTCGATACTCAGATCACTCGATTTGATATCAAAAAACTTGATGTTTAATTTTAGGTAGATTTCTGTCAAAAATCCAGCGTTCTCTAGTGGTTGCATTTTTGCAGTGAAGTTTCGCACGGTGTAAAGAATCCTATAAGGATGTTTGGGATTGTTTTTCAGCCAAATCGACTGGGTGTCGCATGGGGATGAAACTAAAAAAATTCAATCAAAATGTTTGCGATTTTTGCGTTTTCTCTCTCCCAACAACCACCTCGGTTTGTTTAGCTTCATTCCGTCCTAGTTCATTATTGGATTTTCACATTTTTGGTACCGTTTTTAAGCTGGATTCTTCATGTAACGTTTAAGCTCAGTTTGGCTCAAATCAAGTGTGTAGAAATTTATCATAATTTAAAAATTCCCATTTTTAATCATGATTTTTTTTCAAATACGGCACTTTCAAACCTAATTTCTTTCGTTTAAAAGAAGAAATTCATTTCTTTTTTATAATCAAATAAAATCGTAGGTGTTTCTTAATTTTTTTATTACCGAATATGCCAAAATTTCTTTTAAATTAACAGAGAAATCACGGTTAAAAGCTGAAGTCCTTAAAATTGTGTACATTATTAAAAAATATGGTCTAAAATCGCACATCTTTGACGAAATTTTACAGAAAAAGCGCTCCAATTGTGGCAATTTTTATAAATATAGCTCATTGTCTATATTTGAGTCTGTCCATTATCTTTTGTGTTTGGTTGTTTAGAAAACAAATTAATAAGAAAAATGAGATTATAATAAGGATTAATTCAGCATCAGTATTTATAGAAAACAAACGCATACTATTTATAATATTAACTTGTTAATCGTAGTAAATACTCCGACCTCGGGTACAGGAATACAGACTATGCGTCTGAAGAACTGGCTTTACATTTACAAAAAGAATTGAAGCTACCAGCCTACGTTAAATTTTGTCTTGGGCGTTGTAAAAAGACAAGTTTATCCAAAATACCATTTGGTATTTCTTTTCTTTTTTTCAAACAATAAAGACAGAAGATTGGAGGACATATTATGTCAATGTTTATGGTTCAATATACCTTTTCCTGTTAGTTTATAATTAGGAGGTAAATTCATAAAGCCGTTTTCGGTCTTCGGGAGCCCACGCTCACACGGCAATGCTATTGACGAGAAAACAATAAATATCGCACCAGGGGAACTGCCCACCTTACTGTATAGCCTGTTTCTTTTCTAAACCCGTGTCGTTAAATTATTTTCGTGTTGGAATCCTCGTTGGAAATGCGGTTCCGCGGATTCCGCCGGGCCAAAGTTGGTATGGCCGTCGACAAACGGGGACATTAGCGTTCCTTATAAAACACACAAAAAATGTCTCTGCTATTATTAATTTTGCTGAAATGTGACAACTAACAGTGGTGTGAAAGTTTAAAGATAAAGCTTTCGGCGCTTGTGATTTTTTTTTTATTTTCTCCTTTTCAGATTTTTATAATGAATATGTTTAAATAATTAGAAAAATATTAGTCAATAACCCAGATTTATGAAGAAAAACCGATTTTTCATTAATTTTAATCGCAAATATGTTGATTGATATTAATTTCTTGCTGTCTTATTTGAAACAATTTGAGTAATTCTTATAAAAGAGTTTAAACTGAATTTACCAATTTAATAGTAGAACCTTTGCGACAATGAGTTTAATTTTTTATATACACATGTTTTTTTGTACTCTCTCTCTCTCTCTCTCTCTCTCTCTCTCTCTCTCTCTCTCTCTC
>CM077105.1:25334269-25359256 GCA_039619505.1 Cimex hemipterus | reverse complement strand
CTCTCTCTCTCTCTCTCTCTCTCTCTCTCTCTCTCTCTCTCTCTCTCCCTCCCTCTCCCTCTCCCTCTCCCTCTTCCTCTCTCGCTACTCACTCATTCACATACGCACAGGCCCACATGCACGCATGCGAACACGTTTTTTTCTTTCGCACACACTCTCCATCTCTATTCATCGCTCATTTCCTCTCTCTTTTTCACTCTCTCTCACTCTCCACCTACTCACTGATTATAATAAGAAGCACCAATATGACCGAAGACCCTTTCAATTCTAATTTTGATTATCTAAATATGCATATAAAGAAAGCAAATTAGAAAACATAGACCAGGCTGTCAATTCAAATGAACACTTAAAAAGTACATCAGATTGGAGTGAAAATTATGTATTAAAATTGAATCGAAACAAGAGTTTATCTTATTTACAATAGGAAATGCTCAACTTCTTACCAAAACAAATGAAATGCCAAATCTCTTGATAAAACAGAACAAAAAGTTGAAAAACGCGTAGAAAGTCTTGTTGTTCGATTTTCATTAAATCTGGATTTGCAGAAAAACTTGATGTCATTAAACAAAAAAAAACATATGAAAAAATTTACAGTATAAATAACTTGTTAAAATTTGAAACATTAACTTAAAACTGCATTTATACAAAACTTTACTTACGTTATATATTCATTCAATATTTAATGTGTTTTTTACAAACTATACCCCTATACAATTTATAACGAATTGTTTAGAAATCGTGAGATGCTGTCTGGTGTTGAGAGCACGACACGCAAGAATGGCACAATTACACAGAAGACAGATACTTTCAGCCTTGAAGATGATCTCAATAAAGATCGAAACGTCGGCACGATAAAGAAAATGTTTTTCTGAAACCTTCCCTAATCATTCTTACTTAACCTTAAGTACTATAAACTATCGTATAATAAACTTAAAGTGCCAAATACTTTAAAAATCGAGAATCAAAAATTATTTCTTACAATATTACTAAAGAAAACAATGATGAAAAAACCTAATTTATACTTAGTCAAATTATATTATCTAATAGTAAAATAAAAATAAAAGACCTTTTTTCCAATAATATAATTATAACAAGACAAATCAAAATCTTACCGAAATTAGTTTATCATAAATACAATGAACAATCATCTCATGTATAGATTCGAACTAATGTACAAAAATTATTTGATTATTTAATACATATTTATAATTTTTAAAAATTTGGGTAAACAAGAATGTACTATAATGTTTATTTCAGAAAATTATTAAACTTTTCAACTTACAGCTCTCGCCATACATAGTTAACAACACAGTATAGAAAATTACCATTTAACATATAACGAACTTACTTGTTGTTTTTTTTTGTTTTCGGTTTTATTATTATTTGTTATGATTAGAGGCCATTAATCGATAATTATTTAAAAATCGTGAGATGCGGTCTGGTGTGATGTGTACATCCAAAATTTATTTGCTAAATGTAAACAATGTTTGTAAATCCCAGGCACTGAAGATGATCTATGAGGAACGAAACGCGAGATGTAAAAAAAAATTTCTGAAACCTACATCACACCAGATCGCATCTCACGATTTCTAAATAAATAGTTTCATTATTACCTACTCTTAAAAATATTTTTAATAATAATAGCAGTAATATTTCGCATTTCAGTTATATAATTGCCATACATTGTAATTTATATAGATAAAGATTGTCCTATATATTAAGAATACCTACCAACATATAATTTCTTTAATTTTATTTTTTGTTTTTAATTTTTTTCTTCATTAGAGATTATAATTGTAAAATATGTTGCAAAGACCAAAAGAGTCATAATTCATAAGTCAGGTTAAATGTAAGAAAGGCCCAAGAGACCTAACTTGAATAAATAAAATCATAAATCAGTCAATCAATCAATCACACACACTGGGCAGTCAGGAAGTATTCATAGTTGAAAATATTTGCTATACATATATATTTACACCCACGTTTAATATTCATTGTTTACAAGTAATTTAGTTTGTTAAAATAAAATAATAAGAATGAGTTGGCTGCACGCGCTGGGGGTCGTCCGGGTCGGTGGGCCTTTCTTGTAGCTAGATTTGACTACACGAAAGTAAAATAAAATAGATTATATCATGTTCTATATTTGACATGATTTGTACAGAATTTGTTTTGTTTTTATCAAATGACAAGTGCTCAATAATGTTACCCGTACGAATAATTAATGATTCAAATTATGCCTACATATAAAAATTTAAGATTTTGTGGGCGATACAGATGAATGATTTCATAATCCTTACTATCATGTTAATTCCTTTATCTTCAGATGTCAATTAAAATACTAACATCCACACCGGAAGATTTATATATGAAAATTTCAGATTTTTCAAAGGTGTTTTAATTGGTTTGACATTTTTCCTTGTTTTATGAAAATGGGCCCTGTTTAAGATATTATCTATATTCATAATGAGACGGTTTTTCCTTTTCCGAAAGGCGCGGCGATTTATAAGATTGATTGCGATGAGGGGATTTGAACCCAACGCCGGTTCGAATCGAAGTTAATCCGGGTTGATGAGCATTTAAAATGCTACCTCCTCACACCGTCCATCATCCGGAAAATGCAACTCTCCGGTTGGAAATTGACATAATAAATTAGCAAAAGGCTATTTTAAATAGATCGTAAATTATTCATCTTAATAAGGGTCGGACGAGGAGAGTCAGCAGAAACGTTAACGAGCATTATGATCCTGGTGAGATCCGAAGCTCACTGGTCTTTTTAGAAGCAATTTGCGGTTTTTCCGTAATCCGGTCCCATTCGTTTAAACCTAAAGACTTGCTAGTCATAAGGCAATTTGTTTAATTTCTTAACTACTGTAACGACCTCCCATCAACCTCATGACGCCCTCGTCTGGTCGAAAATGACGTGCAATTTTCAGGAATGAGAACATTCAAGAAAAAGAATATTAATTAAAGGTAGGCAAATTGATGAAGTTGAAGGAGTTGGTCTGCGAGTGGATATTGAACATTTTAACACCGATATTGTTTCTTTTCGACTATTTATTAAACAGCGAATTTAGAAGACTCATTATAGCGATCAGTGTGTGGTGTTTAATGACCGTTACTTGATGATTTTTCAGAGGTCGTGAGATGCGATCTCGTGTGACGTAGGTTTCAGAAAAACATTTTAAATTACTTTATTGAGATCATCTTCAGGGCTCGAAGTGTTTGTTTTCCGTGTAGACGTGTCATTCTGTCTGTGGTGTTGAGAGTGCCCAGCAAACACTTTGAGCCCTGAAGATGATCTCAATAAAGTTCGAAACGTTGGCACGATAAAAAAATGTTTTTATAAAACCTACGTCACACCAGACCGTATCTCACGACCTCCAAATAATCATAGTGATCAGTGTCGGTCAATTCAAATTTTGATTAGTGATGTATACAAATCAATGCGCTCTGACGGTACTTGATACTTTACAAAATAAATACTCCATACCCTGGATAGTGCTCAACAATCTGTCACATCTTATCCTTACAAAAAAGAGGTGTGACATATGACAAAACAACTGTTTAGTTTTGATGAAGCTTTCAAGCAGTTAAAATCTGGTAAAAATTTATTGGATACAGATGGAATCCTGACACCATTAATAAAACAGCTTACGCCTTTTCAGGCTACTAAAGTACGCTATGGCAAGAAAATTCGTGAAAAGAACGGTATGAAGACTGTAATTTTTCCCAGAGCCAACCTTTTCAACGTAGCTCAGTGATGGTGTGAGCGGGAATTTCAATGGATAGTCACACAAAGTTGGTTGTTGTTCGTGTAGGGTCTGTGACGGCCATTCCCTATGTGGATGAAATTTTGGAACATCATGTTGCCTATCCACGATGAAATCAGCGACAATCCTATTCTAATGCCCGATAATGCCCATTCACATGTCGCTCGCATAGTACAAGCGTACCTTCAACAACATAACATCAAGGCCTGGCCAGCCCGTATTTAAACCTATCGACCATTTACGGAATAACCTCAAAAGACGAATAAGAGCACTTTCATCACTTCCTGATACACTCCACGGTTTTCAAAGTTCCTTCGTGAAGAATGAGCTAACCTCCACCAAAGAGAATTTTCCAGACTGATAGAATGTATGCTGAGACGTCTTCGAGGCATGAGGAGGATATAAGCGATATTGAAGCGTTAATTAAAAATCTAAAACAAAATTAAAACACATTTTATCTGTCCATTTTCTCATTATCCTTAGCAATTTACTTTTTCTTTTTTTTTCCTTTTTTAGACGAACACTCAATTATTAAACGTTATAAAATTAATATACATATATATATATATATATATATATATATATATATATATATATATATATGTGTGTGTGTGTGTGTGTACAAATCAAGTTACATTACAAGTGGGTGGAATTGTTTTCCTGTTAGTGCATAAACATATTTATTTGCCTACCGAACACTGTGTATAAATTATTGAATTGATTTGTTTTTTTATATGTTTCAATACAGTTATTTTTGTGCGTAAAATAATGTGATGTATGTAAAGATTTTATAAGCAAAATCTTATGGTTTTGCATATAATTATGTTTTGGATCCATTGTTTGAAGATATAAGAACAAAGACATAATTTACAAATACATATTTTTTCCAAGTTTCACCGACCACTTAAAGAAGTACAGTTTGTATAAGAAGGCTATAAATCAAAAAAATTTTAAAAGTCAAACTGAACAAGAAAAAAGTTGAAAATTAGATTTATAAATTCACGTATGACAAATTGGGATGTGTCGAAGAGCGACGGTCATGACCATCGGTCGGCTCGTAAATATTGATAGAATATTACAAATATTTGGGATGGCACGAGATCGGAGCACGAATGTAAACGCACGACCCTGGTATATAAAACTATTAATAGATCCTTCTGTATGTTAATTACCATGACAAAGGAATTTTTTGAGCACGTGAGCGGTGCCTTTTTGAAGAAGCTACTCGTCATCACGTGTTCCTTTCTGAAGTAGCAACGATAACTTTTTCTTAATTCGATTCGAGTTTATCCCATTGGTTGGCATTGCGGATAATTCATGAGGTTATTTTGAAATGGGGAGCGCCTCATTTTATTGCATGTTTACGCTGCACAGCTTTTTTTTACAAGAGCTCGCAGCATCAGAGGTCATATAAACCTTCAGAGTGATAGGGTTTTTGAAAAAAAAAAAAAAAGCCCCCTTTGTAAGTTTGCCCGATTCGAATGGAGGGCTGCTGGATTCCAACCCCGGACCTTTACCTTACAGTGATGAGCGCCGTGTCAACACCTAAACCGTTGCGGTGCCCTATGTTTTCTATGTACCCCAATATAGAAAATTAGGATGGGTCGGAATCTTGTCTTTCGATATGAACAGATCTCTGATTCCTTGGTGGATTTTAGAAAGCAAATTTTACTAACATAAAAAGAGCAATTCACTGAGCCCAAGTTCCACTTATTATATACTTGTTATCTATTATTTTTATATGATGTTTAATGTTAAGTTTTTACATTCTGAATTTTTATGTATGTTTTTGTACTCGTGACTGTTCACTTTTGGCTAATTTGACCCCTTTGAACTACAATAAATAAATCCATGATCATTTCTATATGAAGTTGAAAAATTCTATGCAATGTACCTTTTTAGACTCAAGAGTGAATTATTATTTCAATGGCAATAACTTTCAATTATCACCTTTATTCAGAAGCTCAATTATTCCATTTGTTTTCCAAACATTCTCCATTTTTATTACCCGAAATTTCAACCACGTAGTCTCGTTATACGAACTATTCTTATTCAAAATTTAAATATTTCTCTATTGTTATCAGCTTTAGAAGTCCGAAACTTCAATGTCCGATCGTTTTAGTCACAGTCTTATTCTTGTTTTGTCAAAGTTCAAAATTTATCGATATTACTCATTTCTACCACATTTAAATAATTATCCTCAAAGCTTAATCACCAACCATTTTTGTCAAAATAAATCGTTCTTCCTTCTAAAATTTCATTCGTCTAAGTTTTTCCTAATGTATAGACGTAGAATTATTATTATTCACTATTTTAATATATGCATAGACATGTATAGACTGATATTATTTTTAAACCAATGAAGATGATAATCATGCGCTTCTTTAACATAATTTGCCAGATTTAAGAAATTTCAACAATTCATAAATTTTACATTTTTATAACCTTCTAAATCATGCTTGCCAAGACCATTTTCCTGATATTGCTTAGTTTCGTACAGCGGAAAAGGTCGAGCTGGATTCGAACCCGAGGCCTTTACGTACAGTGGTGAGCTCTTTGTCAACGCCTAAACTTTTCTGGGAATCGATGCCCTCAACATTCCACATTTAGTTTATGTAATGTAAATTTAGGTTTAGCGAATTCTATAATAAGTACAGTGTATAATAATCTAAGCAGCACCACTAAATTTACTAGGCACTGGGGGTTGTTGCGCTGTCTTGGTTGAAGAAGCTGTAAGCAAATCTCACGTGCAGTTAGTTCGCACACAGTACACTTCTTCCCACTTCAACTTGCTCTTATATGACATACAATGCATGAATAATCACCCTTAAACCCTTATATTTAAGATTCTACGCGAGTCCACAAAGAGTCGTTTAATAGTCGATCGGAGACCACACGCGGGAGAGACAATACAAAGTGCGAAGTGGGCCCTGTTTCGTATTTAATATTCAAGGAGGTCTCTCCCTTTACCGGCAATTACCACATTGATAGAGATAACAAGATAACTTATTATTAAGTGCACATTAAGTACACAATGGGCGTTGCGGTTATCTGTCCGGTGACAACTCTTTATCTAACCCATCGATTGACTTGTTATTAATTATTACCGACATGTAATGAGATAAGAATGAGGTCTCGGTAATGTGATAATTTCTGGGTTTTTGTTGACGATGTTATTGTTATACAGAGAAAGAAACTGTGTAGGTTTAGAATGTGAAAATAATGAATAGTGTTTTTTCTTTGTTTTGTTGTTATCAGGTTTAGATTCATCTGACGGTTTGAATTTATTCGAGGTTCAAGTTTTTGATCGTAAATAAGGCCTTCATTGTAGGAGAGATTTTGTTCGACCTTTTTTGACAAGTCGACGTAGAAGGCAAAAGTGTGAACTAGGAGTGACAATGCTTGAGGTTGATTTAATGCGGATCGAATCTTATTTACACTTATTCGGTACCTTTTAAAAATTGAGCGCCCTTTCATGTGTGCGTGTCTGTTTTCAGCTGAGCTTTTTGCACAAGGTGTCGCAATTACCTCCTCGACCCAATTAACATACAATATCGACACCTGGGTAGGACTAACGAGCTGCTAAGCCGAAGCCGCTTGGATTTATTCTCGACAAGCGGTTTGCCCAATGGAGTTTTTCTCGTTTCTCCACTGATTCTTGTCGATTGGTTCTGGATGTTTTCTGATGTTATCTATAGGGGTGGGTGATGTGGGCGACAATAGCGAACCCCTGGGCGTTTATGGCACCCCTTTTTGTCCACCGTCTCACACCTGACCGCTTCCCATATATTTTACATTAAAGCGGTAACTTATAATCAAAACCCGGTCTTTAAGTGTTTTTGAATGTCTCCCTAGTGGAGCTTGATTTTGATGGCCGTAAATTTATTTTTTGTCCTTTGGCCCTTGAGACCTCACATCGTGTCTTGTCGCTCTTGATAATGCCAATACGATCCGTTTGTTTATTTTGACCGTTCTCCTTTATTTATTTGTTTACACGCTAATACTTGTAAACATCGTGTCTTTTATTTTCAGAAAGCCAATTTTCTACAAAAACAAAAAAAAATCTATCAACCGTATTCTTCATTGTTGAAGTGTGTGGGATTTAAAAAAGTATGGAACATATACGTTTACTTTATGACGGAAGATTACTTCTACATTAGTTTAAGACTTACACTTACAGTTTAAAATTTACTTTTAACTTTTTTTCACTTACAGTGAATGACTTAATTTTCAGTTTAAGAATTACTTTTTCCTTACTTCTCTGTACATTTCGAAACTTACTTCCTCATACAGTTCAAGAATTACACCCTTCAATTTCCTCTACATTCACAGATTGTCTTATTGCTTCATACAGTTTAAGATTTATATTTACTTTCAATTAATTAATCTTTTTATGTAAGGTTTAGGTTAAAACGTTACGTGAGAAGTCACGGTAGCTCAAGTGGTTAGAGCAGCTGTGTATTTAGCTGAAGGTCGTGGGTTCGAATCCCGCTCGTGACACTGACTTTTTGATCCCAACCAAGACCTTACATAAAAAGAATAATTAGCTGAAAGAAGTAACTTGGTCAATTGACCACTAAAGCATAAATGCATTAATACAATTTAAAACTTACTTCTACACTCAAGATCAAGAATTACAATCTTAAATCTCTTCTACATTTACAGATTAAGACATTTCTACATACGGTTTGAAACTTACAATACTTCTACATACAGTTCAAGAATTTCACTCGTAAATTTCATCTATATTTACATATAGAGACTTCTACAATCGTTAAAAAATTTAAATTTAACTAATTTTGTGCACAATTCAAAATCCATACACACTGTAGAGCTACACATTTATAGATATTTACAGATAAAAAACTTTAATAATAGACAAATTATATTTTCAACACCTGTCAAATATAACAATTATTCCAACGTATTTTAGAAATAATTATAATAAATCTAAACCGTAAACTAATAGATTATTGAACAAATAAAATTAAACCAATTTTTAATTTCCAATGATTAAAGTTTTATTATAACTGTGAAAGAATACTGTAACGTAAACCTCTAGTTAAAATATGTTTAAAAAGAGAGCAACATCTTAAGAGATAAGATACCAACAAAAAATCCTATGTGCTCAAAATATTTTTTAGCCTAAGACCCTCAAAAAAGCAATTTATCCGTCTATAAACAAATTTAATAAACTGTTTCAGACGTGATTCGGAGCAGGAGCTAGACTCGAAAAAGAATAAGTCCTTCACCACACCTTGGCTACTCATTTCTCTCATTTAACAGAAACTACACAAGAATTTATTAAACCAAGGTGGCCTGAATTAAACTGTGTTTGCATTAAAGATCTGTAGAAATTATCCATTGCCACAAACAAATGAGAGAGAGAGAGAGAGAGAGGGAGGGAGAGAGAGAGAGAAAATAATTTAATCTGGGATTAGAGTACCCTAAGTATAGCAAAAGGACCACACAATTTGTTTACAAATCTGTCACTTGAATTAATGAAGGTTTGATCTTAACATCAAGTAAAATGGTGAAACAGTGTCGTTGAGTCACGGATTTCAAGCTATTAATTATACAGAATTTTACATTGCTAAAACAACCTTAACTTCAGTCTAGTGGAAGAATAGCTTGCAAAGTTACAACAAGAATTTTCACTATGTACAGGGACGTTACCATATGTTAAACCGTAGAGTTGTAAATTTTTTCAGGATACAAGACTTATTCGATTATTATGTAATCCTCAAAATCGTGAAATTTAAACAAGTTTATATAAGATAAGGAACATAACACTAAATTTGCTTGGAATCTTGAAAGGGTACTTCGTTCAGTTTTGAATGAGTAAAGTTAAAACTTAATTTTATACTAATCCTTTGTGTTTTGAAAAACAATCAACCTTTATGATGCCGAGTTTTTTAAACCTACACAGCACAGTGAAATCACGGAGGCGTTGCTTATTATTTATCCTGCGGTCTGTGGTATCCGTGACCAATGCATTAAAAAAACTGGAGGCCGCCCCCGTTGCCGACCACCATCCACCCTGGAAGGCGTTTGTCAACCCCGTAAAAAAATTAAAAATAAAAACGAATGAAGCCGAAAGAGTACAAAGTTACTTATTTTGCAATTCAAATGTCAACAACAAAGCCGTGATCACGATTTTAATACATATGAAAATCTTGTGGCCTCGCCCATCCTTGAGGTGAAGCCACACAAAAATTGATGGGTTTCGTTTTGACATTACTTCCTCCGCATAGTATAAGCAGAACTAATTTTATTTTGCGAGGGAGGAGATCGTCATGGCCAGCATTATCTCTTCCCTAAAGAAAGCAAAAGTTGCCATTTATTCGTGCTCATCGACAATGCGTACAAAGGTCGGGATACGAGGTCGTATTCGGAGAACCTATGTGGAGGAGGTGTAATAAAAAATATATCAGCCCTGTAATAAGGCCCCAACGAACACTTGTCCGCGCCACCTATTGCGCTGACAACCGCTCGTAAACACCGGGCTACAAATTATTCCAGCCATTCGTCGTTTTATGCTTTTCCCTATCTTTCGGCCCTGCACCAAATCAAGGAGGAAATTTATCGCGAGGCGTTAAACCGAGAGAATCATAGTTATAATCACAAGATTAAACAGCACCGCATAAAACAACTACAAGAATGCAATTTCTCCTCTCCAAGAAGTATTTTCCGTTTGAAAATGTTAATTAATATTTCTTATTTAACAATAAAAAGTACATACCATTAATGGGAATGGTATATGCGTTCTATGTAAAAGACACTACAATAAAATCCTGTTAAATTTCATTTAATTATTTTACTTTCGTTAAACTATTCGTACTATGTATACAGGGTGTTCTGCTAGTCGTGCTTCAAACTTCGCCAACTTGCTACAAAAACCGACATAATTTTTATAATTAATAAAAAAAAATTAGTTAGTCGAAGCGAGAACTAAAATTTCAGTCGTCGGTGTTGAACTTAATAAACCAGGTCCCTCAGCTAGTTTAAATTCTAAATGGTACGGACCGTTGATAAAAAGGGTAAATGGCCGAAACAACCCTTCACCAAGAGTGGCAAATCATTGCTGCAATTGGAGAGGGCCAAGCTCTCTCTCAACAAAGTAACTGGCATCTGAGAAAACATCTATGCAACATGCCTATACACAACGATGTCCCATTTGAAGATTACGTAATATGGAGGAGGAAATAGCCACCTATATCATCTTCGAATGCGAAGCAACAGCTCAATGGAGATTTAACCTTACATATGGAATAAACTTAGGTAACCAAATTTGCAGTAGCGATAGTCAGTAACCTGATACTTCTAAGGAGAAAGATTCAGTCTATTAACTAAGGAACTAGAAAGGTACAATAAACCAAAAGGCTGCAATGCCTGAGAAGAGCAAACCCCGTTTCCTAGTATTCTTTTTACCATACCAAATGGTTGACAAGAATGCAATTATAAAGTATAAAAGTTAATTAAATTGTTACTCCTGACGGTTGCGTCGTTACTTTCTTCCTTTCACTGACATCTGCTTCTTTTAAAAATTTAAAAATCAAATTAACCCAAGAAAGAATACTGCATTGGAAAAAACCAATTACAGAACATAAAGGCAATTCATCCCACCTTATTTGAATCAAATTAATAAAGTTACTTAAGAATTGAAAAAGCGTCGCGGGTTTAGCATTTGAGAAGCACTTTTAGATAAGGAGGTCACCCACCGAGGTCGGAAAAGGCCGTGTGTCAGAAAGATCAAAATGGCAATAAATCACCAACCAGAGGGTTCATAATCACAATAAAATCACGCATTCGTCACCTCACAAAGCACAAATGTTAAAAATAATCCTTATGTCCTTAACTGTCACAAAAACTGTTTCTCCTTTTGATGTGATTTCAATTTTCATTTATTAAAATATGAAGTAAATGACATTATGATAAAAAAAGAAATATAGAGTATCGGATGTATAGGTGCAATTTTTTCAAACGATTTAATGAGAAATGTCACATATATACAGGGTGTTCGGCTTTCGGGTTACATATTTTGCCAGTAGATTTTACATTCAAAACGGAACCAAACGTCCTAATTAACTATGGTCCAAATCTCAACAGTTTCGTAGTTATTCTTCCCCCTTCTCTGATTTTTTAAGATTTCACGACCGTGCGTCAAATAAACAATGACAACACCAAAACAAAAAGGTTTTGGATAAATCCGTTGATACCATTGAAATCTATGATAATTTCCAAAAATTTGTGATAAATACGTACACGTTTGACGGTAAAATAAGCATTTTAGTACCCATAACTTTCAATTTTTTTTCAAAATTCAAAACACTACGGTGATTTTAAACTAATGTTTCCAAACTTAGAAACAAGCAAATTTCAGAAAACGTACTTCATTTAATATCATTTTTATTGGTGTATTTTTGTTAATTACTTTTTCCAAAAATGAAGAAATTGATGAAGGAATGGAAGCGTGGTTTTTAAATTGTTAAGGTGGAAAATTAAAAGAAAAAGAAATTTTAAACTTAAGGAAATTTTGAAGGAATCATTAAACGTTTTTTTAATTTGGGTTCGAAACTAATAAAAATAATGCAAATGTTTACTTATTTACCAAGACGACTGCATCTTTGATTAAAGGATTTTTTAAATTATTATTGTTATTATTGACTTGACCCCCATGGACTACTTCGTTTGGGGATCATGAATAATGATGTTTACCATAAGGAAGTACCAAAATTTTTCTTTAAAGTTCTGGCTTCTAAAACGCTTATTTCGCAATCGCGTTCTACTTAGTACAGTTAGTTTATAAGTTAGTTAATATTTATTATCAGGGAGGGTGTTCAGTTAATTAGTACTTATCACAAATTATTGGCAATTTAACATGGTTTTCAATGGTATCAACGGATTTATCCAAAACCTTTTCGTTTTGAAGTTATCATAGTTTATTCGTCGTGAAATCTTAAAAAATCAGAGAAAGGGGAATACATGTTCCCCGCCCAGATCATGCGATTTAATGCCGTTGGACTTTGTTTTTATTTCTTTGGGGTTTTCGAACACCCATTCCTCGAAGACGAAATTGAGCGCTGTATCAGGGAAATTCAGTCACAAAGTAATTTGCTTGAACTAGGGTAGACACATCGATCAACTATTCTCTACATGGCCGACACACACGCGGACTTAGACCCCCAAGTAAATATTCTTATTAAGATTAAGAATGAAGAAACAATTTCTCACGAATTACTGGGCATCACATAAGAAAGTTTATTAAACTCACATAAGGATATCGCTATAAAAGACTACATGAACTATTAAATTTAAAATTTACGAATTCTACTTACTTTACTCTCTTTATAATGTAATTAAGGTATGATTTGAGTCCGGGGATGATAAAATCAAGCCTTGAGGGGTCTGGGGTGCCTCGAGGTGCCGCAGTCAAGGCTTTCCTTGCCACCCACCGCATTCTCGTCTAGGTCAAGCCAATCATTTTTTTCTCTGCGGCTGCAGCGAAATACGCATTTGTCCTTCGTCCCAGGAAGCGGATCCGGTCCAGTTACGCGAATCATGAGCGGTCCGTAATTATAACGGATTAATTAACGTCAAAGAGATGCCAAGACACTACCGAGGGAAAAATTGTTCTTATGGATCAATCAGCGATTCCTGCTCTAGTGAATTCGACCGCATCCTTCTATATGTGCTGTATCAGATTTAAACTGCGACCAGTGATAGTAGCCATGGCACTATATTGGCATAAAGTCAACCACAGAATGGCGTAGCACCATCGAATGGTGTGGTGTACATCAATCTCACGCTATAGTTAGAAGAAAGAAATAAAGAAAAGTATTGCTGGATATGTTACGGATTTATGAATTGGAATGGAAACATAATTTAATGTGGTGCCTATTGTATGGTATTTATATGGTGTTTATATATTTAAATCAAAGTTCTCCTCGGATCCCGTGCACTTCTAACACAAGAGGAAGCAGGCCGACAATCTAACCAATGAAGCAAATATGAGTACCAAAATTCTCCCACCACAGATTTGCTACAAAAAGACATAGATCTTAAATGAGCCCTTGGTGATTCAACACCCAGGGATGAATCAAGCGAAAAGTTTCATAGAGGGACAACCGTAGACCTCGCAGAAGAATTAACGGAAATAAAACTCGGATTCTGATAAATCTAGTCAGACTGGACACTATCTCCTAAGAAAGCGTACAGGATAGGAATACTGGCAGAAGAAACATTATGTAGATTTTGTCAAGAAAAGATGGCGGTATTCACTATCGTGAGATTATTGCGCCTAGGTGAACAGATGTGTTGACCCAGAGCAGAGCAACACACATTTCAATATTTCTGAACTCTTGCTTCCACACTCTTGTAGAGATCACCTCAAGATTAGTAAGCTTTAAAAAAATAAAGGGAGGATGATGATTTTCTTATTTCTCCTAGATCATAGTGGTTGCTAAGATAGCTGACGTAGAAACATCAGCTACTGTTCATAGGATTTTAGTATGTATAGCATATCTTTGCTTGATGAATGTTTTATGTGATGGACTGTCTTTTACTGTCTTTTGAGTCTAGTGTTGCAGTAATTCGTTTAGGTCTGGTAATTGAGTTTCAAGTCTTAAGATGTAGCCCAAAGGGTAGTACTTCGATGTCATCCGATGGTTTTTAATTGTTCCTCGATGACGCAGCAAATAGATTACACCACATTTTATAAATTTCTGCCTTCTTGCTTCATCCAGAGTTGATGTCTTAAAGACGGCGTAGGGCCATTGTTCCATACCGGGATATCTTAATTAAACCTTTTGACAAATGCACGCTTGATTCTTTACGAGTGTCCCTTTGCCTTTGTGATTAATAGACGAAAGATAAATGGGTCACTGGCGTGGGCCGTTGTTCCTAATTGTTTTCATTTTCCTCCAATGCATATTTAATAGGGAGGAAGTTACGAAATCGGCGCCGCGCTGCTACCGACTTCCAGTTCGCGCGACCTGTTTTTTTTTTTTTTTTTTTTTAACGGCCAGCCCCACGGGCACCCGCCTACTCAGAAAACGTGAGATATTTCCTTGTTTTTTATATACCACCGGCCGAATCTCCTTTTCTTTATGGACTCGCCACCGGTACCGAGCCGGCGGACTTACAAATTCAAGAAGTTTTATGTCGGAATTTTACCAATCCAGACGTGATAAATCACACATTTGCTCTGATTATTCCCAACGGTAACTTTTGGCTTTGTGTCACTGTACCATCTTAAATTTTTAACCTTTTTCTGTTTGGATTTGCATAAGGAGTGGTTTGATGGTGTAAGCAGTCATAATTCTAACCTAACAGTTGATCTTCCAATAATTTGCAACACTTTGTGTCATAACTAATAAATAAACATAAATATCTCGAATGTTAATCCGATAGAAAGGGAAAAAGTTCTAAATCAAGGCATAAATTGCCTGACCGATAAAGAGCCACAAATTTTAAAATTTATTATTCAAACAAAATTTTCAACATTCAAAGGCGGCAGAAAAAAATTAATTTAAACTTAAAATGTATTTCCTCTCAATAAGCAAATAGACGTTATTATGGCTAATAAAAATATCTACCTAAAGTTGTAAGAATATGAATTGAATTTTAAATAGACAAGTGAATTTTTATTGAGAAAAAAAATGTTGATTGTAAAAACATTTTATGAATTTCAATCTTGCAATAAAATTAAGGATAGACCCCGAAGCATATGAATAGCAATAGCCCTATAAAGTAATCTACTCTCTTTCATACTGTATGGCAAAAGCAGTAAAAAGCTTCCCAATTCTTTAAATTACTGTAAATAAGCCAGTATTGAAACCGAAATGCAAAAATGCTGCTTATTTCGAAATCGGCTGTCAGTCGGTGGCAAAACATTGATATTTATTGGCCATTTCAATTTGCATGACGATTGCCGGCCAGCGGATGGACGGAATATTGAACCGCGCTATAACGTATTTTTATTGTATCGGTAGCGACAACATTCCATTGTCAAGCGAAAGGTGAGTTAATTTTCTGAAAGTACGTCATAAATCAAAATTTATTTTCAAACAAGGCTTCCCTGCTTTGTAAATAATGCCAATAAGCTAAAGACCGCTTGGGGAATACAATTATGATTTATGAAAATGTTTGTCTCTTTTGCCAACTATTCCATGGGGTAAACTTTAATTTGGAAGAATTGTTTTTACATGGCTTTGTAATTTTTTTTTTCAAAAGTATTTCCTTATTCTACGTTGAGTAATTAGACAAAATTATAACGACTTCCATTTTTAAGGTTATTTCAACTACGAGGTTATATGCATTCGTGTTTTCGGGCGCTGGGTTTGAACCCGGGACCTTTACCTTAAATGATGAGCGCCGCACCGTGTCAACACTTTGTACGTATAATGTAACATGTAGATAACTTAATCCAGCGCGGGTTTAACTTCTTTTTATACCCTATACTTCTAAATTTGGTAGTTTTTGTGAAAAAACCCTAGACACGTAAATTTTTATGTATTGTCTAGTTTTATCATGAGCCAAACCGTTTTGATCTAACACTACAGGATAATGGGATACCGCCGTAAAAGCCAAACGACATTTCTAGTAAAGTTGTCTAAAAAATTTATCATTCAGATTCGAATTAAGCACCCTTTAACACCTTAAATATGAATTTTCATTGTAATAAAAATAGGCAATAAAAAATGTTTGGCTGATTTCGCCGAAAGACCCCTCTGGATTTTATATAAATTCTACTTTGCCAAGCGTAATGTCTCCTCTTTCAGAAAAAATATAATAAGAAAATAACCGTGAAATAAAACTTACAGTATAGATATATTATAAATATAGTTTGTATAATTCAAAACAAAGTAATAATCGCATGGAAAACTTGTTTAGATATTGCCCAGTGACGACATTCTGCACTGCACGCATTCAATTTACTGTTTCAAAGGTCTACAAGACACTTTCGCTTCCATCTTAAAGGATAGGATTACGAAGCAGGTCGTAAGAGGATAAATGTTTGACTTGAGGATTAGAATGGTGGCTGTGTGATTGATTGAAATTGTAGGGATTTTGATTAGGTCGTGAACAAACGTTACATGAACATAGTGAATTGTATCATCGCGTGGATTGGTTATCATTCATACTAAACTATAGTCTTATCATCGTCATATAAATGTACAAGTTGAATCGTAAGCAAAGTAGTTCGTAACATCGGTTTGCTTTTTGAGTTTTCGCTCCTGCATAAGGATTTTACTATCTTGTTTAAAGTCCAAGAAAGCTCGGCTGTAGGTTTGGGCTTTCAACCAGTTACATGATTTCGTTTTATTACCTATTACAAAATCCTGCCCCCAATTGTTGTATATTTTAGCGAAAGTAAAGATTACATTGCTAAATCTGGAAGGAATATCGGAAGAGTATGTGAATATTAATGGGCCAAGTCACCTGCAGTAGTATGGACGGTGAGCGTACGCGCTCTCGCTTCCCAAAATTCTAATTAGAAAATTCCAATAGCAAGTTGCGATCCCCGATTGGATTCCAATCATTTCACTAATCAAAGCAAGTTTCGGCGTGTGATACACTTCCGCTAGATGGACAAAGGCTTATGGAAGGTCAACATCCTCTTGAAGAACCATATTCTTTAGTCGTTGAGACTAAATGGGGCCAATATGAGGTCATATCTGACTTGGTCCTGCACCTATCCGGTCATACCTAGCTAATTGATATATCGCGTGATATCGCGTTCTGGACTCTTCGCTTTTAGAATGAAGTTCAAAAAAGCAGCCTGTTCCTTAAACGGCAAACAATGTCGTTACGTCTTGTAAATTTCCCACTTTCACTACTACTAAAATTTAATAGCTCAGCACACTGCTCGATATCATATTCCCAGTATTACCTCACTTGTTCAATCGTTTGATTAGCGCTAACCGCCCTAAAAGGGTTAAGAGGATAATTTGTTCCCTGATAGAACCTACAATTAGTCACATATGACTGGATAGTAGCGAAACTATGTATCACTCGACCGTGGCTGAAGTTAGTCAGGTATGACCTGATGGTGGCTGGGCCTAGTCAGGAATGACTCGGTAGTGGTTCGACCTAATAAGGTATGATCGGATAGTGGCTGGACATAGTTAGGTAAAACCTGAGAGTGGCTGAACCTAGTCAGGAATGACCTGGTAGTGACTCGACCTAATAAAGTATGTCCTCTTTTTCAATGACTAAGGAATATGGTTCTTCAGGAGGACTTTGGCTTTCCACAAGCCTATGTCCATCGAGCGGAAGCGTATCACATCACAAAACGTGCAAATCAGAGATCCAACATACTATTGGAATTTTCTCATTAGAATTTTACCTTTCAACAGGAAGAAGAGTTTTGGTTGTCATCAGGTTTATTTTTATTTTGTTACACTTCAGCCATTTTTTCTAATTCCAAGTTACCACATTTGACATAGCGAAAATAGGGATACCAAAATTTACCATAAACGATAAGCTACATTATATTTTTTTATTATTATTATATTGGCTAGCTAAGGGTGGATTTATTATTAGCATTACAATTAATTACTAGTTAGGTATTGATTTACAATTGAAATTTTATTAATATATTTGGCTGTAATAATAGGAGTCACTTATTTGTTCAATTGAATTATAAGTTAATATATACATACAAATATACATTATTATAATTATGACAGTTGACCGGCTTTTAACATCATGCAGGATATAAAAAGTGTTACGAAATGTTTCACATGTATGTCGTAAAAAAATCCCGGCGGTGGCCAAGCTGATGAGAATTATCCCTAGTGTAATTTCTTTGGTTTATTGCCGATTTCAAGTTTGTTCAGAAAGTTAGTCCAGACAGGACAAGAGCAAAGGGAAATATTTGACAGGGCAACCGTTCGTTTGAGAAAGATACCACCGGGGAATTCGATCTGATTCACCCCCTGCGGCCAAACTAGGCCATAAATATGCAATTGGTCTTAATTATTAATACCGGGTTTAATTAATTTTCAGTGTCCCGGCCTTTGGACGAGGAGAAACTATTCATCCAGCTGGACCCTTCATTCGAATATATTCTGTCGGACGAACGGAAGCCCGTTGACAATCCAAACCTATTATGTAAACGTACATGTTTTTTTCTGATTTAATTCCATGCCGATCCGGAATGTAAATAGACATTATGTAAATTATACAAATTTATGCGATTAATGACTTTAATTTCCGAGGGCTGACAATGCTTTATATCTCGTGTTTACAATCTTAATAAGGAAAATAAATCTGCAGTCCTGGTTCACTCAAAATTACCTCTTTGAAGTTAAAGCAAGACGAATGAAAAAATGTTAAAACTGTATTTGATAGATTCTCTCTTGCAAAATTATTCGAATGTACAATGTCGACAAGGATGGTAAATATCCTCAATCGAGAATTTATTTTACGTTTCTTCCGAAGGTAAAACTCCAAACTCCTTCCCACGTAAAACACTTAAAGAAAAATTACTTCATTGTTGTTGTTGCCTTCTTCTTCGCCTCAAAACATTTTTCCACAAATCAACTAGTTTTTGCTCGTAAAGATTCTTTTCATCGTTCAAAAAATGTTTATAAACATTATAACAGCAGTACTGGGCAATCACTTCTACTCTCCTAGTTACTAATATTATGTATATTTGATCATTTATTTTTGTATGTGCTAGGTGCTTATAACAAAAGAAGTGAATAACAAAAGAAATAAACATAAAAATCTGCTGGCATTATAATTGCAGAATTAGTCGATTACTCCAAATTACTATTTTCTATTGATACAAATATTTTATATCTGTTGAATATTTTTTGTTTAGGTTCGTTGTTGTTTTTATTAGGCAGAATAAACAGCTTATAACAAAAGAGGTTGTCAGTTAAACAAAGGCATGATGACAATCAAAGGTCTACATTTGGCATAGGGCTGTTGTTTTAATACCAATAGTAAATTAAAAAATTGAAATTCTGAGAAAATAGTTTACCCGATGGATGGGTCGTTTCAACTCATAATTTTCCATCAAATCAATCTAAGAATGAGTGGTTGCTTAAGGGGAGTTATGATCTGTTCCGAAAGCCGTCCGTTAGAAAAGTGTTCCTTTCCCAATTGATAAATGAGCCTTAAAAAAAGAAATAAAACGTCTTGTTGTTGTTCACATTATAATACCAAGATGAAATCATGCGACTACCGCGAAATTCAACATCGAGGATCTAAGGCAGTAATCATCGCGAGTCAGACAGGAAATCGGGGGTGGCTGGATGTTCCTCCAATGAATAACCGGAGGGATGAGTCGAATCCGTCCCTGATGCGTAGAGTCGCAAGGGCGCGCCGTTTCCTACCTTGACAGTGATAAAGTCACGCTTTTTGTGAATGGACGGTAAAAAGCTCGTAGGCGTGAGCTTATGAATGGCCTATGTAGGTCAGGTGTGGGCACATCGCCCACCCGATCCGGACGTCATCGGACTCGGGCGAAACAGCCTTCGACGAAACCGGGAGTGGAGAGTGTCAGTCGGCTGAAATCTCCATACTCGATTTTTACTACTAAAATGTAAACCGCTTTTTGTTGGATCAGAGTTAGTAACTGGGCGCCAATACGTTTCGAAAACAGGCGTTGGCGTGATTACAAGACTTCAACGCGTATCCTTTAACTCTGGATGAGAAGGAGAGATATAAAAATTAAATACATTTGCAACTGAGATAATTCAAGGATATTTACTACATAAACAAGCTTCCTCGGTTCAGTTGCATGTGCAAAATCTAAAATAACGTTCTACCTTGAATCTAATAAGCTTACTAGATTTACATAACATATTTACATTATCGTTTCCGATTCATTTGATCTGCCTTTCTTTGCTGCTTTGGCCACGGTTTGTTTCATCTTCCACAACATACAAAATTTGGTCTGTGCGCTATTGTGTTCCTATTGTGAAAAATAAGTCAATACCTAACCAACAGACTTGTTTAAGGTTACATACTTGCAGGGTCTTGTAAAAGTATTCGAATGATAAAATTAAACGACCAACTTTTCCCTAAAACTGTGAAGATTAACATTATACTAACTTAGTTTATGTATGGCCAAGTCTGTGAGGCGGTGAAAAGTTTTAAATACTTGGTTGTCGAAGCTGTGGGCCGGAATGCGGAGTAGAAGCGGCGAGCAGGTTAGAAAAGTTACAAGAATGCTTCATTCTAGCTTGGAATAATAGCCTTGTAAAAGAAAACAAAAAGAGTATATTCTACTCAATTATAGAAAGTACTATAGGGGCGTCGGTGGTCTTTGACACGGCGCTCATCACTGTAAGGCCGATGACACACGGAGCGGTTTTGACCGAAGCGTTTACCGCGAGAAAAATCGAGTCGGTGGGTCGTTCTTTGTTGTTGCATTGCGCCTGACAGACGTAGCGGTCGTAACCGCCTGTCGGTTTTCAAACCGAGTCGGTCGGTCGTGGAGACGACCCAACGCGTCGGTTTTGAAAACGCCAGGCGGTGAGTGGTACACAAGTATTGCATCAGCCCTGCCACACGAGGCGTTTTTTCAAGCTGTTCGTACCTCACTTTCTTGAAGGGTTGTTTGATTGTGAGTTTTCGAATTTACTTTTAAGATGCAAAAAATAGACGTGGAGAAAAAGATCTGTAATACGGCATTTTATTTTACTATGGAACTCAAAACTGCCCATTTACATCCTTGTAAAGTCAAAAAATTCTTCAGGGTGTTTCCTCATCTCTGAAAATGCCCTCTTTCTCTTCTCTTCTCGACAATTGGATGAACCCACATTTTCCTGTGTTTTTTCCATTCTCTTTTTCCAACAATGGTACAGAGACACCAGACGAATCTCTTCATCCGATATTGAACATAATCATAATGTCCAGAAACGAAATTTATTATTGAAAATAAGAAAATTAATAAAATTAACCTTTTATTTCAAAATCAATGCAGGGGACATCCAACAACCGCTGATGGTAATTTCAGTATCACATCGATGACCAAATTGCAAGTAGTACAAATTGATTGATTGATTCTATGGAACGATTACGAACTTAAAGGTTCTAAAATCCATATATCTTAAGTATAACTGAAAAAAGTTGAAGTTGTTGGAACAAGATCAAGTTGGAGGCAAGTAAGGCGGAAAAATGTAAGTGTTGAAATTTGATCAATTAATCATAATTAATCTCATCATCATTAATCATCATTAATCTCTGAACGTAACTGTGAAAATAAAACGGAAAATTGTAGATATTGTAATACTGGTTGATTCTAAATG
Organism: Cimex hemipterus; assembly: GCA_039619505.1. Lineage (NCBI taxonomy): Eukaryota > Metazoa > Arthropoda > Insecta > Hemiptera > Cimicidae > Cimex > Cimex hemipterus. The sequence goes on along the minus strand of CM077105.1, from coordinate 25,337,217 downwards.
GCTACGTAGATAACTTCTGTCTTATTTATACATGAAATTTGAGCATAATATTCTAAATAAATACATTAGAGTTCGTGGTCCAATTGACCAAATAGCTTATTTCAATAATTAAACTTTATGTAAGGTATTGGTTGAGATAAAAAAGTCAGTGTCACGAGCGGGATTCGAACCCACCAACTTCCCATTTCAACCCACCATTCTAAATAAAGCGCACTTCAGTATTTACATGTAAAACATTTGATAAAATGTGCCAAAGAATGGCTTTACAAATTCTATGACAAAAATGCCGAAACAAATAGTGGTCCAGTGATGGTAAGTGTTTATCAAACGGCCGACAAATAAAAAGTAGGACAACTATCTAGCTTTTATTTTTAATTTGTAGTTTTCAAAAAATGATAAGCATCCTTCTACCTTTGGAGAAAGTTCCTTTTTCGGGGAAGAAGACCCCTAATTTGCACCTTCATCAATTGTTTACGGACAATTTCAACATTTAAAATGTTATTATGAATATTTAGATTTTTTAGAACAGGATAACAAATCGTGCGGACATCGTTTTCAGATGTAGTTGGGCAATGTAGGGGCATGATCAACACCATTTTTCCAACAAGAAAAAAAGTTTCGAATTTAGCTTAAAATGTTTGTTTTAAAAAATGCTGCTTGCTTAGATAGGGGGTTTAGGGTTTGTCTGCTATTTCTTAGATTTTAAATTTTCATTTATTTTTCTTTTGCTTGTTGTCAACAATGCCTATCGTCGCTTCTTTGGTCTTTCAACTTGTTGGGTAGAAACAAAATGACTTTCGAAAAACCAAGTGACAAAGAAATGACGGAACTATAATGGAATATTGCTTAAATTGAGTGTTTACAGTGGAGAAAAGGCAAGTGTTGGCAATTAACTACGTAAAGGCCGACATTTGTCACAACCCGAAAAGGCAAAAACGTTGTCTTTACAATCGAGTGCGATAAATTATCCCATTGGAAACATAATAGAGAACTGTTTAGTTAAAGACGTGCTTAGAAAAATTGAGTGAATTGAAAAAGGCCGGATTGTGTGTTAGCTTCGAGGGCGGAGGTCCCGAATCGGAATGCTCCTGATGATAGATTTCCAAAAGGCCGTTCTGTATTATTAAATATTTTACTCGACTTGGGTTTGGCTCACCGTGGCTAACTCAATCGTTTTTTAAATCACAGCTTTATCGACAAAATGGTGGTAGGCATGCTATTACACATCTATTAACCCTGATGTCCCATCCTTCACACCAAAATATCAAAGATATTTCAAGGATTTACGATTTTCCACTTTTTCCCTCCTTGTCTAAAAAATTTTTAAAACTTTAATCAACTATATTTTTGTTTTCTCATTCCTGCTTTCTGTCTTTCGTTCAACTTTTAATAGATGACGCAATTGCCTTGAAGGAGCTGCAGGCACAGGATTTATCAATTCAAACTGCAAAGTGAATTTAATTGTTTCACGAGCAAACTCAAATTCTTTTACAAAAAGTTTTATTCAGATTTAAATGTGGGCAAGTTATTAATGCTCTACACCATTGTGCTAACATAAAAACTTTCAATTTGTTTCTTATCGCTTAATGTTATTTCTCTGTGCGGTGATGATATAATTTGGCTATCATTTGAAGAAGTTTACTTGTGTCGGAAAGGGTCGAGGCCTACAAATTTATGCATTCTTCCAAAACTGCGATGTTTCGATTTGAAATGAAAGTTTATTTGTTTATATATTTATTTATATCATTATTTATTCAATATTCAAGCAATTTATCTGTGATATTTCTGTATTACAATTAATTAATACATTACAATTAATTAAGGTTTTTAGTTGAGATAAAAAGTCAATGGCTTGAGCAAAATTCGAACCCACGATCTTCGGCTTGATACGCCGGTGCTCGACCACTTGAGTTATCATGACCTCGATCCACTCAGACACCAACCTCCCATCTCAAACGCACCTTTTGAATTTTCCCTCCTTTTTGCCATTTTTCATGTATGTTAATCATTTTACTCGTACGATTGCTATATGTCTTAAGGCAAGGCAAAAAAAAAAATCATTTGAAGAATGACCCAAGTAAGCAAATTGCCGAAATGCATCTGATGAAGTAGGGCAATAAAAATAGGCAGATTAAATGATTGGTAATGACTTTGTCTCTTTTATAGATTTAAATATTGATTGATAAACAGTCATTCATATTCACCTTATTCCCTTTCTAAAAAAAATAATATGTAGTTGCCATATTAAAAAATTTAAAATAAAAATGCATTGAAATCATAAATTGGATAATTGTTCACACAAAAGTCTATGTTTTATGCTGAAATGTTTGTTAGACAAATTACATGTAAATAAAAGTTAATGGTTTACAAATAAACCTATTTATATTAGTAAAATCCACTTTATTTTTTGAAAATAATACTTATTAAAATGTTAGTTTTGTACAATACATATTATATTTAATTATTTACAATTAAAATTATACTGCTTGAAACTCCAAACCGGTCCCCTCGAGGTTTTCTTTGGTCCACTTGTCGAATCTGTTCGACAGCTCTTCAGACATATAGTTCCTCCAATCTCCGACTTGGCCCTTTCGGATGAAAGTCTTGTCACCTTCTTGTCTGAACCCGGGCCCATTTCTAGCCTAAAACAATATTCCCATTTTTAAATGCTGAATTAAAAATGAAATTATGAACAAATTCTCACTTGAAGAAAAGGGTCTAAATTGATCGCGGGATTTTCCCTCATTTTCTTAAAACTTAAATGATCCTCCAATTCCACGACTTGTTCCTCGGTTAAAGGCTTATCCAAGAAATTCGCTGTCTTCCTTATTACTGCTTTATGGTCCTAAAATTTATGAAAGTGTTGTTAAACCAGATCATCTATCTAATGTATATTTATTGCACACACACACACACACACACACACACACACACACACACACACACAC
>CM077105.1:25312482-25334259 GCA_039619505.1 Cimex hemipterus | reverse complement strand
CACACACACACACACACACACACACACACACACACACACACACACACACACACACACACGCACGCACGCACACACACAAAAATAGATTTCTAAATACTGTATATAAATGCGTTTGCAATGAAAATTGTCCAATGAGTACAATTACAAAAAGAATAATAATAATCCTTAGCCGTTAAAACGCCCTTAAAAATTGATAATAATAATAATAACAGTATTTAAAATGGTGAACAACAATGTATCAATAAAATTATTTACGCAAAATTAGATACGGCGGTTTAACTTTTGTACAGAATTCTTTTCAACTTTTTCTTTTTTCTTTCTTACTTTCAATCAATCAATCTGCAATGTTTGACAAATAACAAAATTGAACCTGTATGTTAAAAAGCTCTCGTTTATTATCAAAATTCAAATTGATGAAATTTATAAATGGATAAAACACTGTCACAAGGATGAAATGAACTTTAAACAAATTTAATTTGTTAACATGTAAATGAGTTTTTTTTTAAATAATGAAAAATATCAGTATCAAATGGAGAAACAGTTCATATTACATGAGAAAAGTTGGAATTTACTCTCACAGTGACAGCTTGTCCTTAGTTCTCCTCCAGGTTCCACAAAATCAACTATCTTAAAAATAGTCTTCTAAACAACATGATGCTTTCAGATAGAGCATGTCTTTTTTTTAAACTTTAGTAACAAACTATCATCCTTTAATTCTCAATTACTTCCATTCCTTAAATAACCCATTGTTTAACATTCCCTACATTCATACTAAATTTTTAATTATTTTATCACCTTCATCACCTTTTACTTAACTGATTATTCCCTGTATTCATTTGTTAAATATCTCTTTATTAGATAAATATCCATATTTTTATTATTTTTTATAATCTATACCTACTCCATTCTTCGTTATATTATTTACATTAATCTTTATATGTATTTTGTAGTCATAATTGACTTAATAATTATTTAAATTAATTAAACTTTTTCTCTAAGGTCATGGTTGAGATGAAAAATCCCTCAAAGTCACAATAGCTCAACTGTTTAGAGCAGCAGTGTATTGTGCAGGTCATGGGTTCGAATCCCACTCATGACACCTCTTTTTCACCGCAATCAGGTCCTTAGATAAAAAAATATAATTGATTTAAATTATTTATGTTTTCTATATGCATCTTTGTAATGTTTAAATTTATTTTTCCCTATATGTACATATGTCTTACATTTTTAATGGGTTTTGCCTGCATATAAAATAAATAATAACAATAAACTCAGTCATGAGAAAGATAAAACGCCTGACCTTTCGGAAAAAATACTTAATGTTCTTCTTTCAGGATTCTGCTCAATATTAATTTGCATGTCAGTATTTACAGTAGTTTATTAGTAGTATTATTGCATTGTATATTAACATTTTGTGAATAAACCATCAACTTTAACTGTTACTACTACAATATTTTACAAGTTTTCATGTTTTCACAAAAAAACAGGTATAAAATAATAAAATAAAATAAATTACACTCAACTACTGTTCATTAAATTCATGATACTAAAAAAACCATTTTAAGTGAAATGTTGATGAAGCTGTGTTAGTTATGACTTTAACAACACCTTGTCATGTCACTAAATAGTTGATTCAGTATGATTAAAAATTTCAATTTGAAATTTAATTTTTAAATCCCTCTTCCTTTGTAATTTTGTCCAACTGGTTTTGTTAATTTTACAGCAACCTTTTACAATACAATTAAACTATTGGTTTTTTACTGGACAAAAAATAAAATAAGGGAAAATTATTATTGGCTTAATCTTTTAAAATCACAGTATCTTAACTCTTACTTTCATTCTAAATGGAAAAAAACTGTTTAAAATAAATTCTGCAATTCTTAGAAGGATGTATTTGTTGTACTTGGCAAATTGAGCCAACGCTAGGAAATAGCGTCGCACATTCAGCTAACTTCTCTGATTAATTTATGAGGTCTGAAAAAGGATATTCCAGTAAAACAACAATGAGCAACATTAATTCTCACTCAGTGAAAAATGTCATACATTTGATTTTAAAATTTTTTATGGTTAAAAATCACCGTCCTTCCCTTTACTTTTACTATAAACAATTTTGGACAATTAAGTGATTAAAATTTGCAAATTTCATTAATCAAAAAGAAACATTTTACATTTTGTTTTGACATAGTCATGCTGTAGTTAATTCCAAGTAACCATCAGCTTTCATATTCTGGCAGATTTATTGTGATCACTGTGTCATAAATATAAATTTTGCCCAGTAATTACCTCTCATTAATAATATATTTATTTAATTATCAATTAATAGTTGTGTTTGTTAATTACCTTTTTCATTTCTTCATACTTTAAGAACAATACATTTGGTTCATCACGCATTTCCCAAAATGCTAGCACATGGTCCCAATATGGTCCGACTGGAGCTGGAAAAAATAAAAACCAATTTAGTAATAATTATAAAAATCACATAAATGTAGTAATTTTTTTTTCTTCCTGAATCAAAATGAAAAACTAGGTAGGAAACATGTGGCTCTGTTATCTTCAGACACTTCTAATCTTAATCTAAGTAATATACAGTAAAGTTAAGTTGATAAATAAAATATTCATATTTTAACTAACAATTCTAGCTTGTTTCATATTATTTTTGTTTAATAGACAATCAAGTTACCTTTTCCTGCCAAAAAGAGATCACAGAATTCATCAAACGATCCGTGATAATCATGCAGGAGGTTTGTATAGTGGAAATAGGAGACGCACATGTCTTTGGCGTTTCTTGTTACATATATAATCTGAAACATAAATATATTATGATAAAGTTTGAAATGAAAAGAAATTTCAAATTCTACCTTTGGTTTCACGGTGAACAATTGTTTGGGGAGTAGGCCACGGGGCAAATGCGTTTTGATGAACCTCGGTGATTTTGTGTTCTCAACTTGTTCGACGGAATTTCCTATGGCTTCCTTCCAAGAGCCCTTATCGTTGCCCAAAAGTGCAGTAAGCCTATTAAAAAATTGATGATTTTTTAGCCAAACTGCAAATCAAATTACAACATACTTTTTCACATCTAAAAACCTAAAGTCAAACGTTCAAAAGGAGTTGGTAAAAAAGAAACTTGTCATGAACTTAACTAGTTTTTCTAATTAATTATTCTTCTTATCGTTTTTGGTTTTTGGTCGGGAAGAAAAGTTAGTATCACAAACGGGATTCAAATCTGTCACTGAGAATCGAGTCCTGATTACACAACATTTGAAAATTTGGCAAAAAGTTGAAAAATTCGAATGGTGGTAGATTGAGATGGGGAGTTGGTGTTTGAGAGGATCAAAGTCGTAATAGCTCAAGTGGTTAGAGCAGCAGCGTATTGAGCCAAAAGTCGTGGGTTCTAATCCCGCTCATGACACTAATTTTTCATCCCAACGAAAAACCTTAGATAAAAAGAATAATAAATTGGAATAATTAATATGGTCAATTATGACCACTAAACCAACATTAATTTAATATTCTTTTAGAGTTAGATGTTAACCCTTTTGGAGTGTGAAACATTACAACACATTGGGAAAATGTTTTACCTGCAATATTAAACCATTCAAAAAATAAGTCACCAAAGCTGAATTACACTATATGAAACTCCAACAGCTATAAAAGAACGTTTATTGTTTTATTATAAGCTTAAACATTGTCGCAGATGGATCAGACACTCTATTTAATGTTGTAATCGCTAAACATGTCAACAAATAAAGAAAAAACTGTTTGTTTATTCTTTTCAGTATACTCTGTACATTCATTTAATTTTTTTTAATGATCCAATCATATGATTTTGTATGAAATTGTTGCAGATATATAAGAACAGATCGGTGTCTGGATAAAGTTCTTTGACTCTCAGTTATGAAGTTATGATTTCTTGTACTTAAAAAATATGCTTGTCTTAATCCAAAAAAATTGGCTTTATTTATTAGGTGAACCTTTTCAAAGAGTGTGTTATGTTTTTTATCAGTTTTATTGATTCCTGTTGCTTAAAAATAAAATAAAATGACAAGGAAAATAATTTTTTAATAGCAGATACTGAAATAATTTTGACATCAACATCAGATTTGATTTAAACAAATCTATTGATTTATTGTAGTTATTTCGTATTGTAAATTGTATTCTGTGTGAAAAGTCTTCTAAAATCAACTTACAAAACTTTCAAAAATTATTAATTAAATAATAATTCTGCAGTTGCATATAGATTTTAATAAAAAATGCACTTGCAATATTTGCATGGGATATTTCATTTTCAAGATTTATCAGTTTGGCTCGATCTGAGTAAATTTGCAAATTTCATTGGCACTTTTCACACTGTAATGTGGTTATTGCCAATCATTCCGGCCGGCCTGTACTAACCAAATGACAAAATCACTCTGCGGGCCATGTAGAGCACACTTTTAGCACTGTTTGGCCCCATTTTCTACGCAAACTGAAATAAAGTTTTTCTTCTAAAATCAAATGTCTTATAATAAGTTTAATTAATTAAATAATTTAAAACTAGTTCCATTGAAAAAATTTTCACAATAAATCCTTGTTGCGTGTTTCTCTTTCTCAAATGCAAATGAATTTATGTAACATATATACGAATTTAAATAAATAAAAAAAGTAAAGGAAAAAACAGAGTAATACGACATTTTTACAGTTTGTGTAACTGTATTTTATGGCCAAATTTATCAACTGGCACTTCTTTTGGCCAAATAAACAATATCGTGTTTATTTAATACACAAAAGATCAAATAATCACATTTCACTTCTAAACAACAGTTACAGCATTAACAATCATTTAATAGAACAATAAAACTTTGTAAGATGAACCCAGTGGACCAAGAAATTTGATTATCTAAGAAAGATTATGAACTTATTTACAACGTGCAGACCATTTTGAGCCAAATTTTATATGTTTTGCTCTTAATTTAATTGATTTACAAAATTATTAATGTTTGCTTACTCAAGCAGCGGATTTCTCTGTTGGCCAACAGCCGATCTTGCGGTCTCAAAGTCCAAATTGTTGCATATACACCAGACCATTTCCTGAGCCCAGGTGCTTCCTGTCATGTTTGAAATTAATGGCAATTTATAGTTTCTTTAACAGCCATGTTTATTTACCAGTCCTGGGATAAGAGACGAGCCAGACATCATCTTCACGCACTTCCATGTTGTGTATCCTCTCTCCGAGCTCTTTGTACTTGGGCGGCAGGAGGACACCGCCTGGATTCACTTTTATGAGACAGTTCGGTACGCCATAGAGAGAATCCAATTTCTCCCTGTCTTCGCCGGTCAGCTCTTGGTATTTTATAGACATTTTGATCCCTTCTTTAAAACGATTAATTTATTGAATATTTATATATTTGAAAAATTAATTAAATTAAATAATCAATTTGTTTTAAAATGGAGGTTTTTTTGAGAGAGTACTAAAATTTAACATCCTGACCAGAAATCATTACTTACTTCTTTGAAGTTTTGGTTGAAACTGAGATGAATTCGGGCCAAGCTTCAACTTTCTATCTATACCAAACAGGAGAAGAAAGTGGAGAAAGTGATCCCCCGAACCCCCGCCCCAAGGACAATTAAACATTTTATACTCTCGTTTTTAAACCCTTTCCATGGGAAAAGTATTATGTAAGACTTCTGACAATTTTCACAAATATTTTTCTCCTTAATGATCTTTGATCGTCTATCATTAAGTCGTCGTTTAATTGAGACCACTGTCAGACTTTTTCCGTTTATCACAAATACTGACTTATTTTAAGCTCTATGTAATAATTGCAACACACAAAAATTAATTTTTGGCCATTTTTTTTTTTTTCTAGATGACTGTTTTGTGCACCCTTATACAATAAAAGTACTGACATTAATTTTTTTTGTTTATTGTACAAAATAAAAATTTACTATTTATTGATTATAATAGATTTGTCAATCATTAATAACATTTGTTTACATCACAACAGTAACAATTAAACGAAGCAATACTCCAAAAGCTGTTATTGCACTTAAATGCTTAGTGCTTTTGAGAAATTATTTAATTTTTTAAAAATAGAGCGTTTGAAAATTTTGCGATGTCGACAACAAAAATTTAATAATATTCATTGTTTATAACATTATTTGACAGGCTGTCCAAAGATCCCAAGGTTAAAAAACTGCTGAACAAACTAGAAAAGAATAAGAAAGTTTTACTTTCTCTTACATTCGCCATTCATTTACACTTTCCCTCAAACCTTCAAACCCTTGTAAAACCAGTATATATATATTTTTTTTTTTAAATACATATACTTATATATTCTATAAGAATAAACAATGTATATGTTCCATATACAAACAAGACAATAGGAAAATTTAAAAAATTAAAATAACATAAACATTTCAAGATGAAAATTTGTATTCAGTAACAGACAAGAGATACTGTCATATTGAAATATTTACAAAAATATGAGTTTGTCAATAAATTCACAACTTCGGCTTAAGTCCTAATAAATAAATAAATCCTGTGCTTACAAAACATTTTTATCCCATAATTAATTTTTACTTCAACATTGTTTATTTATTTCGGGCATCTGATCGTTATCCACTGTCCTGATTTGTAACAGAGAATAATCCAATTAAATAAAATTCCTAGATCACCACGAGAATTTGAAGTCTTGGCTCTGAAAATAAGAGAAAAAAACCATTAAACACTTGTAAATAAGTATACTAAGTTCATAAAATATAAAAATCATATCTTAATTCTTACCATCCTAGTTTAATTACTTTTGCTTAAAAGTTTTTGAAAACATTCAATTTATGTAATAGTGAAATAGTTAGTAATTATTTACCAATCTGCGTCATGTTTTTTTGTAGTCGTTGTAGGGCTTTCTTCTATTTCCATGGGCTCAGGTTCTTCCCTCGTTGTGTGGATAACCGAATCTTCTCTCTCATTCGGGTCTTTCTGTTTGGCTTGTTCGTCAGGCTGGCTTTGGTCTGCAGGCTGAGAGGTGTCGCAAGAAGTGACCTCGTTCTCTTCGGATTCGCTCGACACCTCAGACACCTGTTGTTTTCTCTCCGAGGAACTGCTCGTTTCTGAATCGCCCGAGTTGCTAGTATCGCACTCGACAAGCTGGTCCTCGACGGGGTCAGGTGAGAACTGAGGCTCTTTGCATTCGAGATCGACCTCACGCTTCTCTACCTGGGGTTCTTCTTTGGGTTTGTCTTCTTCGGGCTGTGGCTCCTTTTCTTGAGGTACATTTTCAGAAGTGGGTTTGCCAGATTTTTTATCTCCCTGTTCCGGGTTTTTCGCTTGTTCTTTCATCTGGTCAAAGTACCGCTGTAGGTCTCTTTGTGCCTCTGGATCTAAGGCAAAAACAGTATCGAAATCTTCAACAGAAACATACTCTCTGACTGACGGTTCGTTTTCTCGAGCCGGTTGCTCTGGTTTTTGGCTCACCGTCGAACAGATCACACTCTCTTTCTCTTCACTTTTCACAGCCTCTTCCTTCTCGGGGCTTGTCACGCTATTCTCCTCGTTCGCTTTTTCCTCCTGGGCAGGTTTTTCCGCATCACCTTCCTCCGGCTTGGCCTCGGCTTTCTCTGGGGTGTCTGAATTGACTTTGAATTCCTGGGACGAAGAATCAGGGTCAACTGAGTCATTGCAGCGAGACACGTAGAGCGGTTCTCTCGAGTAAGGCATCCCGTTGTAAGACGCCTCACCCTGGCCATCGCCGTCTTCCCCATGCCTCCCAGGCTCCCTCGTACTCACTACAAGTATGTTTTTCTCTATGGCCCTCATAAACTTATCAGCTCTGTTGTACTCTTTTCTAGGGTTGGTGAGCAGCTCGGATATCCTCTGCACGGTGAACGGTGCCCCGTGGAAAGAGTCGATCCTCTCCAGTAGGTTCGCCTTCATCCTCTCGTAATTGAAAACGTCGACGTTGGGACACGGGGGCAGTTCTATCGTGAGCGTGCTCTCGTAAAAGTCTGTGATGACGTTCACCAACTTCTCCCTGAATAGGCATTTGATGATGGACCATTTGAAGACGGGGTCACCAGTTTTGGCAACGTAGCCAAGATAGTCGTCCAGCTCTTTCGGTATGTCTTTCGGCTTGAACTTTGCGAACTCTTCCAGGGAGTGCATTATCTCCTCAGCGTTTTCCATCTTGGCATCCGTCGGAGAGAAGAACGGGTTCGGAACGGAAAAACACCCTCGTTTACCCTTTGTCCGGCCGCCGATCCGTGGTGAGGGCGAACGAAACGAGACGAGCCAATAAATGAAAAAATGGAAAGCTGCACCAACTGAAGAAGCAAGCCTGAAGCGTGTGCCCTACCAAAACAGAGACCGGACCGGTGCAATCACCATTCACCACAGGGCGCAGGTTAACCAACCGGACAACTCACATTTCCCCCGTTTGATAAACCTTTATTCAATTATTCACAGTTATCAATTATTTACAACAACAATAACACACTTTTACTCATTTGGAATTATTAAAAATTCTTATTTTACAGCATCATTTATCATTCGACTACAATTTATCAACAATATGAAATTGCGTTTTTTGATCAATAGTCACATTCAATTTAACGTTTAACGGTCATTCCGAGGCTCCCGGTTTGAAAGTCAGACCCTGACAAATTATTTCATGTGATTAAAACGATTTAATTAAAAATTTGACTGATTTACTTTTCCACAACTGGAAACATTTATTTATCTAAAAATAAATACATTTTTTAAAATAATACAATCTATAATACATAACAATATTTCTTTATGTACAACGTAAGCATATAATATAAATTTCGAATTTATTTTTATTTATTTACTTATTTTTAATGATTTACTTTTATGAGGACATTTTTTCATCACTGGAAATTTACCTAAAAATAAATACATTTTTTTAAATAACGTAATCTTGATGCACAATGATATTTCCTGTACATACAACATAAGCAGACAATATAAAATTTAGAATTTATTTTATTTATTGATTTAGTTGAAATCAAAATTGTTACTCAAAACCGTTATAGTACGTAAGAAAGGCATGTTGAATCATTTTAATAACGGTAATTTGAGAGGAGTTGAGAGGAACTAGACAGTAGAAAAAAATTCAAATTTTTAAAATGATTTTGAATTGTGAATTAAAAATCCAAGTGTTTTTAGACCTTTAGAGCGAATTTTAGATGTACGGTATCCGACGGATAATTTATAGCCAAAGAGAATTCCTAAATTTTTAATATTAATTAATTAATTATAGATTGTGAGATGCATTCTGATGTGATGTAGGTTTAGAAAAATGTTTTCTTTATTGTGTCAATGTTTCGATCTTTATTGAGAAAATCTTCAGGGCCTGGGATTTATAAACATTGTATAAATTATTCAAATACATATAAGATACAACTATGAATTGATATGACAATAAAAAAAATGAATTTCTATCCCCACTTCCTTCCCCGCTCTTTCAATATCAAAAAATATAAACAAAAAAAATTAATATCTCATTAACACTCTCTACACGTCACATAACATGATGACACATTTACACAGAAAACCAACACTGAGTGAGTACAAATACTTTAATTAAATCTATAATTCCTATACTGTGTACACCACTGTATAAATTCATTTTCACATCTTACATGTATTCCTATAGTTTAAACAGTGTTTATAAATCCCAGGCCCTGAAGATGATCTCAATAAAGATCGAAACGTTAGCACGATAAAGAAAATGTTTTTTTCTGAAACCTACATCACACTTGACCGCATCTCACAATCTCTAAATAGTCAATAAAGTAAGTGAACTTTAAGTCAGTAAATCTGGTCATTCTAGAAGACTGCATTTAGGGATTTTAAGTGGTAGATCATTCAAAGAGAAAGTTCATTCATCATTCATGTGCAGAGAAGGTTGTCCCAAAAAATGGCTTCATCAGATCTTGATTTAATGGCCTTAAATTGTTTAAGCTCATCAGCAAAGAGTAAAAATTTAAGCAGTTTGTCCTTAATAAATAGAAGAATGAAAAATGGACCATGATGAAAGTTCCACTCATGTAAAAGAAAATTTTATTTTAAAAATTAAATCTCAAGCCAAACCTAATTTCTTAGCCTAAAAACAGAAGATAAACTCAAAATAAAATTAGGTTTTCCTTGTTGACCTCTTAACGTTCAGATCAAAACGTACTTCTACTAAGAAGTAATGCCTTTATTTTTCACTAAGAACTGAATTTCTTTCTGTCATTTGCTTTTAAACCACTGAGTTTCTATCTGAAAAATAAGAAAACTTTATTGTAGACTCCGTACAACTTTTTGTTCGTTTCTCATTTTACATTGTACAATTTGTTTTCTCACAACCCACCACTGTATATGCCAACATACCAAAACGCAACTGATAGACAAAAGCAGTGAGGACAGGAAGAGTAAGATCAAAAAATGACCTTTTTAAATGCTAATTTATTTATTTTTACTTTTGAAAAAAGTAATGCTATATTTTCAAGTTGTATAAATTGATACACATAAAGAGAGGGTTTAAAATTATCGTCTAAAAACACTCATTTATACAAAACAATTTATGAAACTAACTGATCTTGCTAGCAGTTACAAAACACTAGTCTATAATAAACTTTTTAGAAATGCAATCTCGATTCTGTCTTCTCATTCTCCGTAAATTATTGCATATTTAAACGAAAGGCTCTTTTTCTCCTAGAGTTATCACTTATATTTTGTTCTAGTATACACATTCTTGACCATGATAATAATAATTGCACTCATCACATTTGACCTACTTTATTTGTTCTAGACAATGCAATATTATCTAATTTTGACTTGTGTTTCCAAGGAAGAACACTACAGGTGGATTTTTTTATAATAAATGAAACAGCTTCTGGGAGGATGGCATAATGGATTGGCTGAAAAATGAACGATGATAAAATTTCAATTGAAAACAATGTGTCATTCTTGTACATATAATGTGTTTACTTTTTTTTCCTCCCCAATGTCATGAGGAACGGTCAAGAATGTTGTAGTTTAGAAAAACACCTTTTTCATATTTTTTACTGTCGTTTCAATCTTTATTTGGATCATTTTCAGGGCATAAAGTGTTAGTCTAGAGGTGTCATATTGGTGTTGTGACTTATAATTATAATGAAACACAAACGTAATATTTTTCTTTGAGTGTACTATTTTAGAATCTGTCAAGACATTCTGAAAAGGGCAATTTTGTCTAAATCAATTTATTATCTCGACCAAATCACCTATATAGACGGAACTAATTTTGAAGGGCAATCTTAAAGTTTTTCAACGAACACACAATACCAATATGATACTACAATAATAGCACCACACCTTTATGCCCTGAAGATGATCTAAATAAAGGTCGAAACGTCGGTAAAAAAAAAATAAAAAAGGTATTTTTCTAAACTACCACATTCGTAACCACTCTTCACACTTCAACAAATTATGAAACAACTGGCCACTAGGAAACACACTTTTTTTACAATTTGCCACATTAGAAAAACCTTTTAATAAAGGTTTAGTTAACAAATTATAATTACTTTCTGATCAACATTCTTTCTTATTAAAGTTGAATATTTTCAATGGTAACTGAAATGAGTAAATTAATTTATTTAAATTATTTTATGTGCACAAACAAACAAGTGATAAAGTATAATCAGGAACAACAGTAAAACAGTCATTAGATTTTGTTTTTAAAAACTGTATGCTTTAATTATTTTACGTTTTTAATGATTGATTTCTTTCTGCTTCTTCACTCAACACAAAGGGTTTAATTTTATGAAAGCTAGTAACACTTTCTAGATGAATCGATATATTTGAATCTTAGTTCAGCCTTGAATTGCCTAAACAACATGCGGTTACTATCTTGATCTACTTCCTTTTCCTCATGGAAAGAATTACTTGTTTTAAAGCCTAAATGAATCAGAAAACCATTGTTCAAAACCGAAAAAGTGTAGCCTGCAACATGGAGCTCGCACACCTAAAAATTTAAAACATGTGGTATAATTTAATTTTTTTTTTTTTTTTTTTTCAACGCTAAAGTTAAATGAATTACCTGGCTTATCCTGTTGAAACCGTACTGTTTGAATCGCTCATCATACAGCGGGACATTGTTGCTCGAGATATAGAAAGGCTCCCAGGGGTCTTTCCAAATAACATCAAACAGTGTGGCCATTTCTGCACCAGGAGGTTCATTAAGCCAAGCGTCATAATTTGTTGGCGCCTAAAATAATTTTTAAAAATTTATCATAAACGAAGGATTTTTTTTTTTTTGCCTTTCACTAACTTGACATTTGGAGCATAATTCAGTATAAAACGGTCTTATCTCGCCTGTTTCAACAAGATTGAGCAGCTGAGCTTTGTTCAAAGGAGGCTCTACATTATCTTTAGCCTCAAAGACAGGAATAACAAAGACTGTTTTGTCATACTGATGAGTTTTTTTAAACAGTCCTCTTTGAGTTGCAAACAATAAAAAATCCTGAAAATAAATATTTATTTTAAAAAAAATTATATTTGTAAACATTTAATTTTAAAATGGAAAAATGTACCGATCTAAGATTTTCATTTGGCATCATATCGACATCAATAACAACAACAAACTCAGTTGTGGTAGCCCTCCTGGCGACATTTCTCAACAAATTGTTTGGAAATTTGTTTGTCGAGGAATAATTCTGGTTTTCTTCCTCGACCCGTGTATCACAGCTGTCATCAGTGTCAAATTCTGGCATCAACAGTGGTGGATTGTTTTTCGCCGGTACGGGCGAAACGAGCGAGAATGTGACATTCTCTTTGAAAACCTGCGAGCAGGCTATCAGTTGGGAGACTTTCAAAAGTGCTTTCGGAATAATGTCCTCTTCCATGTACAAAGCCACTGATATGGGACCCTGCAAAACGAGATCAAATAAGTTATGCATATATATTTTGTTTTGTTAAAACTTTTTTTTTTTCACCTGCCATCTTTTTGCAAGGGAGACTAGTTTAAAAATATGATCAAAGGAACATTGAGTGACCAATGTAATATCTGGTGTTGGTGTGGAAAATACGCTGTGCCTGGACTCCTGGAGAACAGTTGCAATTCTGTACACACCTGTCGAGTCTAAAAAATGCTTGTTTCTCAATGTGTCATCCAGCAATGAAAAAAGGGTCTTTATCTATTAAACAAATAAAAATGTATTAAAGTAAAAATTAATAATTTTTATAAATACAATGAACATGTCTAACCTAAACCTAAAAAAACATAACAAACAATTAAGTTGGTTGTTAGAGATTAAGCTTAAATAAGTAGAGATTATTTAAAAATAAATTTGATTTGACATTTACATATTAATTAATTTATAATGTATGTTGCCTGAAGAAAAAACACTGTTTTATACTTATTCAAACACGTTTCAGCACTGTCATCTTCAGTGAGGTACTCCTCCCGGATGATGGTGCAATGCCGAATTGCGTAACTCAAAAACCCACCAGTGGAGACAGACTCAGTAAGTGACCCCATGTCAGTTCGACATGCCAATTATAATTATTACAACACTAATGATAATTAAATCTCGAAATAATTTTTCGACGGTAGTTTTTAAGAGGAAGGCAGGCATTTCATTTCAGTAGAAGAATATTTTCGAACTGAAATTGTATATATTTTCAAGTTTTTATTGTTTACACCCTATGAAAAAATGTTCAGTTCTTCTCAAAAATGAATGGCTAATTTTGCCATTTTTTGACACGAAACAAATGATTTTCTTACATAAAACTTTAATTGATCTTTAATAAGGGCCAACATTTTACGATTAATGTGCACTAATTTGTGATTCCGTTTCTGAACATTATTAAATTCATTACAATATTAAATTTATTATACTATCTTGTCAAACTTTCTAATTACATTTTCAATATTGTTTCTTTAATTATCTCGGCTTCCAAAATGTTTATCTTTTTCCTTTTGGGAATCCTCTTTCTGATAAGAGAAATTAATAGACTTTTTCACTTTTGGCCTCTTATTGTCAATTAAACTCACACAATAAATTGTTTATTGTATAATAATTAAATTTAAATAATTTATGAATTAATTTTAAAATAACAAGGTTTTAATGATTTTTCTTGTTTTAAAAATAGGTTTTTACCGCCTAAATGATCAATAAATCAATATCTTCTGACCTGACTGTGTTCCAGTCGCTACTAAATTAATCAGAAAGCAAGTATGTGTTTTTCTACATGCAATTTTTTTTAAGTACATGTACTAATTTATTTAAAAAAATAATCAATATCTGTTCAACATGATTTCACCGACTCAGAGACCAAAACTGATCATCAACTCATTCGGTGCATGTTAAGCAGATGACCCAGCCGACCAAGAATCCCTGATACTGGATTATATTCTCTTACAATTAAGTTTAAATGCACTTTTAATTCTTAGAAAAGCTTTCTACGTATGTTTTTAAAAACTGGCCCTGAAATTTGGCCAGACAGGCAGACTGCCAATGCCATGACTCTACCTAAAAAAATGAAACTCTTTAAACCATGGACGAATTTTCGATATTTTATTTAAAGTTCGACCACAAAGGTAGCAACTCAGAAAACCCCTTAAAATTATCATTTAACAGATTTATTGCGGAATGATTCCAGAAATCTAAATAGGAAAAGCAATTTAAAAGTCGTGAAGTACAAACAATAAGCCAACAGTTTAACAGATGACCCCGATTAGAAACGAAAAACCTACAAGCCTGAAACTTCAATAGAGAAGACTTGTGTAAATGACCATCGAGAGCTATCAAGGTTAATCAAATCAAATCTGGCAATGAATAAACCAAATAGTTTAAGATTTTATATGTACGTTTGGGTTAAATTTCATTTTCCACTTCAACAAATCAGCCATGGTTTAAACATAAATGGCTTACAAGAAAAATTCAAACACTTGAACCAACTTCATGAGAGAAAGGACTCAAGAGATTAAAGGAAAAACAATTATTATTTTTACGATCTACATATTTTTAGGCAAGAAAATATTTTTTACTTTCAAGAACATAACTGGAATACTGGTTTAAAAAGTTGGATAAACTTCTTTTACAAGGAAGGAAAATTAACTTCACAGAATAGCAATAGGCAGACCTATAAGACAAAAACCCTAAAACCAAGAGCTCACAATAGGAATGACAGAAATTATATTTTTAAAATTTTATGCATATGTTTTTAATAGCTTGGAAGATCATTTGTAAATTAACCCCTTAGCAGACTGCTGAGTCAACTAAGAAACCGAACACTTTGGGATTATTTTTCTTGAAGTAAAAAAATCCAATAACTTTCATCCTTTGTCGTATCGACTCTCCTCCAAACTAAAGTGCTCAAAAATGAATAGGGATATTTGTAATTTATTCTTATTGTATTAATTTTCATTTCATTAACTGATATATTCGTGTTAGTTGGATAAAACAAAATAGAAACTACAAACCAAAATCAAATTTTTAATAACGGATTTAATTAAGAATAATAAGCATTAAGATTACTCATTTCGCAAACAGCTTTTCTCCATTTAATCCAGTTGTATACTCTTTAACCATGGAGAGAAATCAGCTTGAACCAGAAGCTCCCAATATGTGATAATGAGTCGAGATGAGTGAATATCGCAGAGGCAGAGGCGTTTCTCAGACCACGGTCTCCCAGGCTTTAGCCTGATTCCGAGAGAGTGGAAGAGCCAATGGAAGGCCTGGTAGTGGATCTCAGTGCATTAAGACGCAAGGGGAGAAGAAATATTGTCATTGCTGCAAGAGGGAATAGTATTAATAGCTGGGGCATGAAACAATTCCTTAAAAAACGGGATCTGTCCCCTGGACATAGACAATCGAAGGAGTTTGTGAAGGAGATCAAACCAAAAGAATCGAAATGATTATTCTCTTGGGGGAAGGGAATTAGGAAGCAGGTACGTAACCTGACGGGCCATTGCCCTTTGAGAAGACACCTCTTCGTAATGAGTATTTTGCCTGACCCCTCCTGTCATTTTTGTTTGCTTCTGCCAGGGACTTCATTGGCAGGGATTTCTGGTTGAATTTGGTCCTGCCAGACCTAAGAGGTCGATGTATTCATCAATGTTTAGAAAACATGGGGATTTCCAATATGCCCCTTTTTCCCCCATTGTCTCTAGACTTCAATCCCATTGAGTGTGATGAGATGCGTCGCAGAGGATTTTCTATCACCATCTGCAGCCAGTTGACCTGCAACATCTATGGGGGTGAAATTCCTCAAGAAATTAGTGACTGATCTCATTACTACGGCTAACAGACAGAGGTTTTAGCTAACAGAGGACATTATACACGGTATTAATTGTATAAACAAATTATCGTGTCCAATAAACAAAATTATGAAATTAAAACCTTTTATTTTTCAAAATCCCTTTCTTTTCTTTCAGTAAGAACCATTTCTAATCAATTTTAATGCAATAAAAATAAAATGCTAGGGTAAGTAAGTACTTCAAAATTGGCAATGTCCTTATTCATTTTTGAGCAGTTTACTACAACCCTGTTTCCAACAACCGATTTCATCCACTATTTGGGACGTTAATGAATAGTGAAAACTGTTCGTTTGATCCCTTTAATAGACCATACTTCATGATAATAATGGTATTTGTTAAGGTACATTCGTAATTAGTCGAAAGTGCATGCGAATCTACCTCGTTTTCAGGGGAAATGACAACGCTGTCTTTTTCAGCGTTTAAAACTTTACTCTTTTGCAGTCTTATCGAGTCCAAGTGGTTGAGTAGGATCAAATGGATCACTTGCAACACGGCGACCACGGCAGTCAACAGTAGAATTATTTTAGTCCATGACCCAATGAACATTTTACATTGAGATCTACATGTTTGTTTACATTGTCCTGCTTCTGCAATCAGACGGGCAAGGGTCGACCTTCACTTATCAGTTAGACGGTGTCTCCCCTGATTAACGTGGGCGTATGCGCGTGCGCCATGAACGCTCTACCGATCCCACCGATGCTGACTCATCCCTGGCGATCTTCGCGTCTTATCAACAGTCGATTCATTCCTCGTTCGGCTCTCCTCTAGTCACAGTCGGCCAACTGATTTTCTTTACGTTTTCCGTCGTTAATTCGCCTAAATATGGCAGGCGGACAGCTAATCGGAATTAGCTGTTTCATTTTATTTATGTTCCTTTGTACTTTGACATCTGCCTTTTACGGAAGGACACAGGACGAGGACTTATTTGTGCTTGACCACGATGACGACTCATCAGCTATGAACCGTGCAGTACCGATTAGGAATAAAAGAGACACTGTTGAAAACGAGGACATCAAGACAAAGGTGAGCCATACTGTGCTTTTTAACTGACATCATTTTAAATTCGGTCTTTATTTTTCTGTCAAGGTGTCCAAGATCAAGAACTTCTCTCGCCAGCAGTTGGTCGTCCACTGGTCCGGCCAGGGCTCCGATATCATGATATGCCTGGCAAAGAGCTCCGAGCCTCCCAAGTTTAAGGAGAAGCCTGCACCGTCTGCAGTGTACATCTCGTACGACTCTGGAAGCTCATTTCAGAATAAGACGGAGCATTTCATGGTCGATAACAACACTTTTGCTTCCGTTGACACTTTCTCTAGTCACAAAAGAGAAAAGCGATTCGTAAGTTTTCATAATCTCGAGATATGTTATCTTTGCAAATATTTACTTTGGCTATTTTAACTTATGTAAATACAAACAAGTCACTGCAATCTCAATTAGGTTTTTTCCTGTTGATTTAAATTAACAACGATACAGCATTTTATTGATTTGATCAATTTCTTATACCTCGAGTAGCAAGAATTTAATAAAATGCTACGGTCTATGTGGAGAGTTAAGTAAAATATTCACCCAAAAAAATTTACAATACTGCCTAAAATTTGAAAATGTCAAAAAAAAAAAATTAAACAAAATGAAAACCATTGAAAAAACAGAGTTCATACAAATCACTACTGACCAGTTTATCGGCCAGTAAATAATCAATTTTTTATTCAAGTAATTCACATTGAGAGGAAAAGACATGTTAGGACTTGTTGAATGATGGCCATTGTTGGACTGAGTAAAAGCTTAGGTCATCATTGATCAGAATAGATGATTCATTAAATTTATAAAATCCATATCAATCCTTACAGTACAGGGCTGAGAAAATAAGACTATTTGTTAATTATATCTTTCATTCGACTAAAATAAATCTGTTAAAAAACGACCGTGAAGGTTTGTTTAAGGGACAGCACATGGTTAAGGACGTCATTATTCAATTTTAATATTAAATTACTACTGTGTTACTGGCCTGAAAACAATCAATCTTCATCAGTTAATTTTAAGGTGGATACACTAAATAATTACGATTAGGTCGGTTAAAATAAAAATCTTTTATGCAATAAAAGTTACTCGTTTATTTATAATTTATTAATTATTAAATTTTAACAATAGAACTATTCTACTGAATCAATAATTGTAACAACTATAATATATGCTGAGCAAGTATTGGTTTATTGGGTCCGTCTTCACATACATGTTTGTTGAACTATTCAAACGCATTTCAGCAATGTACCATCTTCAGTGAGGAATTCATCAAATACAATTTAATCTGTAATTATCTTATTGGCAAATTATTAATTGATACATTCAAAAATGCGAATAATTGCACTTGACTTATCTTCTAAAATTTTCCCCCATACAGTGAACAAAAAGACAGACAAAAATGGTTTAATTCGAACAAATCTTCCGAACTGGATAATTTCAATTTAAAATATAAATAAAACTTTAAATTCCACTTTTTTTTAACCAGTTACGTGTTAAATTGAAATTAGCGAGTTTATAAGTATTATTAAAAATAAACTAATTATCTCAACCCACCTTTTTGTTTGTGCTATGTAAATATAATAAATCTATAATAAAGCTGTCTTATAAGGCAAGGACAATAAGGCCTTTTAAAATGTAAAAGAAATAGCACAGGAGCATTTGGAGGGGGGAGGGATTTTATCATAAGAAAGACTTGAAGCGTTAACTTATTCAAATTTGAATAGAACTGGCAAATCTCTGAACAATTACTTTTGGAACCATACTTAGCTTTACAATAAAAGGCTATGTCTACTTGCCTGTTCTACATATGTAAAACAGTAACTGACACACCGTACAGACCAAACAGTTACAAATAAAAGGGCTCTTATAATAACATGGATAGACACTAAGAAAAGATTTCTTGAAATTCCATCCTTAAGGGGACCATATGGACAATTTTTATCGTGCATAGATCGAACTGAAATAATGAAAGAATTTGCGAGTTGACATATTATATTTGAAAGCATGCGTGCGAACAAAGATAAAAAGAAGTAAATCACGCAGAGATCAGCCCCTACTTTAGATGTATATTAGAAAGCCACACTAAACTCTGCACCACACTAGAAGAGTACAATAAAACAGAGCCCACATGGTGAAGCCAATAGTTTGATTTATAAGAAAAAACCTAGATGTTTAGGATTTTGACAAAGTAAAATTTAAATTCTTCCTATGTTCTTGCAGACTTGGAGAAGATTGTTGTAGTGGTCAATATAGAATGTTGGAAAAAAAACTTTCAAGTTCCATAAAAGAAACCTGATTTACAATTACATGAACAGTTTTTAACAAACAAAAAATTACAATTTTCTGTTGAGAAAGAATAAAATATAAATATTAAATTTTAAATTATTAAAATAAGGAACATTCATTGATTTCTTTCATTTATGAATGTAATAAACAGTTCGATCGATGATAGACTCATCATTTTGCTGGCATATAAATAATTTTTATTATTTATCAACTGTTTTTCTATATAATCATTCATTTCAGATAGATAAATATATTTTACTTGATAAAAAAAAATGTACATATACCAAAATAGGTCGAACAACCACTTAGTTTTTCAACTGACATGTACAAGTGTACTGGATTTTATAGCTTTCAAGAAATAATAATTTTTTCTAAGATGCAAAAGAAAAACAAATCAGTGTAGCACCCCGATTAAAAACAAGTTGCACCAATTGTCCCAACTTGTTTTCTCCTTATTTACAAACACTAGGTTTGGCATTCTGACAAAAAAAAATCACGTTTACTCCATTTGATTTTAACTCTCATAATAGGCAAAATGTCAATGTGTCCCATATAATAGAGGCGTGTCATGCCTTGGCTCCATAGAGAGAGCGTGCAGGCATGCCACCGGACTTAAAAAGAGTTCTCAAAAACAGTAGCGAGTTTCAGAGTCCCCTGTTTTGCTTTTTTTAGAGGAGATTTTTTTTTTTAAATATATATTGTAATAATATGGCTTACGTGTTGTGCCTATATGACTTGTCTGAGTGCATGTATTTATTACAAGGTTTCGTCATCATCACCCCTCGAATGAAGAGAGCATAAGAGTGTGTGTTCGGGGTCTATGGCGGAATATTTGTAAAAGTACTCCAATTTAGACTAGCTTAAGCGTAGGTCGGTGGAGGTATATCCAGTATTCCGCCGACCAAACGGAATGAGTACTGTATGGATGTATTTATTTGTATGAATGTAGTATTTGAAAGAGTAAATAGAATGTAGAGTCAGTTGGGGGCTGAAATGACCTAGATGTCGGAAGCCCCAGTCCAAAAAAAAGGCAAAATGAATTAGTTTAAATTGTAAATAGTTAACCTTCACTCATAGAAGGCTTTTTGTTCTCTCTCAGTTCCTCTTTGTGTAGGGTTGTTTTTGATGACTAAGTGTAACATCAAATTAGGTTTTCTTGACAAAACAAAAACAATGATGAGTAATTAATTAACAAATAAAAAAAATAAAACCTTTGCTGGCAGACAAAAGACTATTTATTTTACTTTTTATCATAAATAACTTGCTTATTTTCTTTTGTAACATACAATCCTGTGTAGCTGTAACAAAGATGTAACTCATCTACAAGAATTATATCAAGAGAATTTTGAATAATTAGTACATAAAAACACATAATTTATTCAGAGAGATTTGCTTATTTTAATAAATAATCCGATCAAGACTTGATGAAGGAGAATCTTGCCTTCCTATAACCAATCAACTACTCTTTTTCTCTAAAAGTTAAATTCATTTTTGCTAAATAAACCCTTTTTAATCAATCACAAACACCTGTTTTTGTATTTTGAGTGGGGTTAATATTAGCTTGGAAGATCACAAGGCCAAATTGCTGCATAATACAAAATTATCTTACAAGTCATTTATTTATGTAAAAAATTAATTATCTATGAACTGTCGTCCCTCTACCTATTAGTTATCTGTTAGAATTGTACAAAGATAATGATTGTTCATTTTTCAACAAAATAGAATAATATCTTTCTGTTATCTAGAATGGTATCATTAAACTTTCTAACACTATAAGTTGTGGGGGGGGATGTATGATTCATCCTTTTATAGAATAAAAATGAAACCTAACGTTCCCATTTTTTAGCCTATTTAGCCAAATACCCTCATACTGGGCATTTAGTATTTGGGAACAAAAATAAACTTAATTATATTAATTCAAAATATGAAACTACAAAAAAAATCAGGAAATAAAAATTTATTGCTGAAAGGAAAAAGTATTTCTTCAAGGAAAGCTTTTCATGTAATCAGATTTTTTTTCTCACGCAGTGTTTTCTGACTGCTGACATTTCATTATTTATTAAATGTATAAAAAAATTCATGACTCTCTCAAATTGCAGTTGATATCAGTATCCTTTATAATTATTTATATATATAGATAGTATATTTATTTATATATTATTACCTTATTAGAAGTTATATAATA
>CM077105.1:25288058-25299232 GCA_039619505.1 Cimex hemipterus | reverse complement strand
TAGTTCTCGTGTATACAACAATCTTGGGTTTGTGATGGTCGAAAAGATTGCAGAGGAGGAGAAGATGAAGCCAACTGTGAAAGTAATTTGTCATGCCACAACTCAACCGATGTATTCCACTGTCGACACACACAATCATGCATTAAAAAATCATTAGTCTGCAATGGCAAGAAAGACTGCTTAGATGGAACAGACGAGGAAGATTGTCACTTCGATGCAAGTAATGCCATTTTTCAATTCTTGTGGTGTTCTCACCATTTTCTATTTTGAAAGATCTTAAAGGAGTTTTTTTAACAGCTGTAGATCGAGCAATTAAGTGTGATGAAGGATATTTCCTGTGTGATGATCACAGATGTCTACCAGTTGAACGAATGTGCAATGGTATGCAGGACTGTAATGACCATACTGACGAGAAAAACTGCACAGCTGCACGTTTCTATCAAGTATGTGTAATTTTTATTAATTTATACAAATTTTTATTAATTGCACTATTTAAACAAATTCCTTAATGGGGGAGTACATCCTACACAAACATGTATATCATGTAAACATAGGACAAAATTGCACAACCACATTTGTTTGTCCAATTTTACAAAAGCAAAAAATACTTATTTATCTGTAAATAAAAAGTTGCCAAACCAACTTATTACTGTAAGATAAACATTCTGGGATTGAATCCAGCGGCCTGAAAATCTTCAAAAAGGCTAATTGTGGCAACTAAACAATTTTTTACTATGCATATGTCACATTCAGATTTAAATGAACCGTCATGCCCCTCCACATACTCAAACAGTGCAAGAAGTAGGGGCCAAAAAAGGGCTATTTTTTAAAGTGCTAATTCAATTCCCTTTCTGGCTTGTGTGGGTAAATAGCTAGCTATTTTGGTTTAAAAAAAAAAAAAAATTGGGTGTGCACACTATTCGTGAGAGTTAAATTTTATTACTTTGACGTCAAAACAAAAATAATAATTGTAATTTAGTTTTTAAAAGGAAATATATTTTTATAAAGAAAAATAGAAGAAATAATATTTTATTTTAAAAATTGTGTTCAAAGTGTAATTCTATTTTTCTTTTGATGGTCGAAATTTTAATAATAATAAATTATTTCTTTACGTTTCTTTATAAAACTATAAAACAAGAATTAAATTCCATTTTAAAATTAAGATTTGTAGATTTGAGATAAGCTTGTTTTATGATAAAAGGATTCTTTAATTGAAAACAACAATTAATAAAATATATTGTAAATTTGTGTGAAATAAATTATAATTAAAAATTCAAATTCAACAAACATTCGGTGTCGTATTTATTTTGGTTTCAATAAAATATAAAAGGTGCCTGATCAATAAAATAAATCATTGTAGTCAGGTCCGATCGTAAAAAACCTCTGGGACCTTGCTTTCGATGTTCGAATTCAGGGTTAGGCAATAGGCCCAACAAAAAGAAGAACAAGGCACACTACATTATTCATTTATTGTGTGTGCACTCCTGTGCATATGTAGTTCTGGAAATTGGCTCAGAATCGATATAACATAAAAAAAATTTTATATACCTTCAATACTTTCAACAAAGGTTCTACAAATAATAAAAATTTCATATGAAAAAAAAATTCATGTCATACCATTCGAATATAAGTATGTACAATAAAACAACAATTTTATATTTTAAAAAAATTAAGTATAAGGTGACACCCATCAGGGGGGGAGAAACGCCCATCTCTCTTGTCTAGCTTTCGAGGAATATATCACCTTCATCAAGACTTTGAAACTATTAGAAATACTTTACTTTAAATAGTTTCATGTGTGGAGGAGAGTTTCCTTTCAAATTAGCCCTAATTTTCAATGAAAAAAGCAAATTATAATACATATTGAAAGTTGATATTAATTACATTGGAAATAATCAAAGTACTACTCATTGTCATCAAGGAAAAAAATACTAAACTGTGAACTGATATTAAAGTTCAATCAACTTGAATCAAAAGCCATTTTTGCATTTAATTTTTTGTATTATTTCAACTGTGGAGTTACCTTGAATTATAAACAGAACTCTTCTTAATGAAAATAAAATATTTTGAAATACCTTCATCACAGTAAATAGTCATAAAATGAATTCTGATTTTGAACATACGATCTTCAGGTTCAACGGATAGCCTTGGACGAATACGGCAGGACAGACACTTCCATACGTGTCTACTGGTTGTTAAATTCAGCTAGTAACGTCACACTCCTGTTCCTCCCGTCAATCAAGTTGATACCAAATGATAACACCAAGCCTGGCTGGAAAAACCACACCGAATGGATTAATGAAACTTCATTTGTTTTCAATGATTTAATACCCTCGCATACTTACAATATAACTGTTTATGTCAAAAGCGTAGCAAATGACACAATTTATCCCCCAAGTATTTATATCAGCGCTGGAACTCTGGAGTCATGTATGTTAAATTGAATTTACTCGAACAAATCTTACAGATAAAGAAATAATAACACTTTTTCACTCAGTGCCTTCTCCACCTTGGAATTTTACTGTTAAACAAAAATCCCTGTATGAAATGGAAGCTAGTTGGAATCCTCCAGTTCATGAGAATGGACAAATCAGGTTTTACCATGTTTTCTCAACCCCGCCACTTCCACCAGCAAAAACAATCGTTAACGGTGGTCAGCATTCAACAAAGATTTCTGGTTATTTCACACCTGGAACCTACTACACCTTCTGGGTACTTTACTAACAGTTTAAAAAAATGAGTTTAATATAAATGAAATATGTTGTCTATCTCAATTTTTTTTAGGTTGAGGCAGTAAATACAGTCGGGTCATCTAACTCTTCCCAGGTGTTTAATCTAGTGAGCGATAATGATGCAAATGTTCAAATTGTCACTAATTTAAGAGAAGATACGTCCAAACCTAAAAATCATACTGCAGTCGCTTTGAAATGGGATGGCATTTCAAATAGTACTAAATACAGAATTACAGTAACAGCTCCTCCTCCATATCCAAAATTACCAACGAGGTCAACTAATGAAACACATTTTACTGGTACGCTTGTAAATTCTTGTTAGTATTATTAATTACTGATTACTGACTTTTATAAGCTCAAATGTGCACATGCATATACATCAAATAAGTGTCTGTGTCTCATGTGGCCTATTCTCAATCAGGGGAGGATGACCCTCTTTCATGAGATATTATTTTGATCATTGAGAATCATTAGAAATATAGACAAGGAAAAAACCTATTGAAGAAAAATAATATCAATTTATGATATTTTTATGATTTACTTATTATTTCTTTTTCAGTTAACGATTTGGCACCTGGTGTTGATTACCAGTTCCATGTGAATGCTTACGTCAAAGAATACCATGGTCCAATATCCACCATCACTGTTACTACACCAGGTAGGACTTCAAATAATTATAAAATAAAACAAATTTAAATGGCGAAATTGTTAAAGGTGAAGAACTTCCGATTGTGCCTGGGCTGTCGGTCACAGTTGCAAAGCACGTCGAAACTTCAGTCAGTTTGAAATGGGATGCACCAAAACCCAACGTATACAATGCAATGTGGGTTTATGGCATTTTTTATGGATTGGACACTAATGAGTTGATGGAAGGTAAGCCAAGTTACATTAATTTGTTAGGCAACTTTTTTCATACAACAATTGTTAATTGTATAAAACAATAATAGTCTTGCAATACTTCTTTTATCTAGCATTTAATTAATTAATTTTGTTAAGAGTGCAACAAATGATATTCTGATCCTTGTAGCTAAAGACAATTTTAATATAGTAAATGATATTAATGAACTTTATGTGGTCATTGGAGAAAAACAATAGGGCTGAATAAAATTAGCACCTATTACAATCCAATATTATCTATTAAAAATTATCTTTGTAGTAAAATGATATTAACTTGTCAAAATTGTTTTTCCCACAGGACCCAAAGGCAATACGACAAACATGAGTTTGACTTTGGTACATCTCCAGGCCTGCTCTAAGTACATGTTCGACATCGGTGTTATCGGACCTTTGGGTAAAGGGCCCTTAACTGCTACTCCGATTATTGTCACAACAGGTCACGATATAAAGGCTCCTCCTAAGAACCTTAAGGTCACTTCAAGTACGCATAACGATACTTTAATGGAGATAACATGGAGCTCTTCTTGCTACATCATGGCCGAACCGATACGTTACATTGTAAGCATGACCCCAATACCATTAAATATGCAATTCTTTTATTATTTTGCAAAATTAATTTGTATTGTTCAATACATGGTTTAATTTAAAAAATAATGAATATTTTTATTATTTCAGATTTGTATACATGATCAAATCCTAGATAGGCCATCGTACATAACACTCTTCCCTTCCAATGATACTGAGTTTTCACACACTCTGATTGTAGAATATGGATCAAGGTGTGTAGATATATATAATTTTTTTTTTTTTTTTTTTTTTTTTGCTCAGATTGTACAATGGTTTCTTTTAGGTACAAAATTTGGGTTCAAACTGAGACAGGCATGCCTAGCAAGGCAGTTGAGTATTGGGCACCGTTTTTACCAACACCACATCAGATCCGTGCGCAGGTTGAGTCGGACGTTTACGTGATTTACTGGAACCTTCATAACAACTTGCAACACATGCCAACGTAATTGATTCAAATTATTTATGTGCTACAGACAGGAGTAACACTTTTCTGTTTCTTTTTAGGCATAAGTTTGAAATTCTGGTATCTGAAGGGCCTACTTTTAATGAAACGACTGCAAAGGTCTTTATTGCGGACAGTTCACCTTATAAATGTAATAACATGAAATTTGGTCTTATATATTCGATTGCTATCCGAGTCTTATCCGATAGCGGCTATCGGTCTCCGTTATCTGAGATCACATCAGTAGCAGTTTCTATCGGTATGCAAACTTTTTGTCTATTATAAACATTACTGGACCGATTTCTGAAAGACATTTTTGAATGTTCACCAATATAGAAAACAATTTGCATTTGTAAAAGCTTAGTGTTGTAACGATTCAATATTATCTTTATATTATTATTAAATGGCATTGATTATTCTTGCACATCAATTCTCACTGATTTCTTCAAATGATGAGCATTGATTACATAGCATCTATAACATAAATTATAAAAAAAAAATCTATATTTGTCAACTTAATGTCATAAATGAACAGTAAATAATGAACATAAAAAACACTTTTTTATGGGTTTGTGGGGGTTCATGCAGAAGATGATTCTTTCAATCCCAGATCCACAAGCATGATAAATACAAAATGAAAATTCAACAACTCAGCCACCATGGAGTTGCTCAATTTTTAATAATTTAAGTTATAACTTACTATAATTTTATTATGATAATTAAATGTTGACTTGCATTTTAATGATTGTTTGGTGATATAATCCCAAAAGTTCACAAATGTCTTCAGCCACATAGAACTTTTAAGGATCTCTACTCTTTCCCAAATTGCCTTACTTATTATTATATTGTTTTTTCAGAGAGTACGACAAGTAGCAGCAGCACTGCTACAAAAGTCTTTTCCATTATTATACCAATCGCTTTAGTCATAGTCCTTGGTGTTGCTATTTTGACCGTGTTCCTAGTACGACATCGCAGGATGCAAAATACATTTTCATCGCTTGCTAACAGCCATTACAACACGCGGTCTGGCGCAGCCACCTTCACGACAGATGGCTTTGGTAATTTAAAAAATACAGCTATTATTTTAAATTTGAATTAATCTACAATTTTTTTTTTTACATTTTCCCTACCGGGTTATAGGAACTTTTGGTAAGTTTACATTCACTATCAAGCTATTAATGTTTTACTCTTGTAACTAGTAAAAAAAAAAATTAAAATTAAATTTATTTTACAAAATAACATTTCTTTTATATTTAACTAGATTAACTACTTTTATAGATTTTTTGGTTTTTGTTTAACAAAAATTTCAAATAACTTTTTTTAAAGTAAATTCATTCATGTAAATTCATTTATTTAAACATTTATTTGGATGTTTCGGGAATTTACACCCATCAGCATATTTTAAAAAATTAGTACCAGTTTGCATCATGCTGCCTGGTCAACATAACAAAGTAAAATCGAATAAATAAAACAAAAACCAAAAGATTAAAAAAAGACAAATTACTTTTTTTAAATGATTTTTTTCTGTTTTAGATGATGATTCCCCTGTGATACGTGGCTTCTCAGACGACGAACCTCTAGTAGTTGCTTAAGTAGGTTTCACTCTGTGATAATTTTAATTTTGTACCATGCCATAAGTATTAATGCAGAAAACCATGTTTAAAATGCCAGGTCTTCCAGTTTTTGTTTGAAGTTTTATAATTTCGATTAGTTATTTATTGTAAATTCTTTTTTTACTATCTTTACCTGGTATATTCTATTTGTATATTGGTGTGATTTGATAATAAGATTATCCTAATGAAATATATGTACATTGAGGTGTAAATTAATTTGTTCCTTTTTTTTTTTAATTTTTATTTTCATCATGTTTTATAATAAGACAAAAACTAAAGTTGTAAATAAAGTAGACGCTATCCAATGTATATTTGTTTTCTTTTTTCTTCCCTAAATAAGCCCATTTTATCTCATCCCAAAGTTGTTTATCACAATATTTTTTTTACTATTTTTATAAAGTAATTTTTATATAATAACAACCAGATTTTCAATTTTCATTGTTCTTCATTAAAATGACTTTTATATCTCAATTAAAATTATTGGTATACAATTCACGTTTTGCCGTGTAAATTGAGATTTCTCCATGTCTGTGGATCGAGGAATCTGAAATTGTAGTTGTTACCAATTTTGGTCAAATTGTCATTAAAAGCTTACAGTGGAAAATTTATAAATACTATTTCAACCGAATACTTATTAAAATCCATGACAATATATTTTATTAAGCCAAACAAGCAATAAAGAAGTTGGACTTGTGGGTTCGATTACCGCCATTGCATCTTCCCCTAGTCCTATGCAACCCTTCCCCTCAAATAAATATGATAAAATAATGGAATCATACTTTTGCTAATATGTAAGCTTAAAGACCATAAAAAAGTTATAAGATTTAAATTGGCACTTAAGGGAGGCACATCTGTGAATGATCTTCCAAACTATTAATTTTTAATTAAAAGAAATTCCCGGTCTAATTTTATTTGGCTTATACACCAAGTAAATAAATGGTTAAAAATTTTATCTATCGCAATGATTTTCCGGTATTTTTGGTGGATTATCTACCAAATCATTTAATTTTTTAGTCGAACAAAAAATCATGCTAATTTTATTTGGCTGTGATTTACATAACGGATGAAAAATACTTAAACGCACATTGTAAAACCAGGTAAATAAATGACAGCCATTGATTTTCTGGCGTTTTTGGACAAATCTTCCAAACCATTGTTTAGAAAGTTGACTGGTTACAAAGACATCTTCTTGGCCATTGATGTGAAAAACTATTAAAAAATGGGAAGAAAAATCAGTCAACCATTTCTAAAATGTAAGTTAGAATTGTCTAACTTCAGTCATAAAAAAAATTTGGTTGTACTATCAATAATTTTCAAATGTGTAGTATGTTCAAATGTGTAGAGTATGTTTTTTGTGAGTGGTATATATTAAAATGAGGAAAAATAAACACAAAAACATTTTTTTTTAAATATTTAATTACAAACATTAATTATTTTCCAAATAATTAACTTAAAATTAGAAATAACTAATTTGTACAAAAAAATCACATTAACTGAACTTGGGATTTTATTACACTAAGATTCTCTTCTTTTAAAGATCACATTTCAATTAATATATAAATTTCCTTAGGAAATGATTATTAGGAAAAAAGTGCTTTGGAATAAATTGATATCAGTCTCAAAGAAATTTAATCGACTTCCTCCATTCGCGAGACGTCTTCACCTTCTAAGACAGGGATCTCTTGAGCGGCGGGTTCTTCTTCTCCAACAGGCACATCATCTTCATCAATGCCAAGACCAAGTTTGATCATCCTGTAAATCCTAGAAGCATGGACTTGGGGTTCTTCGAGGGCGAATCCAGAAGAGAGGAGGGAGGTTTCGAAAAGAAGGATGGCCAAGTCTTTGACGGCTTTGTCGTTCTTATCGGCTTCAGCTTTCTCACGGAGAGTGTTGATGATCGGGTGATCGGGGTTGATCTCTAGGTGTTTCTTGGCTGTCATGTAGCCCATTGTCGACGTATCCCTCAAGGCCTGAGCTTTCATGATCCTTTCCATGTTCGCCGTCCATCCATACTGTGATGTGACGATACAGCAAGGGGAATCTACTAGCCTGTTGCTCACAACGACTTTTTCTACTTTCTTGTCAAGGATATCCTTCATAACTTTGCAGAGGTTTTCGAATTTAGCCTTGTCTTCTTCGCGTTTCTTCTTTTCCTCTTCATCCTCTGGGAGTTCGAGTCCTTCCTTGGTAACTGACAAGAGCTGTTTGCCATCGAATTCCTTCATCTGCTGAACGACATACTCATCAATTGGCTCAGTCATATAGACAACTTCAAATCCACGCTTCTTGACCCTCTCAACAAAGGAAGAGTTGGCGACCTGGTCTTTGCTCTCACCAGTGATGAAGTAAATATGCTTTTGGTTTTCCTTCATCCTTGCAACATAGTCCTTGAGAGAGCACGCTTCATCACCAGAGGCGGATGTGTGGTACCTCAACAGTTCTGAGAGTTTCTTCCTGTTTTGAGAGTCCTCATGGATTCCGAGTTTAAGATTCTTGCTGAATTGATCATAGAACTTCTTGTAGTTGTCCTTATCCTCAGCCAATTCGTCAAAAAGTTCAAGACACTTCTTGACCAAATTCTTCCTGATCACTTTAAGGATCTTGTTCTGTTGCAGCATCTCACGAGAAATGTTGAGAGGAAGATCTTCACTGTCGACAACACCTTTGATGAAGTTCAAATATTCAGGGATAAGGTCTTCGCAGTTATCCATAATGAATACCCTCCTCACATATAATTTGATGTTGTTCTTCCTCTTCTTATTTTCAAAGAGATCAAAAGGAGCCCTTCTTGGTGCAAAGAGTAATGCTCTGAATTCAAGTTGGCCTTCAACAGAGAAGTGCTTAACAGCAAGGTGGTCTTCCCAATCATTGGTAAGAGATTTGTAGAATTCACCGTATTCATCTTGAGTGATATCATCGGGGTTCCTGGTCCAGATGGGTTTGGTCTTGTTCAGTTCTTCATCTTCAGTATACTTTTCTTTGATTGTCTTCTTCTTTTTCTTCTTTTCTTTGCCATCTTCCTCTTCATCCTCTCCAACATCTTCAATCTTTGGCTTATCTTCATCCTCCTTGTCTTTCTCTTTCTCAGCATCTCCTTCGCCCTTCTCCTCTTCTACTTCTTCATCACTAATTTCCTTCTCACGTTCTTTTTCGACAAGGAGCTTGATCGGGTAGCCGATGAATTGAGAATGCTTCTTGACGACATCCTTGATCTTTCTCTCTTCCAAAAATTCAGTTTGGTCTTCCTTGATGTACAGGACAATCTTGGTACCACGGCCAAGGGGTTCACCAGGGTCGGGCCTGACCGTGAAAGAACCACCAGCAGAAGACTCCCACAAATACTGTTCATCGTCATTATGTTTCGAGCTGACTGTCACCTTGTCAGCGACTAAGTAAGCAGAATAGAAACCAACACCAAACTGACCAATCATAGAAATATCAGCTCCAGCCTGAAGTGCCTCCATGAAAGCTTTTGTTCCTGACTTGGCAATCGTTCCCAAGTTGTTTACAAGATCAGCCTTGGTCATACCAATACCACTATTGACAAAAACAAAAAATTAATAAACTTTAAACATAAAGTATTTACTAAAATTTTAAGGCAAACTTACGTATCAATAACAGTCAATGTCCTGTCATCCTTATTCGGAATAATCTTAATGTAAAGCTCCTTTCCGGATTCAAGCCTGGTAGGATCTGTAAGAGACTCATATCGAATCTTGTCCAAGGCATCTGAAGAATTGGAGATCAACTCTCTTAAAAATATCTCCTTGTTGGAATAAAACGTGTTGATGATCAGAGACATCAACTGAGCGATCTCCGCCTGGAATGCGAAGGTCTCGGTCTCACCCATTTCAACGTCTTCCGGCATCTAACAAAAAAAAATTTGGTTAACTTAAAAATTTTTTACAAATATTTGTTATTATAAAGCTTAGATGGCGATAAAATAATATTAAAGTACAAAAAGAAATTTTTAAAATATAGAAATTACAAAGCTAGGCTGGCGTTAAAATAATTTTAAACTAAGCTTTTCAAGTTTCTTAGTAAAATTTAGTTAAGAAATTTTAACAAATATTTAAATTATAAACCTTAGATAGCGATAAAATAATTTTAAACTTAACTGTTATTAAGTTTTAAACGTCACTTCGAACTATTAAGAAAATATTAGAAACAAATGATGGAAAAGATTTGTTCAAAATTGTCACGTGGATTGATTTTCTTTTATTTCCCTAACCATTTAAAAAAAATTAATTCTATTAATTTTTAAATTGGTTTATTAAGCATAATAATAATATATTAACGACTTACGTTTTCAAGTTTAAGTAGATCAAGTTGAAAAGAAGATTAAGTTTTAGCGTAAATCTCGCAAGTTAACAGCTCGGGTTTCTAAACGAATCTGACGCCGCGAGACGGTGGGGCGGTTATATAGCCGAGGCCGATTTGGTCCCGAATGTTCCGGAATGTTCCGGAACTTTCAGGGCCCGCCGGTGCCCCGGGCCCAATTTAGCCGGGCACGCCATTCGTGAAAATCGACCAAAATGTGAAAATTTGCCTTTTTTTTGACGGAAAATCTCTTAAATCCTGTCAACAGTACAGAAAAAAAATCTCCTGGCAATTCAGTGGGCAAATTAGAGATTTAATCTCTGATTTGGTGTTTCCTTAAAACAAAACGAAAAAATTGTGTATAATATACACAAAAACGGGGAAAACAAAAATCAACATATTTTATTTTGCAATCCTTTATTTTTTTTACGGTTGAACTAGACATTGACAAAACAAAATTGTATGCATATATTTTATAATACAGCCCACCTTTATTAAATTATAATTTTGTCTATACTATGTATATTATGTATTTAATAAGTAAATATATATATATATATATATATATATATATATATATATATATATATACTTATTTATATA
>CM077105.1:25267944-25287658 GCA_039619505.1 Cimex hemipterus | reverse complement strand
TATATATATATATATACTTATTTATATATCCTTTGCATCAATAAATTTAATATAAAGAACAATATAAAGAAATTTTAAGAAATTAAGACAGATAAAAAAAATTTGGTCCCCACGTGGTCAGTGTAAAAAAACGACGCACGAAATCTTGTTTCTAAATACCTATAAAATATCCACTACTTTTTAAACTTTGTCTATTCTAAAATGATAATTAAACTTAAATATTTACTTTAATCGCTTTTAAAAATCCTCTTCCAATTAACTATTTTGTTGTCGTGTCGAAACTACGTTTTCAAACTTTTTTACCTTTATCCGTCAAAGAAATAAGTAAATCAGATGTTCTGGAATAGTTTTATATGTAACAGATAAAAAGCTTGGATGTTTTTTTTTTTTTTTCAATTATTTAACCATGTGTTTTGTTTTATTAACAATTTGGCAGATTATAAAAAATTAATTGCATTGGTGGAACCCACGTGGTCGCTAGGCCTGTCTTCTATTCTGAAACCAGGCGAAATTCATGTTTTATTCACTTCCCATATTAAAACATTTTTTTTAACAATATATTTTTAAACGGATTTGATTTGTTCAACATTATAACTGATTGTGTAAACGCCCTGGTTAACTGTTTTATCTCCTCCAACGATTTACTCCATAAAGTCTTAAAGACAAAGCAGTAATAGTAAAAACAAAATAATACAAAATAGCATGGAAAACGTGTATAAAAGTGAAAATGGGCCTTTTATTGATCGTTAGGTCCAGGGGGTTCTGGAACATTCTTGTTTGGTCTGTTGGGACGGGAGTGGAACGGTCTACGTCGGTCGGACTCAGACAGCCCTACTTATGGTATTATTGATGAATCACCCGTGATGACGGTCATCACAACATGGGCTTTTTCTTCGTAATTTTGCCATCATCGTCCCAGCTATGATTGTGCGTTGCGTGTTGTGCAATTTTGCAGGGTTGTCGTCCCTATTGATTTCCGCTCTTTAAGGGTCAGGCCCTGGGTGTGACGTTAGGCGTCGCGGGGGAATTGTCGATTTTGCCGCATTTGCAGTTAAAATAGGCTAATTTTCTACCTCAGAATCAAGAGACAACAAATTTTGCTTTACAATTAATTAATCGTTTATAATTTCAAACAACCCCCCCCCCAAAAAAAAAAAAATGTAACCAGGAATTTTCGTAAAAGCTGCAAAACTGAAAAGTCAAATCAAACTGACAACTCAAACTGCAAGCTGAGCTTTTTCAGACCAACGAGTCGGTTTGACTTTTGCATCTTAAAAGTCAAACATACCTGGTTCGCTTTTGAGGACGTTTTGAGAGTTTTGACTGCCAAAACTAAAAAAAAAAAAATTTCTGGAAGTTCAGCCTTTTTGGGGCAACCATTAAAAATGCATTGAAAATTCTTTATATTTTCTTATGTTAAATGTAATTCATGGCTGGTTTGCTCCTCTGGTCTTTTTCATGTATCAGACTGATAATCAAATTGCAAAGAAATTGAAAATATATTATTTTTAGATGTCAGCCTTTTGGAGCTTGTAAATTGGTTTAGTACATACTTTGAAAATTAATTATAATCAAAATTTTCATGGTTAAGCTGGAACTCTTGAAAACCAAACAAGTCTTATTTGTACTTCTAAATTTTTTTTCAGGATTTCAGCTGCTGACAGTAGGATTAAAACTACAAAAAATTGGAAATTCATATACACATCAATTTTGAAAGAGTTTAGTCTTTTTGAGGCATCCTTTTCTAGGGATAAACTGTTTGGTTTGTGTTTATGAAAGGAGAGTTGGAGAGTTATGACTGACAACTTAGTAAAACTTCAAAAAAATATTGAAAATGAAAGTTCAGCTTTTTGGGGGGCAGCTGTTGCTAGGGACAAATGGTCTTTTGTACATTATAAATTGAATATTCTCTATATTTTCATATCAAGTTTGATATGTTAAAAATCAAACCAATTTCGTTTTTGCGGACTTTTTGAGAATTATGATTGACAACTTAGTAAACTTGCAAAAAATATTGAAAACATATTCTTTTCTAAAAGTTCAGCCTTTTTGAAGGCAGCTGTTGCTAGGGATAGATTGACTTTGGTACATTTAACACTGAATATTCCAACATTTTCATGTTAAGGCCTGGTTTGTTTTTGTGGACTTTTTTAGAGTTAGCCTAACAACAAAGTGTCCTTAAAAAACAAAGAAATGGGAAACCCAGTGATTTTCTGAAAACAGGAGTAAAAATTTCAATGTTTTCAAATGAAACCGCAATGATATCAGTTGGAACAACTACCAACCATTTCTACAAAATCCTTCAAAGGTTTGGAACAAGATAAACAAATATACAAAAAATAATAATAAAAAATAAGTAAAAATTAGAAATGGCTCAATCAGCCTAAAGTAAGTACACATAGTAGTACAAATAAATTTTATGAACAAAAAAGTGGACCGTAGCTTTAACTATTATACCATTCACCAATACCAATGCTTAAATTCCAAGGTGGAGAGAGCAGTTGAAGAAAAAAAAAAAAGAAATAATTAAGTTTAAGGAATAAACAACTGTGATTGATAGGAAATGGCTCTTACCTTATCATCAAACAAATTATTATTATTCAAACAATGCCTAAAACCTATGGTATTCTACTATGGCATTTACTAAACACAGTAATATCAAAATTAAATAAACTTCAAAATATAATTTTATGTAACATAGTCATTTGGGATGAACAGAATGAATACATAACGAGAATAAGGACAAAGGGTGTGCTAAAGAAACACTGCTAAAGAAAGATTACTTCTGGTACACTGACAGCTCCAAAACTGACAAGGATCTAGGGGCTGGAGTCTTTGGGATGAACTTAAAGATAACTGTATCTAAACTTAGGTAAATTTAATACAGTTTTAAAGTCTGAAATCATAGCGAAAACTGCATCCAGGAAATAAAAAAACATTCCTGGAGACAGCAGTCTGTCATTCAGGCAGCACTAAAGGCTATGGGCTCATGTGATGTAAAGACAATAAGTGTATGGAATGAATGAAAGCCCTGGTAGAAGTCGGTGACACCTATGACCTGGGCCTGGCATTGGACCCTGGGCATTCGGGCAATAGAGGCAATGAAAAGGTTGTGGGTTGGGCGGGGGAATTAGGCCTCGAACCTTACTGTGGCCTAGCATCATGTCACAAAAAGGAATAAATTCTAAAATGGATCCTTAATGAGTGCAAAATTTGGTCGGATAATACCCCAGGCATGAGGCCCATATTCATAGAACTAACATACAAAGTTATTACTGAAACCCAACCAAAATTGAATCAGGATTCTTTTTGTATTCTTGACAAGGATAGTAGTACAGACAGAAGAAACTCTGTGCACTTACTACCAGGAAGAGGAGGCCGCATAACACATTTTATGCTTAAGGTCTAGGCAATGCAGATTTTTACAAAAAGGAGAGGAAAAGCCATGATCAAGATTCTACAGTAAAGAGCCGCTGACAAGGATGTGGAGTTTGATTAACAACCTGAAGCTGGCCAGTGACTTGTAAAAACCAGAATAACACAACAATCCCACTCATTTCGAGGGGAGGGCCACCTCTTTTACCCCTATCCCTATTCCTAAATAGAGAAACATGGTAGAAATTTCCAGCCAACCACTAGGCCCGTCTCAGCCAGCATGAGAATGTCGAAGCAACCACACTCCTTCACAAGTTAGAAGGTGGAAAAGAACAAAACCATATGAACTATTGCTGTTAACAATTTGATGAATAGTGAAGCATAAGTAAATCTTAATGTATCAATGGCTGTATAATGTATCTTAAATTTAGAAAAGAAAGAATTTACCTTAACCTCATCTTTTTTTATAAACTTGTGAATAATCGAATTGAGCCTCCTTATTTTTTATTCCAAATTAAACTTTAATGAACTCCACCTCCCAGAAACAAAATATATAAATATTCATTCCTTCATTTCTGCCCATAAAACTAATTGCATAAAAGAAAGTCCCATCAATAGGTTAATGTACACAGCTGATCCAGACCTGTCATACCAAGACAATATTAGCATTTTTAAAAAATTAATTAATTGCTGCACTCAACATATAATTTTTTATATATTTTTTAAATTAATAAACACTAACTAATAAACAACGGTGCAGCCCGGCCCCATCAGAGCAAAGACCCCGCAAACTGTGGTCCATTGGCAGCCCCAGTCTTGGAAAAAACGGAACTATTTCTCGCAATTGATTCTTTTAATTTTAATATTGTGCTCAGGGCTTTAGTCACCATCTACACCTCTTCCAAGCTAGCTGGATCTCAGAATCCAGGGAGGCGCCCCTCCATCCAGGCCAAAACTGACCAGCACCCAAGGTCCTGCATAGATGTCGCCGGAAGTCAGCCACACCACACCACCAACACGGAGAACCAATGAAGGAAACCTGTACCTGTAAAACAAAGAAGTAAATAAGAATGTAAACCTTTATTTATTGTAAGAAATTATTGTTAAATTGAAGGATGGTTTAATAAAGCCAGATTTAATAAATACATTTTAAAAAATATATATATTATTCATTTAAATCTAAAATATCGCAGGCTTTTTTTAAACAATTATCTGATCATATAGAAAAGTGAGAAAGTATTAGTTTTTCCCTCGGTAGTTTCTTTAAGTATTTGTTTTGTAATCAATATCCATATTAGCTCTCCTAATTATATTTATAAGCTTTATATGTAAAATAAAACCTCCAACAGGAATAAAACTGAAATGGAGAGACAGTAATAAACTGTGGAAAAACCATCCATTACTCATGGCTCCAAGAGATGACATGAATAGGATGTTTGAATTCAATCAAAAATTCCGAACACATCTGGGCATCAAAAAGGAATGGGAAGGAATGAGAATATAGTTCAAAGATGGTGCTGAACTGCAAAACCAAATTAAATTTACTAGGTACGCAGAATAAAGTAAGCCTCTGCTGTGTCCCAGGACACATGGGTGTAGATGGCAACGAGAAAGCGGACACCCTTGCAAAGAAAGGGGCAGCTACACCGCTGATAGGACCTGAACCCTTCTGTGGCATAGGAATCCACACTATCAATGAACATCTCAGACAGAAGGACAAAACGAAAATAAGGGAACATTGGAATTTGCTTATTGGTCACAGGCAATCCAAGAATCTTCTAACCAATTTTGGGAAGAAAGAAATCACAGAATGCGTCAAAGGAGGCAGGAATAAACTGCGAATCCTAACAGGATTCCTAACTGGACACTGTAGACTAAATGGACATCTAAAGAAAATGGGAATAATCCAAGATGGCACATGCAGATTCTGCAAAGAAGCAGAGGAAACACCAACATATCTGCTAACAAACTGCGGAGCGACATTAGCCCGTAGGAGGAAGTGTTTTGGGATGTACAATGTGACCATAGAAGAGCTTCAACCAATAAAACCGGGCCTATTAATCAAATTCCTTGATGAAATAGGACTCACCGATGTGCTTTAGGCAGAGAACGGGGGATACAATAGCTCTTAAAGGGCGCAGTATACAACACCCTGACATATCATCATCATATCATCATCATGTAAAATAAATATTAATTAATATTAATTAAATTATTGTGCATACAATATTATACAGTGTATATGTGTAAAATTAATGATTTGTCTAATAAGGCCAGTTTAAATAAATATTTAAAACAAAATTATGTTTATTTATTAAAACATAAAATATCACAGGTTTTTTACAATTATTATAGTTTTTTAAAAACAATTTGCAGTTCATTTAGAAAACCGGAACAATATTTTTTGTATATTTTTGTCCAATATTTTTTTATTTCTATCTGTTTAATACTAATTTAATTTTTGTATTGATTTTTTGGCAACAATAAAAAATATATTTCAGTGCCATTGTATAATTATTGTTTATCATAAGTGATGATGGTTTAAAGGGAAGGGGGTAAAAACGAGAGACTAGGTTGGCCACCCGGCAGGTTATCAGTTCTAAGGTTACATCGTCGTGGTTTTGGCATTGACATTTCTCCTTTGGAGGATCTACCGTCCAAGTCTGGGCTGGTTGGAGCCGGTCTTTTGAATAGAGACACAGGGTGAATAGAATAAATGGGCCTAACAGACATAATAAGCGTTGGGACGGCGTTTTCCGTCGCGTGCGTCCTGTTGTCCATTTACCTACGGGACCCGGAACAGGAACTCCGCGACCGGCTTGTGAACGTGATCAACGGCCTCATCCATGTCGAGGACAGGCATATCAAACTATCTCCAAAAGTTCTTGTCGGCTACGGGGGCTGTGTCGACCTGTACGTAAGAGGTGGAGAGCTTTTCACCTATCGCCCGGACATCGGAGAACCGAGGCACTTTGACGGGATCACCACCATCGACGAGCTGGAGAGGTCATACGCCTACTACTTCCAGCACGGAGCTGCCACTGAGTAAGTCTTGACATATTTTTTTTTTTTTTAATTTTCCCTATACAAAATTCACTTAAAATTTACATAAAAACTTTTGATTAATTCTACTTTTAATCTAAGGTCAGGGTAGAGATAAAAAACAAGGGTCTCGAGGGAAAATTTGAAAGGTTGGTGTTCACGATGCTTAAGTGGTTCGTACTGGCGTATTGAGCAGAAGGTCGTGGGTTTGAATCCCGCTCATGACACTAACTTTTTCATCTCAACCATGACCTTATATCAAAAGTATAGAATAATTATGACTACTGAATACATATATGGATTAATATACTACCCCAGAAACAATCTTCACAACTTCCTATAAAGTCTCAACAGACTATAAAGGAGAGGAAAAACACAGGAGAGCATCAGATACAATAAAACTCATTAGGGAAATACACTTCGGTCTTTCAAGCAGAAGCACATGCCATCAATGCTTGTGCCCTGGAAAATCTTAGAAGAGGTTACACTGACAAAAAAATCCTCATAAGATCAGAGAGCCAATCAGCTATTAAAGCATTAGCATGTAAAAGAATTACATCAAAACTAGTCAGTGAATGCAACCAAAATCTCCAAAACTTGGAAAAACACAACAACCTGATGATATCTTGGGTGCCACACAGGGGAATTTTGGGTAATGGGGAAGCAGACAAACTGGCCAGAGGAGGATCTGCTAGACCATACATCGGCCCCGAATCTATACTTGGGATAACAAAATAAGCATAGAATCCTCAAGCGCAGAATGGATTCAAGTAAAACAAAAGGAGCAGTGGATAAACTCTATCAGTGCTAGACATAGTAAACTTATGATGAAACAACCCTCACCAAGATTGACAAAAGCACTGCTGCAATTAGAGAGGTCAAGACTCAGAGGAGTGGTGACTACCAACTGATAACTGGTATCTGAGAAAACATCTACACACCATAAGTGTATACAATGAAGATCTGATTTGCATATTATGTAATGAGGAGGAGGAAACAGCCACCCATATCATCTTCAAATGCCAAGCAACAGGTCAATGGAGGTTTAACCTAGCATACGAAAAAGACTTAGGGAATCAAATTGCAGCAACAACAGTCTATGACCTGATAGTTCTAAGAAGAAGGATTGAGTGTATTGTCTGAACTAGGAAGGTACAATAAGCCAGAAGGATGCATTGCCTGGGGCCTTACCATATCTTACCATACCATACCAGTATATGTACAAAAAAATTGCTCAAAATTGCACCAAGCTGGGTGCCTGAAGTACCCGTTGTTTTTCATCTGTAGGTTTAGTTATATGCTCATTTGATATTCTGTATAGAAATCTTGGCCTGTTCCCTGACACATCGAAGAGCCCAGTCAAATGACCTAGACACATGGTGACTGTTCCACTAATAACGTAACTGCTTTAACTCTATTAATCAAAAAGCATGGCTGGTGACCTGGTCATAATACAAAATTAAATTAAAAAAAAAGTTTTTCTGTGGAAATCAATTTAAAATTGAAATCTGA
The DNA here is from genome assembly GCA_039619505.1 of Cimex hemipterus. Lineage (NCBI taxonomy): Eukaryota > Metazoa > Arthropoda > Insecta > Hemiptera > Cimicidae > Cimex > Cimex hemipterus. The sequence goes on along the minus strand of CM077105.1, from coordinate 25,279,729 downwards.
TTACACAACACTTGAAAAATGGCAAAAAGAGAGAAAATTAGAGAGGTACTTGGGATGAGGAGTTGGTGCCCAAGTGGATCGAAGTCACGATATCTCAAGAAGTTAAAACAGTGGAGTATTGAGCCAGATGTCATGTGGGGTCGAATCCCACTCGCTACCCTTGCTTCTTTTTCATCTCAACCATGACCTTATATTAAAGATATAAAATAATTAATTATGACTACTGAGTACATATATGGATTAATGTACATACAAAAAATTGCCAATTTATTCTGCCATTAATAAAAGTTAAACCTTATTTTTCTTTTGGTACTCTTCAGGTAAAAGTAATGACCAGGTAAAAGTTTCATGTCAGATTTTCAGAAATTCAATTCAAAATGAAAGACAAGTAAACTATTTTATTTTTTTATTATTTTATTACTATCAGAAGAATCACCAAGTTCAACCAATTACATAGGTTCTTCAAGTTATGTTATTAAATTAAGATCATAGGAAAAAGTAATCCCATTTATTAATCAACATCACGAGAATGAATTCAGTTGAATGCCAACAATACTAATCATTTTGTCCTATTTAAACTAAAATTTAGTTTCACTAGATTCACTACACTAAATATATTGTCCTTGGCTAAGAAATTTTGATTTGAATTCTGATTGAGATTCTGTAATTATGCTGTTATTTATCGATGCGTTGATCCTGTTTAAAAGCAAAGCCGAATAAAAGTGCCAATTGAGTTAATTAAAGAGATTAATATGTAGTTTGAGTCATAATTTTTATTTATTTATTTTTTGTACAATGGAAAAACTTGCTTTAAAACTATTAGTTGTGTCCCCACTATTCATTTTCAAACTGCTCGTGATACTTGGATGCTTTACAATAGCAAAAATATTATGTTTGATTAGATTTATTTACTAATTAATTAATTGATTATAAAACTCTTTTCAACATAATGTGTTCTTGTTTCAGGAGGTACACAGTCAATACGACTCTTTTTGACAGCTTGATTGAAAGAGCGGAAAAATTGCCAACGTCCTACTACACGATAGGCGGCAATGCGCCTGTCATGGCGATGCGCCTTTTCAGAGAGGGCTGTCAGGTCATACTAGCCTCGACTATTTCAGAAAAACACAGAAATAGCATACCTAAAGGGATTAAAGGTAAAACAAATTATAAAATATAAAAACAAACAATTACTGATAATTCTTTTTTTTTTATTTCTTTGTGTTGAAATGATTTAATTATTTTATAACTGCAAATAATTGTCATGTTAATATAACTTGTTTGAATAAACCTTACCTATTGTTACGTTTGATTAATTAATTCTTTTATTATAAATATTTAATTATTTCTTATCTCTTTTTTTGAATTAACAGTTAAGATCATAACATAACTTTTCATGGGCATTCATAAATGTATAATTTTTTTGCTACTTCACAATAATTAGCTCATACATCTATAAAATGAAATCACCTATATAAAATCGGTTTTTTAAAATCTCTACGTTTTATTTGAACAATTTTATCAGCAATAAAGTCGTTCAAAAATTGATCGAGTTGGCTGAAAAATCAGAAACAAGAAATAATTATCTAACCAAAGATAACTGTGATGAGCTTGTAGTAATTTTGGGGGAAAAAAGTCTTATCTACCATACAGTTTCATTTTAATTAACATTTCCTGGATTATGTTGTAATTTTTCAAAAGTCTTTAAAACAACAAAAACATCGCTCATTGTTTTACTTGCTCAATTATTTAAAAAACAAGCTTCTTAAACCTTTATTAGTAAAATAATAGGTACATATATTAATATTGAAATAATAAAATTTAAAACATTTATGACAGTATATCACAATTTGTAGTTATCACCATATTTCCATAAATGAAATTAGGTGGATAGTTTAAAAACAATAATTAATATTTATATTTAGAGATTTTTTGTTGATTAATATTTTTTTAATGCAATTTAATGTCGCATGACTAGTGTGAGATGTAACCTGTGTGTTTCATAGTTGTCGGAGAAGCCGTGAAACGTGATGATATTCATTTAATATTGGAATATAAATCTGGAGAAAATTGGGGACCTTACAAAGCTCCAAGGGCCAACCGGTAATTGCTGTATTGTTTATATTATTTGTTTTACTTTTATCTTATCTTCGTTTAGTGTAACTGGACTGATGTTGCAACATCACAGGACAAAGATGATTTAAAGATAATTTTTTTTTTAATGCCTGCATGTTTATTAACCAATTAATTTTTGATTTAAACGGCCAAATATTACATATGCAGAAAACAATTATTTTGCATCACAAAGCTATTTAGCCTGTAGTCTGTTTACTTTTTTATATGGAACTTTGGAAAAATTTAGTTTCACTCGTATCCATTATTTATTCGACAAAACTTGGAATTTGGTGGCACCAAGTTTAACCACAAGTTTCAAAATGGGACCATAAAAAACTTATTCGTATCAAATAGAGTATTTATGGTATATATTAAATGTTTGCCTGTTTATCTACAGCTACATAAATCTGAAGTTAGCAATCAGATTACTCTGTCTTCTAAGTCCATTGCCATGTTGTAACTAGCTTTTATTATAATTTAAAGGCGTCCTTCTAACAAAGAGTGGGCCAATATGAATAAGCACTTAAAAGTAAATTAATATACCACAAAATTCCCCTTAGAATATATATAAATTTTTTTTAACTTGTCAATTTTGAATTTTGATAAATGAAATTTGGAATTAATTTATATCTGTATTTTGTCTAGGTATATTCTCCACAATGATGTCCACAATCCTGCATTGAAAACTCTTGACTATTTGGACGACCCTATAAAATCGTGGAAACCAGACCTTTTCGTCGTAAGCGGGCTGCAACTTATGGACAATTTTGTATATCCCGAAGGTACTTTTGTCTCTTAATTTCACGAACACATTTGATCGCGCTGATCGTCAATGATGGCATCAGGTTTCAGGACGGAGAAAATCAAAAGAATACACGACCAAATAAAATCCCTTCCGAAATCGACTAAAGTGCACTTTGAAATGGCGTCTTTTACCGAATTAGCTTTACTGATGGACATGAAGAATTATGTAATACCTTTTTCTGATTCTCTTGGCATGAATGAACAGGAATTGGCCAACTTATACAGTATATATCAGTATGGAAATATAAGTTTGGTGTCCGATTCTACACCTCGGGTTGGCATTGTTTTGGACCAAATGAGATATATTTTTAAGTGAGTTCATTAATACTCTCTATTTTTTTCTCAAATAATTCTACAAATATAATTTCAGAAAAATAAGAAAGACAAACAGAATAGTATCTAATAGCAAGATCTTGTCCAGAATACACATTCATACCCTCGCTTATCAAGCAATAATGACGGAGATCAATTCAAATTGGAAACATACTGAAATTGCCGCTGCTAAAGCGTCCCTTACAGCATTCAGGCACACTTGTGCATCGTCTGAGGTTTGTTCTACAATTTTAGTGTATAACTTTATCTATAGTTTTGTATGTTCAAGGTGGATGCAAATAAAGCTGCTGTGTTGATGGATGAGAGCTTTTCCCGTTCTGTCTTGAAAAGCGACTCGGGCAGAATCGAATTGGAGCCGTCACATCCAGTGCCTTGTTGGAAGGAGGGAAACGTTCTTGTATGCGTCGCAGCTGGAGTCGTGTGCACAAATGTTGAACAGACTGCTGGTGGAGGTGACAACATTTCGGCCGCAGCATTGGCTATTCAACTTTGGTAAGGTTTTGCCTCCTAAGTAAAAATTAAACATTTGTAATATTTTTTTGTTTGTTTTTCAGATAACGTAATGATAATAAATCCACTGTACTGTTGATCCGTTGCATTTATTAAGGGCCTGTATTTATATGTGTTCTACAAAACCCTAAGACTTTTAAATGTAAATTTGAATTATTTTGTTTAATTATTCTAGGATTTCAATATGTTTTTGGACAACTTTTTTCGTTTGTCCATCTAGTCTTTATAATTACTCAACCAGAAACATGCTATTTTCTTAGCACAATAAGAATTATAAAGTCATTCCTATTTAAAATATTTAATGTGATACATTATTGATGTTTACCATGTTAGAAACATTGTTTTTAGAAATTCATATTACAATTAATAGTATCAAAGAAATGGACTGTTAGATCTGTGGTTCTTTTTGAATCATTGAAATCGTTGAAATTTACATAATGTAAATTTTTTTTAGAATCAGTAAAAATTGTTACTTGAATGTGTGAGACCATGTTGGATTGTTAGTACTGAAGGTTTTGGTAACTGTTCTTTTAATTCTATTAGGGTTTTTTGTGCATTTATTATTTAAGCCTGTTAAATTTTGACTTACTGTATCTTTGGTTGGATGGGATCAATTTCAACTTTTTTTGTTTGTTTAATTATATAAGTTAAATTACAAATTAATAATATACAAATAAATCTATTTTTCTGAGAAAGCTGTTTATCTTCGTTAATCCTAAGATATACAAATGGCTCAAAATATAAATGAAACGGATCAGACATTTTCTGTATAAACCCAAAATATGAGCAGTCGAACTCTTTAAAGAACACCTCAATCTTTCTACCTGGACTGCATACCATCAATGCTTGTAGCTCAGAAAATTTTAGAAAAGGTCGCACTGACAATCCTCATCACTTCAGAAAGCCAAGTATTTAACAAAAAACATCACAACTAACTTAATGAGTGCATCCAAAATCTCCAAAACCTGGTAAAACGCAACAACTTGATATAATAAGAATTTGCAAGTTATGTTAAAGCAACCCTCCTAAGACTGGCAAGCAGTAAGGAGGGCTAAACTCGGAGGAATGATTGCTGATGCTGGAACTGCTCAATTGAGACATGACCTGGCCTACAAAGAAACCCAAGGAAAGGAATTTTAACGAGGACAGTAAGTGACCTGATACTTCTTAAGAGAAGAACTGAATCACTGAGGAACTAGGAAAAGTGCAAGCTAGAAGGCTGCAGTGCACATGAGCTTAAATGTCCACTTCCTAAAAAAAATTACGTTATCAACAATAATTATTCAGAAATCGTGAGGTGCGGCCTGGTGTGATGTAGGTTTCAGTAAAACATTTTCTTTATCGTTATGAAACCTACATCACACCAGAATGCATCTCAAGATTTCTGAATAATTATCGATTAACGGTCACTAATGTCTACACATTATCATCAGTGTTTCAAACACAAAACTGTCCTTGTCATTATTTCTGATTTCATTAGTATCAGACTTTGATATTTTAATTATATATTTAAAAAAGATCAGGGTAAGGCTATATAATATATTCCTGCCATGTACGGGAGAATCTTCAGACTACCCATTACCAAGAACATGATGGCAGATTTTATTTTTATTCAAAATTTGAAAGAAAATACCAAGAGCCAGCGTTGTGAATTGAATCAGAGGAACTCACATAGCAAATATTTGAATCAGACCCCTAATAATCTTGGCCCATTTTTTACCTGATTTATTTCTTGGAGTAATTATTTATTTAAGGTTTCATTATTTTTATTTGTGGGTTAGTTTTTTGAATATTGGCTCCTTTTTGCTCTGGCGAAACTGAAGTTGAACCTGGATGAAACCTCTTAGGATCGAAAAATAAATACAAAGTTTCAACTCATTCCCCTGCAATGTCTGTTTATCTGTGAAATAAAAAAATCAACCCTCTGCTGCGGTCTTTTCTAAAATTTCCAATTAATATGACCTACCCTCTAATGATGACTATGAGCGATTCAGACAGGGAAGCGGGTACGATAGACAAAAATTGTCTTCTTTCACTACAGAGCGATTGGAATTTGGCTTTAAAGTAAGTAAAACAATGTCTATTGAGTTGTCAAAAACGATGACACTGTTTAAAATGAAGATGATGACTGTACAGTAAGAAGTAATTTACGAAGTTGTCGACCAAACATGATAACCATTTCTTACAGTTTTATCCTTAAACGAGCGAGGAAGTTCCTTTAAATAAGAGGCGAAAACCTTTCAGAAAAATTCTGCTTGGCTATGTGCACGATGCTATGTAGATAAAATTGAGGTTTGAAAATATCTCTAGCTTTATACAAATGTCTTCAGATCAATTCTACCTCAGATCAACCTACAGATTCTGCCTGAGTATGAAAGAGACATGGGACTACATCAAATGCTGTCCTAACGAACAACAAACCCACCCTGCTTACATATAAACAATAAATAACATACAGGGCCAAGTAGAAGTATGGTAAATCATCTATAAGTTCATACAAGGCTACATGTCAAACAATTAAAACTTAAAATGGAATTTTGAAAATACGCGATAGTTTATACGCCCATGGACATAATGACTCCCTAACTACATAATATGCAGACAAAAATTGAGGGTTGATGTGCCATTTTCTTTTGGAAAATTGGCCATGATTTTAGCTTGAAATAGGGCTTTTTGCCAAATAAATTTAGATATAATACTGGAAATAAGAAGAAATATTTCATTCTACATTGATAACCAAATGTTGCTCGAAAGACTGGCCTCAGCTGAGATAAAATCATACAATGGGTGGCATTGTCTGAGTGCACTCACTCGGTGAATAGAAATTAAAAACCTATTGTATCTTATCACCCAGGGCACATAAATCCACAAGTTAGCAAAGACACTGACAACTAGCAGGGTTCGTTCGTCAGCAACATTGACAGGAGCTGACTGAACGGACCTGGAGGACAGGGACAGTAAAAGAGATCGCAAAACCTGCTTTTGCAAAATTGGAGACTTAAGACTTACATTTTGTTTTACTCAAAGAATTTATAAAAATACCAAATTGCAAAAAATATCCTATGTAGGTCCGCCAAAAACTGGAAGAGAAAGCCACAATACATATTATAATGGTACTGTGATTGACTAATAAGAAGCTCTACTCATGAGGATTGGAAATCTCAATCCATCAATCATAACCGTGAAGCGAAGGAGAATAATAAACCTGAAGTTAGATAGTGATCAACACTATAGCTAGTTCTATTAGATAGTTGCAGGACAAAAGACTCTTTAATCAACAAGTCTACAATAAAAAAAATCTTCCATTCGCATATCTCTGTGTTTGGATTTGGGCCACTCATTAACTTTGTTATGCTTTCTGCTGGCGTTTAAATACTATACCAGAACTAAAGCCAATTATTAAATAGAAGAATGGGTTAAGGTCCTTTAATGATACCAAATTGTTAGAATATTTTCTTTGCTGAATTTACAGCAATAAAAGCATTTTATAATCATCATTGTTTCAAATTGATTATAACACCAACCAGTGTTGAGATAATTTATACAATAAACAACCACTGCATACCTAACCACTCAATTATTCTTGCTGCCATGTGTATAGATAGAATGTTGAATTTTGAATTATTTCCGGTAAGTTTTGAATGATTGCTATTCTTGTTGTCTAGGGAACTTGTATTTTGAATTGACTACATTTATCCTGAGATTTTCACTATTTTTTCTCATATATATTATTGGACTTCGTGGTTGCCATGATTGGTAGTACTGCTTCCATGGAATAGTACAGAAACTATTATTCTTATAATTAAAAAAAAGTCCTTTGTAAGTAGGTTGGGTTAAGCAGGGCTGCTGGATTTAAACCTGGGATCATTACCTTATGGTGATGAGCACCATGTCAATGGCTAAACTGTTGTGACCACCAATGCCCCTAATAGAAGAAGGGTTTGAATGCTTCTGAACTTACATATAGTAATTTCTGCTTAAAGCATGATTTTCATGTTGCTGCTAAACATGCTGCAAGATCAGGGTATATATAAATGTAAAAGGAGCAAAATTGAATTTATAAAAGAAGACGTCATTAATACCACAATTGTATATATGTCATTAGTATGCAATGCTATCAATTTTTGTATATTTGGTTTTGTCTCAATAACATGTTTTTTATTAGAAACATTGGCGAGGAAGTGTGGGTAACTTGGAAATCAGAAGGGAACCCTACACTTCATGGTACGATTAAAAGGATCAATGATTCCAGTGACTGCCACACTTCAATCGGAACCAGCAATGGTTTTAAAGTGGTTCATTTGAAGGGAAATATGATTCAAGTAGGGCACTGCATGTCCAGCCGCTCAACAATATTTGTAGCGCCTTCGCAAAGTGTCACGTCGGTGCACGAAAAAAAAAGTGTAAGTGTATGACCGCCTTAGCTGGAATATTTACTTACAAATTTAATTGTTTCAGATCAGTTCTGTCGCTGTGAATGCTGATGGTTTAGTGGTTTCAGCAATAGGTGAGAAAATGGTAGTCTGGGATACAAAAACAGAAGAAAAGAACGTGAGTAGTTTATACATTTACTTATTTACTCTTAACTTTATTAATATTATGTTGTTCAGCTCCTTTTAGAGGGCCACTTGGCGGATATTTACAAGTGTAAATATTTTCCATCCGGAAAAGTTATAATTTCCTGTGGAAGTGATATGATGTTAAAAATTTGGTGCCCGTTCACCGGAAGGTGTGCTGTTACCCTGTCTGGTCATAAACTAGCTGTGACTGACATTGATTTTATCAGTCGTGGGAAAAACATTGTATCAGTAAGCAAGTGAGACTTAGCCGTCATGAATCAAATGCGATAAACTAAAACAAAACAATAATAAATTTGTTTTAACAGAGATGGTTCGGTAAAATTGTGGAATTGTGGTGATGGCTCATGTATTGCAGATATTGCCCAGGCTTCATCAGTGATTAATTGCTGTGAAGTTATACAATCACCCCCTGAATTGAAATTAAATGAACCTCCAAATTACTTAAGTAAGATAACTTATAAATACACAGTTTTTGAAATAACTTATTTTTTTTTTTTTTTTAGATGAAAAAGAAGTTCTCACAGAGGGAAAAGTTGTTTTATTTGGCTGTGAAGATGGCACAGTGAGTTGCTCAGCAGTGAAAAGCCGTTCAAGGATCAACACATGGAGATTTGACAGTCCCATTAATTGCTTGACATACGTAGGGAGCAATAAATTTGTCATCGGATGCCAGAATGGAACTATTGCTATGTTTAAGCTTTCATCCCAAAGCACTACGCCACTGAGGTGTTGGAAAGAATCGCACAGTGCTGTGTTGTCTTTGTTGAATTTTAAAGATATTGGATTCATGGCTTCAAGAGCGGATGGAACTGTATCATTCTCATTTATCAACAGCGCACCTGTAGCGATTTCTCTTACAGGATCAAATTTTGATCCAGTTAACTGCCTTGCATTCGATGGCCACAATGTATATACATGCTGCAGGGATAGTTTTGTTAGAAAGTACTCAGTTGCAAAGATTATTGATGATGTTGCTCATAATATACTATAAATATATTTTGTAATTTTTACACTTATTTTGTTTCAAACCATTCATGTAGGTTTTAATAATTAATTAAGATATATAGTTTAAATTAATATATATTTTCTGTACCTTTACAAATTTGTGCTTTTGTTAAGGGTTGAATGATATCTTAAAATTTAAAAACAATATAAATTTTTTTTGTTGAACTTTTCATTTCTGGCAGGAAAAAATTGAGAAATAGCTATGACCATACTCAAAACCAGTAATGTTAATATATTACAAAGGAAAGTGTTTATACACGTTTAATTGTTAAATTATCTCGTCAAACAGTTATTGATATTGACGTCAATTCTTTGAAATACTGTTCTTGAAACTATAAGAAAAACAAACAGATCGAATACTAAAATGTTATCTGCTACTGGAGCAGATACCAAAAACTATCCTGATCATTTAACAATTGGAATGTTCCTCCTTATTGTCAGGCTCGATTGTATTTTAATTAAATGGAATTGAATTGACATGGCAAGCGATACTTGATCGGGATTTATGTCTAATTGTACCCCTGTGTTTTTTTTCCCCACCAATTCAAATTGAATTCGGGATCTTGACAGGGGGCTTTAGTAAATGTTGATTAAAGCGTTAGATAACTATTTAAAAGATAACCTAGGGTCAAGGGTGTCTGCCCTGATATTTGGATGAATGATTCACTTGTAATAAGACCGTTTAGTGTAAAGTTGCCAGGCATTAAGTGAAAAGTGGTTAAAATATAGAGTCTGTGGGGAGTTTTAAAGAGAGGCGCTAAGGATTGAAAGAAAAATTATGCTAAACTTTTTATGAAATTACAAGAGAAGAAATGAAGCTTCTTCCGATTGGTAAGTGATATTAAGAAACGATGAGACGTCACACTATATTTTGCATTAATGAATCGGATTATCTAAAATGTACAAGAAACTCTCAGAATAAAAAAAATTACATATATTAACTAATGCAAAAACAAACATCTTTAGTGAAAATCTAAAGAAAAAGAGATAATTTCATTTTTTTTTTTTTTTTTTAATTTGCCCAAAGTTTATATGTATGTGTTGTTAAAACATTATTTGATATTATAAAACAAGTTTTTTTGGCCAACAAATATTTTGCAGAAATTAGATACTTAAAAATATCACGTTTTAACAAACACTAACCATATTTGGAAATAATTAACAAGTATTATATTTAAACAACAATGAAATTGCTTTTTATTAATAAATAACTAAAGATAATAATACAAAAGGTGCGTTAGTGCAAGAAGTTTCAAATAGAAAGAAAATACCATTAAACCAATGTGTGAATTTAGAAATGATGTCATTGTTATGTAACGGGAGAATTTTTTTTAGTTTCACACCACGCTTCTCTCACCACTAAGATTATTGTATTTTATAATATTTCTAAATATTATAAAAGAAACAGAAAAATATAAGTGTTGATTTCTTTATGATATTTGGCGTTTTTTTCTGCTTGAAAGGCGGTGGTTTTCTCCAAATAAGCCAGTTTCATCATTTCTAACTTTTTTTTATATCTAAATCATGCTTTCCTTGCCTTTGCATTTAAACTGTATTATTTCAAAAGTAAATTACATAAGAATGATAAACCTTGTATAATAAATATATTTTATATTAGATCATTATAACAAATGGTACAGTTTAAATGGTCAGCGTAAAACGAAGAACGTTTATATATTTCAGGTGTTTTAAGCTGTTGTCTGATAGCAGTACTTGGTCAGAGAAATTCTCTTTTTCCTGAGAACAAAAAGCTCTCTTACTTTTGGGAATCAGGAATCTGGTCAGGCATTATTTTGCCATCAACATTAATATCCAGTTGGGCACTTAATGCTACCGTTGAGGTTCAACAAGTTGATGCGAACAGGACGCGGTTTAAAGTATGGGGTTTTATTATTTAGCATTATAGCACAAACTTATCAAAACAATATCCTCTCAGATTTCAGAAATCAAATCCGACCATGAATTTGTAAATGTAACGCCTTTAGAACTGCCGTTTTATGGGACGTATGTTTCTGGAAACCTTGAGACTTTAGAAGTTACTCAAGGTGATGAACTATGGTCGGTTAATATGAAAAGAGCTTTACTGTCTCTTTTCCAAGTAAGACTGAGTGCTTTGAATACACCTGTACTCATTGAAAAAGAGGTGAGGATTTTAAAATAATTTCAACAATACAAGTTGTAATACACTGTATTCTAGGCTGGCCTGTATGGAAAGTGCAATGTGGAGTATTCATTCAGTAAAGTTAATTCCGAAACTGTCAAAATAAGAAAGAGTATAGATTTTGACTCATGTGAAAATTATCCATTTGTAAACCAAGCAAACTGTCCTTTAATGGGCTGCCCGAGCAGTTATCAGGTAGTTCCTATGCTAGGTCCATTTCAAACAATTTAAACAATAAATTAAACTATCAATGTTTATAGAAAATGGTAGTTTCACA
>CM077105.1:25228306-25267934 GCA_039619505.1 Cimex hemipterus | reverse complement strand
TGGATTTTAGTTGGAAATGTCAAATGATAAGTGATGATGGCCAGCATTTCGGAGACGACTTCGGATCTGCAGACTCACCAAGGTAGGCCAGCGTTTTTTATTATTATTATTTTTTAAATATGCAACTCTGCTTTTGGACCGTTACTACTTTTATATGTTTCTCTGCCAACAGAGCTCTACTTCCTCATCGCCAAATTCCTTGAGTCAGGTCCATGCAAGAAGACACTTCAGGTCAGTTAGGTTTTATAAAAACTTCAAAAATTTCCTTTCATATTCAAAATTGAACAGCTCATGTGTTCTTCTATAGGTGCTGAAAGATGAACTGAGTGAAAACAAGGTAAGGTTAAAATTAGACAAATTTATCTGTTTGTTACAATAGTATTAAACATTTATATTAAAACGCAATTACAAACACTCAAATTGTGTCATCTTCCATTTTAACCAGTATCAAGACTATTTTGCCAGAAACGACTTTCATTTTTCAAGTAATTTAATTTGTAAATATTTGATTAAAAACACAGTCACTCAGGCAGTTCAGGAACAATAAATGGATACATAGCTGAAAAAAGAAGGTGATTGATCATCTGTAGTGTCCATACTCTCTAATTTTATTTGTAAGGTGTGCTTTAGTGTTTCGCCAACTTCACTGTTGATTCTGAGGATGGCTAGGGGACTTAAGGAATAAAACTAATGAGATAGCCATTATATTTAGTTGTCTATTGACCAAATTATTTCTTTCAATTAATTAATCTTTTTATGTAAGGTTTTCGTTGAAATGAAAACAAGTTAGTGCCATGAGCGGGATTTGAACCCATGAGACCTAGCAAAAAGGAGGGAAAATTCAAAAGGTTGTAGATTGAGATGGGAAGTTGGTTTCTGAGTGGATTAATATCGTGATAGCTCAAGTGGTAGGGCAGTGGTGCATTTAGGGTCATGGGTTTGAATCCTTCTTGTGGCACTAACTTTGTTTCATTTCAACGAAAACCTTACATAAAAAGATTAATTAATAATGAGATAGTCGTTGGTCTTGCAATGAGTGGCATGGATAAGGACACTGTTGTATTTATGTTTATACCTGTCCTCCTTGGAGATGCACAGACATTTTTTCACACAAGAATGTTGATCGATGGCAGAAAGAGTGGGAAGAGTTCTTTGAGCTTTATTTCAGGCAATGAAACCCCGAATCTTCAAAATTCCTCGGTTCCGTTGCACAGGCATGATAACAAAAAGTGTGCACAGTAATCAACAGGTTAAAATGTAATCATGGAGTTAGTGTGGTATTTCTATATCGTACTGGAGTTAAGGAAACCCTGTTACGCTTAACCTGTCACGTCCTCAAGGACTTAGAACATACGATAATGCATAGCAACAAACATTATTCTCGCTGAACTGTAACTTTCAATGACATGTACAGAATACAAGATATAGGAGAAGAAAAGCACAAAAGATAGGGAACTCTGTCAAATCACTATAATAGAATTTTGACCAAGTGGTTATAACAAATGTATAAAAAAATATGAGTCTGGTGAGCAATATCAAAAAATGCCTTTTTTATGGTTCATTTAATCTTGAAATATTGGGATGAGTTTACGAGATGATGAAGCTTGTGTTTGACCTTGATTTTGTGCTTTTCCTGGCCTTTTTATCCTTCCCTATTTTGTCTGTAAGATTCAGTATCTTTCGTTGTAGATCCGATGGTCAGCCAGTATGGAAATGACACGTCTTGCCTCCAAAATTGCCAAAGGATACCGCTACATTTTACAGTTAAGTTAGGCTTAATCATTCGGAAGTGATGATCTTGTAGCTTGGTAACTTGAACAGTTGGATTTTGGAATGTCAATTTGTTTTGTTGTGTCTGGTGGTCAGGAAAGATAAGACATCCTGTCCACCAAATCAGTGCCATAGTATGTTATTCATTGTTGAAGAAATTTAATGCAAGATCCCCAAGCCCCCATGAACTGCTAAACAGTACTACAGTAAGCCATTCTTACAATTGACTTAATAAATTTGTTATTTCATAGCTTGGTCTTTTCTGTCATTTTTGTCTGCCTACCCGCGCTGTTTTGGTCTGTCAAGCGTTTTCAGAATTTCGCCAGATCCAACACTGAAGATGGCAAAACAGCAAGGACAGATGCTCCAAAATGATTACAAAAATACAGTTTCATCATCTTGCATATCGTAAGAGGATATCTCACAATGAAATGTAATGATATAAAAGATCTCGACAAATGATCTTGAAAAATGAGATATACATAACTGAAAAAAAAAAAAAAAAAAAAAAAAAAAAAAAAAAAAACAAGAAAGAAAGGTTGAAACATAGATAAACTAGTCTAGCCATTTCATATTTGAGTATAAAAAATCACAATTTTGAATTAGACTTATTGGATTTCTGTTTCTAGATTTTGCCAAAGCGACTTGACTGGGAAGGTGAAGAACATGAGCAGTCCTTTGAAGAATATGTGAGATTAATATTGTAGCTCGTATTCTGTTAGTAATTTTCATTTATATTTTATTTATTTTATTTTTTATTCAAGGAGAGTAAAAACATACACATTGGCCCATTGCATCTGTACAATATATGCAGGCGCCTTGGCATATTTTTGGACAGGGAAATCAAACCGAGTGTTCCTGGCATTAGGTCCCTTTTGGGTGTAGGGCGACAGTCGCTTCTTCGCACTCGAGGTACTGTGTTCAATATTACTTTATTAGTGATGAGTAGATCTATTTCTCAAGCGATATATTTAAAAAAAAATTAGATTGTACACTTTTATATTAGATATAAAAAAAGAAAATTATAAAAGCTGGAAATTTCCTTGTAGAAATGTACATAGTTCAACTAATTATGAATTTTCCAGAAGTCAAAAAGTCATTGCCATTAGTCGGTTTTGTTGCCCGGAGGCATGGACGTGCAATTCAAAGCCCGCTGTATTGCTTACAGCACAACATTGGTAATAATTTTTCCAAAGAAATTACTTCAAAAATAGTGGTCGTCATGTATATATATATATATATTTTTTTTTAAATTCTAGTGCAAGTCCTGTATGGCAGGGAAACTTCAGGCCCTTTGAGCAGGAAACAAGCGATTGCCCCAAAGTTGTATGCAAGAACTCATCTGCTGAACAGAACACTAGGACACTTATCAGCAGTTTATTGTTTGCTATTTGACAGGACTGGAAGATACATTATAACTGTGAGTAGTTTATTACCGTTGTACGTATTTTTCACTGTATTTTATACACAACAATCAGGGAGCTGATGATCTGCTGGTTAAAATCTGGAGTGCGATTGATGGAAGGTTGATCAGCACGTTCAGAGGCGCGTCGGCTGAAATTACAGACATAACTGTTAATGTTGAGAACACACTTCTCGCAGCTGGAAGCCTGGATAGAATGATTCGTGTTTGGTGCCTTCAATCTGGATATCCTGTCAGTACAATTAATTATATCTTCAGTTTTATTATCAATTCTAATTAAATCAACACTTTTATTTTTTTTTAAATTTTTTTAGGTTGCAACATTAACGGGGCATACTGGTACAGTTACTGGAGTTAACTTTTGCCCAAATCCAGTGAACGATGTACATTATCTCGTTTCTACTAGTTCTGATGGTTCTGTTGCTTTTTGGAGTTACTCTGTATTCAGTGATGGAGGAGTAATATTTCAGTGAGTTTTTAAATACATTTTTAAAACGGAATTGCTGTATTAACGTTAACAATTTATTATAGACCTAAGCCAGTTCAGTACCATGAAAAAATGAGACCAGGCCAAGCACAAATGCTATGTGCGAAATTTTCCGTTGGAGGACTATTTCTCGCTGCAGGCAGTGCTGACCACCACGTGCGAGTTTATTCTATGTTCGGTGAAACACCGCAGAGGTATATGAGATAGATTGTCTATAATTCTGCGAATGTACCTTTCATTGCAATTTTCATTTAGGATAATGGAGATGGAAAAGCATACAGATCGTGTTGATAGCATCCAGTGGGCGAATAAAAGTTTGCGGTT
Source organism: Cimex hemipterus (assembly GCA_039619505.1). Taxonomy (NCBI): domain Eukaryota; kingdom Metazoa; phylum Arthropoda; class Insecta; order Hemiptera; family Cimicidae; genus Cimex; species Cimex hemipterus. Next base: position 25,263,930 of record CM077105.1, on the reverse strand, counting down.
CATCTCAGGAAGCAAAGACGGTACAGCCATAATTTGGAATTACCAGGCTCAAAGATGGGTTGCGAAAAGGCTCTTTATGAACACCAACCTTCACAGGTAAACATCAGAATGAATATTTCAAATAAAACGTGTTTTTAAAATTGTCCGTTTCAGTCTTAAGCCGACTGAAGAAGAAAGTAAGATGAAACTGAGAGTAACGATGGTTTCGTGGAGTGCCGATGACATTTTTGTAATTACTGCAGTCAACGATTATTCCTTGAAAGTTTGGTCTTCAACTACAGGCGATTTACTTAAAGTGCTCAAAGGGCACAAGGAGGAAGTTTATGTCTTGGAAAATCATCCTTTCGATCCAGTGAGTCCATTATAAGACGTGCATATCCCATGTAAGCTTACGTTTTCTGAATATCTTCAGGTTCTACTTAGTGCAGCACACGATGGTGTTATAATACTCTGGAATCTATTGAATGGTGAAACATTAGCCATGTACCAAAACCATATAGAAGGTCAGGGAAATGGAGCTGTTTTTGACGCAAGGTGGTCTCCTGATGGAACAATGGTTGCTGCGACAGATTCACATGGCCATCTATTGACTTTTGGCTTGTCACCTATTTCTGACAGATTTAAAGATGTAAGTAAACAAATTGCTCCTAAACTTATCAAATATATAAACATTCTAAAGAAAAATACACAATTTGAAACTTATCGTATTTGTGTTTCAGCTTCCAAAAGAGTTATTTTTTCATACAGATTACCGTCCATTGGTACGAGATGCTTTAAATAACGTTCTTGACGAACAGACACAAATCCCTCCACATTTGATGCCTCCTCCGTTTTTAGTCGATATCGATGGCAATCCTTATCCGCCAAGGTTACAAAGATTGGTTCCTGGTAGAGAACATTGTTCCGTGGACCAGCTTATCCCTAATATAGTTTTCAATGCTGGAGGTATGTTTTTAATATTACATAATTGAAAATTATTCATAAATCTATTCAATTAGGGCAACAAGAAGTAATTCAAAACGTCTCCGAAACTGTGTCAAACATTGATCAGATGATAGAAGAACTGGCAGGAATGGCGTCGACGACTTCTCCGAGAACGTCTCATTCTGCTCAAGGAAGTAAGTGCACTGAATTTAACAACACTGACATTCGATTGTTAATGGTATTATTTGTAGTAGTTTTTGGTGGTCCTGGGCTCAGGCTTCGGGGTGACATAGAAGGGGTTCGACAGTCGAGTGGAAACTGGCAAAGGGATGGAATGGATTGGAAACAGGGTGTACTCGTCATGCCCCTCAGCATATGGGCGCTGCGGACAGTGAGGGAAAAAATGTAAGTAATTTTTATACTTAATGCATTTTATTTTTGTGCTAGTATCTTCACTTAAGACAGTTTTCTCTGGAAACAATATTTTTATTAAATTGGTATTTTTTTATTTAATTTAAAATTAAATAATCCACCCAAAGTACTTTAGTAAAAGTAAAGTAATTCCTGTATTACTCAAATTTATACATGAATCCATACTCTTTTTTGGGTTCATGGATGAGGGGTAGGATCACTTATCATAATTTTTTACACACCCAATGGGTAGTTTAGGCCCTCATTTTTGATAATAATTACTTTACTGTTTAACTACTTTTAACCATACTTTTTTTCTCGATATCATAAAATTACAAGAGCAATACCAGAATTTTTCCAGGATTCCTACAAAATAAATTAATACAAGACTAATATTTTTATATGTACATAAATATTTTATAAAGTTGATAACCTAACATTCACAAATTTGGGGTGGCCAGTTCACAGTATGCTGAAATGGAGCTGGAAGAGTACACAAGAGAAAGCAAAAGGGTCGCTGAAGTCATTCCTGAAACACCTGCTGCTCCTGTCAACAGGAGAAACCATAGAAGAAACATGCATTCCTACCGCACGAGGGCAGCAAGGGAACAACAGTTACAGGATGATGTAATTATTTGATTTATTCACTCAGTTTATTTTTTACATAAATATTGACTTGTACATTATATATATAATTTTTTTTTTTTTTTTTTTTTTTTTTTTTTAAGGAGGATGGACAAGTCAGCAGTCCCAGATCTGGAAATACCAGTGATGCAACAGCACATTCTGAAGACATGCTGAGCCCATCTAGTTCTTCAGAATCTTCCAGCACTGAGTATTCTGACTGGGTGGCCGATCATGGTGTTTCCCTTGAACCGCCTCAGCGTAGCAGACGTAGGAGGAAGAGACTACCACCACCTCCGGCACATGTTCCGACACCGCCAAGGCCACGGAAAGCACCAGTCGCTTCAACATCGGCAGGCCCATCTACCTCAGCTTCTACCTCTTCTCCTTTTAATGCCGTGCCTTCTACTTCGACTGTAATTTTTATTTATTTATTTATTTTTTAACAAATTAAACAGAAATTACTTTGTCATTTTTTCCCCAGGCTACTCCTGCACTGGTAGAGGTGCCAGATTTATACAGGCCTTCTGAATGGCTATCTGAAGTTATTCCAAAAAAATTTCCTTACTATCCCCAAATGGGAGACGAAGTCATGTTCTTTGCTCAAGGTTATAATGAATACCTCAAAGCTGTCTCCGACAAATCTCTTTATCAGATTGCAGAATCTCAGTACAAACCTTGGGGAAAGCTCATTCTTAAAGTAAGTAGGTTCAAATTGGTTTTAAAATTTATTAATTTCCTTTATTGTTATTTCAGGAACCAGAGTTTGTCAAAATTATTGGAATTAAGTATGAGCTAAGGCCTCCCCGTTTATGCTGTTTACGATTGGCTGTGATAAAAAACAATGGAAGAATTAGCAGTGATAGATTCACAATAAAATATCATGATATACCTGATGTTATTGACTTTTTTGTACTTAAACAAACTTATGATACAGCAATGGAAAGACAATGGAAGCCAGGTTTGTTATTGCATAAATTTATAGTTGCTGATAACACTCAACATTGTAAAGTTCTTGTCAAATCATGCAATTATTCTCTTACAATTTGCGCCGAACAGTCTGTGCTAAAAGTCTTTTCAATTTCACATTCTTGTTTTACAGGCGATAGGTTTAGAAGTATGATAGATGATGGTTGGTGGTGGGGCACAATTGAGTCCAACCAGCCTGATGCCGTGTCTGCTTTCCTTTGTCACCGTATAAAGTGGGATAATGGTGAGTCAGAAGGGATGAGCCCATGGGACATGGAACTAGTCGAAGACATTCGTAAGTTTATGTAAAATTTAGAAATTACGTTTTCTTATTATTGCTCACGCTTCTTCCAACATCTTCCTTCCCTAACTTTCACAATTGTGGCTACTAGGATCTTTGATGGGCCTATATTTTAACAGGGGAGCCTGAGCAGTACGGCGGGTCCATTCCTGTCCAGCCAGATGAGCTTTCTGCGATACTGTACCACCCAAGAGGAGACGAATGGCCTGGAGGAGATCGTGATGCAGCTTGTGCACGAATTGTTTCAAGCCTTGAGGAAGTTATGGGATTATCCATTGCTGAGCCATTTATTGCACCAGTCGATATAAACATATATCCTAGATATTCATATGTTGTTGAATTTCCTATAGATTTATCTACTATCAAGGTAATTTTTTTCCAGTTAGTATGATTTATTTTTGTGTTTTTTGTTAAAGAGATAAACAATTTTAGGCTCGGTTTGAGAATAAATTTTATCGAAGAGTTACTGCTGCCCAGTTTGATATCCGTTATTTAGCAACGAATGCTGAAAAATTTAATGGCCCTCATAATGCTATAGTTAAACATGCACGAATTATTACAGACCTATGCTTGAAGATTTGCAAGTAATTATTTTGCCTAATGTTTAAATAAAGATTAACTGAATTTAATTAAACAAATTTTTGTTAATGTTTTCAAGGGACTACAATCAAATAGATGTTTCTCACATGTACCGACAGTTGATGGAGTCATACCAAAGTTCTGGCAGTGAGAGTGATGAGTTGAATACGCCATCTACATCAAACAGGGAACGAGCTGCTGCAAGTAGATCACTCAGGGCGATGAGAAGAGCCAACCACCACCAGCCAGATTGGAGAAGGGACTGCAGGCAACTGCTCGAAGTTTTATGGAACTGCCAAGACGCCGAGCCTTTCAAGTATTTCGCAGCTAGACCATCCTGTTGCATTTTATACAGCCTCTTATTAATTTCAGGCAAGCCGTGGACCGCCTTGAACATCCAGATTACGATAAAATCATTGACTCGCCTATGGATCTCAGTACAATAAGGGAAGAGCTGAGAGGAGATAACTACACATCCCCGCTTGAATTTTGTAAAGATATCAGGATGATATTTAGCAACTCGAGAAATTTCAATACAAACAAAAGATCAAAAGTGGGATTTAAATTTAAGAAAATTTAATTTTTTAACTAATATTTACTTACTTCTTTCTTTTTATTTTCAATAGATCTACGTCATGACAGTGAGGCTCTCAGCAATGGCTGAAGAACATATGAAAAGGATAATTCAAAATTGGAAAAATTCAAACAAGAGAGTGTGCAGAGGAAAAATTAATTCTACCTTCAATGGTAATTTTGTTATTGTTTTGTTTCTTTATTGTGCCAACGTTTTGACCTTGATTGAGATCATCTTCATGGATTTATAAACATTGTTAAAAATATACAAATGCGTATAAGATGTAAAAGTGTTTATAAATTCCAGTCTTTGAAAATGATCTCAATGACCTCACGGTCTCCAAATATCATAAGTTAAAATGTTAAAAATAAGTTTAAGTGTACTTGGGGAAAAGGAACATCAGATCATGCACTTTTTTAAAACGCATTTTCAGACAACAGGAATCAGATTCCTCCCTGGAAGGATTGCTTCTGTCCTCAAATTTATTATTATTAATAATTGCTTTAATATGTGCTTTAATTATTAAAACTACTGTAAACCTGTCGGTAGTTGAGTAGGGTAACCAATTTTGCTCTCTCTCTCTCTTTTTTTTTTTTTATACTATTCTACTTTTTTACATGATGTGTTTGCATAAATTGCATATTATTTGTTATGCCCAGAAGACATTTATTTTATGTTAAGCATATGTTCTGTTTTGTAAACATTTTTTGTACTAATAAAGTGTTGTCATATTATTTTTTATGAAATTAATATAGAACAATACCATATATATTTTTAGGATTGAGAAGGCGCAGGACAAATCCTGTTTCATACAACGATAATGAGAATTCAAGTTCAGGAGAAGATTCTGATTATTTAGCTACTAGAAGAGGTATAAATATTAACTGTTAAAGCAACATTTTTATTAATAATTTAATTGTTCTATTGCAGTGAATAGTCAAGCACCAAGAATTAAATCAAGCGAGGAAAAGAAAAAAGGAGAGTCTTCAAAAATGACAAATGGTCTGTCTATTTTAAAATTTGCAATTTTTTGATTTTGCTAATAGACGATTTGATTGTAGGACATTCTTATTCGAAAAATTCCCCAAAAGTGCCTTCCTCCTCCACCTCTTCCTCTTCTTCTTCTTCAAGTGATGATGAAGAGGATGAAGAAAATGACAATTTGAAAGAACAGGAGGACAAAGTTGCCTCTAATCGGCAAAGTAAGTCATTGTAAAAAAGAAATAATTTATTTTAAAATACTAATTTTTTGTTTGTTTTATAGAAATAAAAGAAAACAGAAGACCTCAGAGAATAGTTGTGCCTAGAATATCACATCCAGTCAATGGCAAATCCACAAAAATCATTATTAGCACTGCCGGTAAGTTTTGGTGTTTATATTTTGTGTAAATAAGATTTTTTTTTACAACTTATGTCTGTAGATTTAGGAAAGAGGAATAGTGGAAATAAAGTCATAAATTATAAGGAAAATGATTCGGGATCCTCTGATGAAGAAAGTTCAATTGGTAAAGGTGTAAATAATTAATGCTAATTATTAAATTTTTTTCAAACATATTTTTCCCTCAATAGAAGAGGCTGAAAACAAATCAGATGATGGGGATTCTCCGTCAGTCGATTCAAATTCTTCAGATGCTTCATCAGACAGTATGTTAAAGAATTGTAAGTTTTATTTTTTTAATAATCACACACAGACACACCAAAAAATTAATATCAAATATGTTTATATAAATAAGAACCTTTTGTTTTGATACAAATAAATAATGAAAGAGTTATTTTGGAATGGGAAAAAGTCACATTTAAACGTTTTTGTGTGTTAATATTCTCGTTATTTAGGTAAGAGAAGAATTCATACGAAATATAATACAAGATCTAAAAAAGGGATAGATTCCCGAAATTTTTCGCCGTCGCGGTTGTCATCGTGGTCCAAGAATTCGAAGGGAAGTGCAGAGAAAAATAGTAAGTCAAAATAAAAATTCTCAGCTGACACCATTTTAATGTCCATTACATCTCAGTACCTGCACAATTTTCTGGGAATATGTTTTCAAACGAAAACATAAAATAGGACTGATTGTAAATGTTCAATAGATGGTTCGGTTGTAACAAAAGTCGATGCTTGGGTGATCGAGTTTACAAAATTTTTTACAATACAGCTTCGTATAGGGACATTGTCAGGATGCAAATCACTAAATCTTGTACAATCTACATTTAGCACATTAAGGCAGGATGGACACATGCAATTTTTATTTGTGCAACAGTTTGGTTCCATGGGTTTGTTTGAAAGCATGCACACTTGCAACTAATATGCAACTGTAAATCTGACCAACTAAACAGTTTGGATTTTGTCGCAAACTAACGGTTGCACAACTGATGCAAATTCATTTGGATCACAGAGCCAAAGGCAGCTGTGCTCATTGCAAAAACTGCACTGTTTCTTTGTATGCTATGAAAGCCGTCAGCACTTGTTCGGCAGATTGGCAAGAAAATCCTTGGTAGGTGATGTTACAAACATCAAAGTTCTTGACATTCATTTGATAATATAATTTAAAAATGTAAGTTGCTTGTATGCCCACAGCCCACAACTTAACTATTTAGTTGATCAAATGTGTGCAGTTTGTAGATAACAAACCAAACCATTTTGGAATTATTGCACAACTAAAAATGGAATATGTGCGTCCAGCTTAACTACTTAGGGTTGAACTATACTTCTACCTTAAGCTCAGCCAATCTGTGAGTAACGAGTCCCTTTGCATATGTAATTCTCCTCAGTAGAGTTGAAGAGTCCAACCAACTTGTTCTTGTTGCTTGCCCCTGTGTCAGGACATGTTCTTCGTGAGCAGACCAGTTAGTGGTGCTACCAGGATCCTTGATAAAGCACCCGAAGAAGCTGACAGTTCTACTGATTCCTGGGTCTTTAACCCTAGGTCAGTTAATAATCCGATTGACCTTCAGTCCTAGCTTCTGGATTTGTGTTTTGACATTGACTCCTCAAAATTTATTTAGGCTGTTTTCACGTGACTCACGACGTTAGACAGAATACATGTCTCTTCAATGAACTAGTTGTTTAAACAACTTACAAACCAGTTACAAACTGAATTACTTCCACACTTGGATAAATACCCCTCAAATAAAAAATACAATTTTAAAAAACTGATTATTAATTGGCAAGTTTCCCTCAAAAATTAACAAAACCAATATATATCCTAATGATATTCAGTTCATGAATCCTCATTTTAACAGTTCTTTATATAAATTATAAAAATGCATTGACTTTTGTTACAACTTATGTAATTTGTTATTTAATGTGTGTAATAAAAGATGCTGTTTAATGTTAGTTGTTAAGTTGGAATTTTTAAAATGTACAATTAGTCATTGAAAGCTAAATGTGACTATGTTCTCCGTCATATCGTGTCACCACTTCTTTTGTTTGATTATTTAAATATTGCCAAACTTTTAAGCTCAAGTCGAAAAATAATTAAAAATTGTAAATATTAGGTTCAAGTTACAGAAATGCTGACAGTTTTGTCACATGGGACCCATGTTTATATGTATTTCTAATATGCGTATCTCATTAGTTAGATGTTAGATTTGATAATTGTATTTAAAAATTTTGGTAATTTGATTATATGCCTATGTATTACTTTTTACAAATATTTTGTGTCTATTGTGTTATGATGATGAGTAGATCGAAAACAGCACAAATTCATGTTTATGATGTCTTCTTAATTCCCATTGAAATTTTAAAAAGCACAGTTCAAATCGATTTCCATTAACAATTAAAAAAGAAGTTTTCATGGAAAAAAATTAATAAAATTATTTTGTTGAATAATTATATAATATTTGTTTTAGGGGTGATGAATGGGCATGTAAAAGTGTTGAGGCCTGTAACTAGAAATTCAAATACCAAAAATGAATCTGAACCTAAAAATCATCAACCGAGTAAAAAAGATGAATCAGAAGAGGATGAAGATGAGGAAGTTGAAGGGGAAAATAGCGAAAATGAATCTGGTGAGGATCACAAAGAGAAATCAGAGGAGAGCGAGAGTGAAGTGGGGATGAATGATGAAGACAAAGAATCATCTCCAGTACAAGATGATAAATCTGATAGCAACTATTTCGAAGAGTCGACGTCAGAAGAGTCAAGTGGTGAAGAGTTCAACATTAAAAGCGTAAATAAAAGTAGCAAAGCCCCTAAGGGTAAGAAGAGAGCTCGGGAAAGTGAAACAGACTACGGAAGTGACTGTTCTTGGAAAAATACAAGCTCTAACAAGATGAAGAATAGAAAACTGAATAGGCCGAGGCGGTCGATCAAAAAGCCTAGTTACGCTGCTGATAGCGAAAGTGAAACGGAAAGACTGAGACCAAAAAGGGTACTAAAAAAAAGGCGTTTTTCAGACGATAGCGAAGAAAATTCCAATAGCTCTCGAGGAAAACCGAAAATCAGTATCAGCAGTCGTGGTCGTATCAGAAAGATAACAGCTCGAGCAAGGGCTTTCCTCAGGGATTGATATAAAAAGTAAAAAAAAAAAAAAAAACTTCACAGACTGACCAAATCGACATTCAATTATAGGTCGAACATTTTTTTTTTTTTGTAACATTGGAACAAATTGAATTTTCACTAGCTCATCTAGTCTCAATATAATTGAATTTGACCAATTTAAGCATGATTAATGGCATCGAGTCATTGGTTGCGGTCAATGTGTAAAAATGTATAGATGTACACATGTAATCTTTCAAATGTACATAAAATCAAATTTGGGGAATTTAATGCCAAAAGTATTTTTTTGAATTGTATATATTACTTTAAATATAAACTTTTTATACACTTGTATCTTATTACTGTCATTATCAAAATTCATCTAATTTGGTAAATTAAAATTAAGCTTATAAGGGATTACAGTTAATTTTGCATCTGTCCATCCTTGGAAACGGAATTGGAAAAAAAAAAGCACTCAATGCTGGTAAGGGATTAAATTTGAGCTCACAATCATAATAAAAATCCTTATAAACATAAAACTTTGTTTATAAAAAATGTAGGTAGGCATATAAAATAAGTACAAGAGTTAAAATTGAAAATTATGAATCTTTATTTTTTTTCTCATCTTTCCTTTTTTTCAAAGCCTTCAACTTTCTCGTTTGCAACTTATTTATATTCTGCTGCTTAATATGCACCCTGCCCAGTTTCGATCCAAACGGATCCCTTGATATGTTCTTCACTTTCTTGGCCTGAAAAAAAAAAAAAAAAAAAAAAAAAAAAAAGATTTAAACAAAATTAACTTCCCAAAATGTCAAAATACGAGAATAGAAAAGGTACCTTGAGCTCCTTCGGCTTTTTGCAGGCCAATTTGAACAGGTCCTCAGATGCTAATTTCATCCTCCTTAGGCTGAAGTCAATGGAAGGTCCGATTTCTTCCAATTCAACCCTGGGGAGTCTAGTTCCACTCTTTTTCAGCAAAACCCTAGAGATAGAAACAAAAACTTAGTATTGCACATTGTGAAAGAAAAAAAAAATCCTTACCTGTAACTGCGCATAAAAATCTTATTTTCTGATTCAGTAAAGCTCAAAACATGTTCCAATCCTTGTAGACGAACTGATTGTACATTTTCTCTGTGGAACATGTCGACAAAAAGGTTTTTGATTCTCATTAGAGTCTCATCTTGAGAGAATTTGGGCCCTGAGAATATCAAACAGGGTTTTAGGCCTACACTTATCTTTTCGGTATCAAAGTCCTTAAGGCCTTTGTATTCGTCTACACCAAGCTCGACAATGTCTAAAACTTGATGGTCATACATTCTGCCTACAAAAAAATAAATTAATGAACAAATGGCTCAAGACATTAATTAATAAGGCAAATACCTATGACTAAATTGTTTGGCCTTTTTTTTGAGTGAGAGCCAAAGAAAAATAATGAAGAATCGCTCTTTTTCGATAAAGTCTCAAGAGGCGTGGCGTTATCCAATGGTACAAAGTCGTTTTTTCCATTCATCATCACCGCATCAGGCTTTTTCAATTGATACTAGAATATACAAATGCCAATACAATAAAATTCCGATGTAAATAGTTTTCATTCTAAATTACCAAGTCTTTGAGACAACTTAAAAGAGTCTCACTGCACTTTCGGCCTCGAAGAAACAAACTCTGTTTGGTGTTCTCTATTAGCTTGGGTTCCTTCTCTATCAACGCCTTTTTTCCTCTCTGAGTCAGCGGCCGCCTAATAATGGTAAAATATGACCATATTAATTATTTCTATTAATCAATCTTTTTATCTAAGGTCTTGGTTGAGATGAAAAATTGTCATGAGGATTCAAACCCACGACCTTCGGCTAAATATGCCATGGCTCTACCATTCGATCCACTCAGACACCAACTCCACATCTCAACCAGCCTTTCGAATTTTACAGCTTTTTGCCATTTTTCAAGTGTCGTATAATCAGGATTTGATTCTCAACGACTTACAAAGTGGCCACCAATTGTTAATCTTCGTTCTACTTCAGTTCGTATTAAGTAGTATACTGCCAACTAAAGTACCATCACATAAAATTAGGGAAAGAAAAGACAGGCACATCTTACTTAAGAAGGAAACACAGAATTTTTTAATTCAACACATAGCTCTAACAGAAAGAAATTCAATGGTTAAAAATCACAATAGTTCAATCCACACTATTAATTAAAAACTCAAAAATATTTTTTTTAAAGGACACTTATTGTCAACAAATAGGTCAATGCAGAAGTCAAATGTCAAAGAACAGGCATAAACACATTTCATGGATGAAAGATTAGTTCTGCAAGTGGAAATGTAAACTATGGCCTGGTACCCGTGGGCTAAATTATGATAGAATTTTTGGAGCATTAATAAAATGACTATGATCTTCCATCCAAATAGTAAATAAACCAGCATGACGACAACCAACCGATGAGCCCATATTCAATGCATCTAAAGCTGCTCCATATGTACTTAAGTTGAGATCAGATTTGAACATTAAGCATTTGGTAGTTTTTCTATAAATCATTTGAATGAATTTATAAGAGACCAAATGAAATCACCATATTCAAGAATACTCCATATACAATTTGTTGGTACAAAAATAGAAAGCATTTTTGGCCTAGATGCCATTTTTAAAAAGAAACCAGTAAAGAAAATATCAAAGTGACAACTAAGAAAATGTATTAATTTCTATAAGTTCTATTATCATATATCATACCATAAGTTGTAAATCATCATTCATCTACAAATAATCAGGCCTGGTTGACGATGACTGCAAAACACTAGTGATATTATAAAAACAATCGCATAAAAATTCTATTTTTGGTGTCATCATGTATTTATTTCATTAATGTTGATTTGATCAACTGTTGTGCATGCATGAAGGCAAAATTAAATCAAGAACTTTAGAAATTTTGGTTTATTTGTCAGAAGTACAAGTTATGAATTCAATATTCCAAGGGGAATGTAAATAAAAACTTAATGGACAATTAAACCATACAAAAATATAAATAACATAAAACTTACTGTACTCTTAATTTCAAAGCCATAGTTCCTTTAATAATTAAATATCCAACTTGTCATAAACACCAGATCACCACGTGCTGTCAACAATAATGAATGTATGATAACCTGTTCACCAACGCCTATCAGGATCAGTCGATACGGAAGGTTAAAATCCGATCGAATCATTAAATTAATTAATTAAATTAAAAATAAATAAAACCCCAACACCTTTTGTTTTTTTAAATTCCAAAATTGGAATTTATTTCGTCCAGGGATAAAAGCGAACAAATATTACGCGGGAAGAAGGTACTTGAAAGTTTGTGTGTTGTGTTTAGTATAATGAAAGTTTTAATAATAATAAATTGATAATCGCATAAGGTATAGTATGATTTATAATAACACTGAACATTCTTGAATGAAAACAAAATATTTAAGTTGGTATTTTAAATATTATGTGTTTGGTATTATTTGGAAATTTTCAAAAAATGGAGGGAAGCCATCTGCTATAGCATAAAAAAATTAATCTTGTTATGTGCATGGTTGTATAATATATTGCTAAATGATGATTTTTCTATGTTCTTTTTTTCATTGATGTTTTGTTTTTTTATAGTTATAACAACTATTAAGTTGAGGAGAGTTTAGGCCACCTCGAGTCCAACAGCCGCAGCCACAATTCTCAGCCGAAGGTTACTTATTTTGGTAGTCAAACTTCAGATATTAATTTTCCGAGTCTCAAGTCTGGTAGCAGGTTTAGTTTCTTTTTTTTTTTACGAAAGATATGTCACTTTTTAAAAAACCGAGGCGGAACATCAGGGCTCGGGGGTTCACGGAGAGCGAAGAGGCCGAATCCGAACAGACGGAAGAGTGTCACACGTTAATCAGGGACACGAAGCCGAAAAAGGCCGGAAAACACGCACACCAACCGTTGCTGAGCTTCGAAGAGGACTTGAACGAAGGTACGGACTTGTAAAAAAGTTCATGCTTTGTAAAGTTGATTGACCGGTTCAATAGTCTTGCTGTTTAATTCGGATGAAAACAAGACCTGCAGATGATGGCGTGATGCCAAATTGCTACGATAAGAAATACAGCTGGGTTTTGTCCAGTTTTAAAATTTAGGTTTTATGCTAATTGTCCTATTTTGTTTGAAGTATGGTCATATCACCATTTTGAAGAACTGGTATTTTGATGAACAAGATCTATCCCAATGTCCCAAAGTCTTTACGATGCAGGTTCATTTTAAAGAATATAGGGAACAAGATGCCCTTCATCCAGAAATTGAACAAATATGTCACCAGAAAGATATCACTACACTTTATGACCTGAATAAAAGTTGACATTTTGGCAATAAATAAAAGTTTTTCTAAAGTACTTTGTTCCTGACCACTTCTCTCAACTTCAGTGAATCTTTGAACAACTGGTCACTACAAAGCATACAGTATTGACATTTTTTGTCCGTTAGGTACTGCAGTTAGAACATCGTCAGTAGTAGCTTGGTGAATGTCTTCTTTCCCAGTGAGTATTCGGAAATTGTGAGATATGCTCTGCTTTGATGTAGGTTTCAGAAAAACATTTTCTTTATCGTGCCGTTTCCCAGGTACTGAAGATCTCAATAAAGATCGAAACATCGGCACAACAAAGAAAATGTTTTTCTGAAACATTCATCACACCAGACAGCATCTCACGATTTCTAAATAATTATCGATTAACGGTCACTAATCACCACATATTGTTTAAAAAGTGGATTTATACAATGCAAAAAATAATTTTTTTATAAAATCAAAGCGGTGTTACTCACTCAAAGGTTAGTTTTCTGTGTTATTGTGACCACCAACATAATTCCCGGCCCCTTAAAAATCCAACATACAATATCTCAAAACAGCAATACTGTCAATACGACACGCAATGGCACAATTAAGCAAAAAAACAAATATCAATAATAGAAATACTTTGAATATAAAAAATAGTTTTTACACTACAGTTCGCTTTTTCTACATTCTACTTGTTTTTGTTAAATTTAAGCAATGCTTTTAAATCCCAGGCCCTGAAGATGACCTCAATAAAGATGGAAACGTTGACACGATAAAGAAAATGTTTTTCTAAAACCAACATCACACCAGACCGCACCTTGCGATTTCCGAATAATCATCTACTAACACTGATCACCACACATTTCTATCCCAATGTTTAGAAAGGTGCACTTAACATTTCAAAGCTTAAATGAAGACTCCAAGGTCCTGCTGTCATTCCCTATTGTATGCCCTGTAGGTTTATTTGCCCACCTTTAACTAGAATATCTCAAAACGATGTAGGATTTCATATTGAGATCTGTGGGTATTTGTAGTTTGACCATCATCAGTGGTAGCTTGGTAAATTAGTTCTTTCCCAATGTTTAGAAAGGTGCGCTTTTCCATTTCAAAGAATAAATGAAGGCCAAAGGCCCTTTGTCATCCCTCACAGTATACATTGCAAAGTTTATTTGTACACCTCTAATTGGAACACCCCAAAACAATGTGAGGTTTCGTCTTGAGGTCTGTGGTTTGGCCATTTAACCTTCTTAAGACTGATTATCAGATTCCCAGTCTGATTTTTTTTTGTTTTATACATCAAACTTTCATCACTAGGCAGACAAGATTCAAAAAATCGAAAAGACAACAGGGTATTGAGCAAAGGGTGTCAAAAGTGAGACATAGATATTGTGCCTGCCTGGTTTTCTAGAGAAAAGGAATGTGTCAAAATTATTTAAAGTTTAAAAAAGAGGCCAGATTTTGAACAGGAGTAGAAAGTAGTGGTTCATGATGATGAGGATGGGAAAAGGCAGTATGCATTCATTATCGAGGTACAACCACAACTGTCAAACTAGGGCTCCTAAAAGGCAAAAGACCATAAATACAAGATTGCTCGTCACTGGGCCTGAGAGCCTCCAAGCCTGAAGAAAACTTCCAGATTTTGTTTTTACATTTCTTTAATAAAGCTTGTTTTATTGCACGTTTCTGCAAATTTCTGCTATTCCATATAGGCCTTGATCCTAATTAATTTGGGCCACCATATATCACTTTTCAAACGCAAATGCACATCATCTATTTATTATTATTAAATAGTAAGCTTGTTTTTCAAAGTCAATTTATAATAAGAGGTGATCTGAGGTGATAAAAGATTATTGTAATGAATTTAAAACATATTTGTTTATTCCTATTGATTTTTGACTGAAATATCTAGAAAACGATTATTCGTAGTTCGTGAGATGCAGTCTGGTGTGACATAAGTTTTTAGAAAAACATTTTCTTTATCGTGCCAACTTTTTGATCTTTATTGAGATCATCTTCAGTGCTCAAAGTGCTTGTTTTCTGTGTAGATGTGTCATGTTGATGACGAAACATAACACACAAGAATGGCACATCTACACGGAAAAAAATCTTACACCGCACCAGACCGCATCTCTATATCTAGAAAACGTTTTAATTAAGTTTCTGCCAGGTCGTATAATTTGTTTACCATTCTTTCAGGTGATGATGGAGAAGTGTTCAAAGTCAAAAAATCAGCTCAGAGCAAGAAAATCAAAAAGCAGTTGGACAAAGAGAGAAAGAGGAAGAAAGAGAAACCCGATCTTAATGCAGACCCGAACAATGAAAAAAATTTAATTCCTAATGCATTAGATGATGATATTGTGATTAAGCTAAAGAACACATTTGTAAGACAGTCTATAATGAGTATAAAAAAGATTAGTGTTAAATATAATTTTTTTTTTTTAACTAGCCTATTTTAAATGGCAAAGAAGCAGAGGCAGCGGTCCAGGAAGGCATGAGCTCAGATGAGGAAGAGGATAAGAGTGTACATAAGTTTACAAAACGTCCAGATGCTGTAAAACTAATATTGGAGAGTGAGTATAACTTTTTTTTTTAATTTATCATGTATTTTAAATTAAAAAAAATATATATATATACATATTAGGAGGTAAAATTCCTGATGCTGCTACAATTCATGCAGCTCGTAAACAGAGGCAGCATGTCAGAGAAATGGGAGAAATTGTACCTGTGCCCGATGAAAGCTCGAGGTACGAATGAATTTTGACTTTTATATAAAATTTCGTACTTTAAATGCATTGGTTTTAGATTTGAAAATGCACAATCGCGTCTAATTAGGGAAGATGACAACGACGTGAGCGACGGGGAAGAGGAGAGAATCAATATGGCTGTGAATCTTGCTGCAGAAGATAGAATAAGGCGTAAAGCTGAATTTGAAGCTGCTCAAGAATTAGGTATCCAGACTAATTTCTCTAAATTTCAAATAAGACAGATATTTAATAATGATGTTTTAAAGGATCGGAAGAAAGTGATAAAGGAGAAGAAGAGGAATGGGAAACACAGCAGATAAGGAAGGGTGTGACAGGAGCCCAAGTAATATTTTATTTATAAATACATATTAACTGTTTAAATTAAATGATTTAATTTTTATTAGATTGCTGCAGTTCAGCAGGAGACTATGTTTTACAATCAGTATTTAGGGTCAGGAGGATCAACTGGAATGTTAGGGGAGAGAGATATCGACAGCAGGGCTGAATTTGGTTCTTCTGCATTTCCACCTTTACCGCCTTCTGGCATAACTGACCCACAAGTCGTTGTGTCCAAATTGAAGGATAGGTAACCCTCATGATAGACAATACACTTTTATTTTAATGCTTGTTTCCCTGGCCGTTTCATTTGAGATAAATTCCAGATTAACCGATCTCAGAGAAGTGCATAGAAGGCACACTATAGACCGCGACAAGGCTGCAGACGAGATCAATTCACTGAAAAAGGAATGCGCCGAGTTAAAGGAGAACGCGCCAAAACTAGCTGAGAGATTCCGTTTTTACCAAGACTTGCGTGGGTATGTCACTGACTTGGTAGAGTGTCTAGATGAGAAGGTGGGTCTCCTTCATAAACATTAGGCGGGTCATATTTTCACATGATCAAACAAGGCTTTCTTTTTAAAATTAAAATTATGTATATACAAAGAAATATAGGTAATAAAATCAGTTCACAAAACTTTGCAAATTATTGGAACAATTTAATAAGCGTACTTGTTTGATCGTGTGCCGGCAGGGGCTGTGCTTTGAGATCTTCTCTAAATACCTTCATGAAAATTTACATCTTTAATTATTTTAAAAAGTTTATAAAAAGCCAAAATGTACTTAGTGTCATAGAGATTGATGTCTAATCATATATACATTAATTATCCATGGCAATCAGTAATTATACGAATGCCTTTTCACAGTTGAATATTTTCAGATGAAGTCAATATTTTCATAAAAAATATGTTTGATCTTGAGAATTAAACTTCTTCAATAGCAAAAATTTAATAACTTTATTGTAAAAACAAACAAAAAAGCACAATTTCGCACAATCCATTCCATTGAAAAACACTGAATAACATCGACTAGGCAAAATTCAAAACCCTTGATTGACTATTTAATTTGGTAGAAATGCTTCTACAATGCAGTGACTGTTCGGCCGACAAGTTTTCAAAACAATTGTCGGATCTGACAGTCTGAAGGCCAGCTGAACATTTCCTATCAGAAAACAATTGTTGGCTCCACGAATTCCAGTACACTCCCTACAGTTGTCAGAAATGATTGTCAGATCTAATAGTTGAAAGCCCTTACAATCATCAAATTATTCCACTTAATTGATAAAGTAAAAAAAAAAATTGCTTATATCATTTGAATTAATAGTTCAGAAAATGGAGGGAAATACTCTTTCTATTTGATTATTAAGGTTTTTTCTGGCTATGTTTTATTGATTAAAATAAATACCCAACTTGACTCTGTTAAAATTGATCGTGTTTTGGAAAGGAGATTTTATACAAAATAACTTCCAATTGTCTAAAAATGCTCTTTTAAATTCGATCTGAATATAGCGCAATTATAACGATGCATTTTATGATTTGCATTTTACACCAAGGCTCTTGATGACTGCAATTGGCCAGATCAATTTAAATTTACGATCCTTGCATTGGGGTTATGTGATAATATGTCTTGTTTTTAAGGTTTTTTTCTCGTTTTATATAACTAACGCACATTCTCAGACAGTTGAAATGCCGAAAATTATTCTTAATGCTTTCTATAAATTCGAATATTAAATATTTCACATGAGCGTTTTGTTTATCCGAGGAATTTCTTTTTTAACAAAGAAATAAAACTAAAAATTGATATTAAGGGTAAGGATCTCAAACATTTATCCCCCCCTTTTAATTATAATTATAACACTAGCTTTTCTTCATTAGCAGTTGCTACATATTTGTTAAGTTCTACTTGTTCTTTAATACAACAACAGAATAAGTAGAAATTATAAAATACATGATAACTCAAGGTTTTTTTTTTTTTTTTATTCTTTTAGATTATGATTGTCGAAATGCTTGAGCAAAGGGTTGAGACTTTGTTCAGCACAAGAAATGCCGATTATGTAAACAGACGGAGGCATGATGTCATGGACCAATCACAAGAACATATTCCTTCATCACAAAGTAAGTCATTTATTTTCTGTTTATATTCTAAATAGTACTAGTTAAACAGAAATGAAGAAAATAAAAATATGTACAGTTCTAGGCAATTATATTTGCATTTTTTCTTTAGCTGTAGGAGGGAGGTAAGTATACATTTTTTACTTACTTATCTCTTCGGTTTAATTTATGTTAAAAATTTTAACTTTTATTTTGTAAAATTGTTTATATATGCTATATATAAAAAATGTTTGTTTGTATGTGTAAAGTATATAAGTATGTGTATTTAATGAAAGCATTGTTCAATAAAATAAGAGGTTCAAAGGTATTAATTACAAATTTTTCCATAATTTTAGGGGGTAAAGTTGAAAAGGATGAGGCCCAGGTTAGGCGGATAGCGGAAAGAGAAGGCAGGAGGATAAGGAGACAAAGGGCGAGGGAATTAAAAGGGATAGTCACACATGTCGATGGAATGTCAAGCGACGAGGAAATCACCGAAACTGAAATTGTCACCGCAAGGGCTCAAAGAGGTATTTTGCATGGAGATAATTTGACTGAAAATTTTGACAGAATGATTTTACTTTTTCACTGTGCATAAAATCACTCAAACAGATATCTACGTAAATATTTTTCAGCTTAGATGGAGTGTGTGCATAAGTTTTTGGTTGTTAAAAAAAAAATTAAACCTTTAAAATATAAATTTATTATTCACTGTTTTCGTGGTCCGCTCGACTAATTAATATATAACAATTAATTACGGTTTTTAGTTGAGATGAAAAATGGGGAGTTGATGTCCGTGTGGATCGAGGTCACAATAGCTCAGGTAGTAGAGCAGCGGCGTATCTAGCCGAAGGTCGTGGGTTCGAATCCCTCTCGTGCTATTAGCTTTTTTTCATCTCAACTAAAAACCATAATTAATTGTGATATATAAATTTATTTTATTTTCCATCAAAATCGCAATTTCATTGGTTTTTTTTTATAACATACTGCCAACGTTCTGTAGCTAACAGAATCGTTTTATTTTATTTTTTTTTATATATATATTTTTTTAATACAGATTTAATTAATTTATTTGATTTAAAAAAAAATTTTTTTGAGAATATTTTTGCATAAAATGAGGATAATGGAGACCCCCCCATTGGTAACCCTTTCATTTCATAAAATTGATTTTTACATTTACAGTAATTAGGTACTTGGTCAAGAGGATAAGGAATGTACTAGGGAAAAAACATTGATAAGTGTAACCATAAAAATAAAGTTTATAAGTCCATATTTACCTAATGGAGCATTGCAATTTTCAAACGAATTTAATCATAACGGTCATCTACTCAACAAATAATTAAATTTTATACAAATTCGTTCTCAAATTTTGTTACCAGACCGCATCCCATGATTTCCAACTAATTATTAATGATCACTTAATACTACACATAAGTTTTTATTTTTATTATTTTAATACATTATTTAACAGGGATATTTGTGAATAAATTAGGTTTGAAATTGGTGTGGGTTTTAATTAATTTATTTTAATTTTATTTTGATTTGATTATTGATTGATTTATTTTATATATTTTTTGTGCTCTGGTAGGGACAAATTCAGAAATTTATCGCCTGATGGAACACATTATACCTTTCTGATTTTCTCTGCAATATTTACAAAGAAGTTAAACTGTATTTCAAAACTGTTATTTTTTTATACTTACAGAGATAATTGAAAAAGACGCCAAACAAGTTTTTGAGGACACTCTTGAAGAGTTTTCTTCGATTCAAGGCGTGCTAGAAAGATTTGAACAATGGAGAAAGAATGATATGGACGCTTACATAGAAGCCTATGTTAGTTTTTGCCTTCCGAAATTGCTTGGACCGTTGATACGTCTTAAATTGCTCTTTTGGAATCCTTTCACCCCGGTAATTTTTATACTCTAAAAATATTTGTTTTGTTACTTTATTGTATTAAGTTTATTGGTTTTATCATGAATTTTTCTTTCAAGGGTAATAATGATATAGAAAAGACACAGTGGTGTAATAGTTTATTACTTTATGGATTGGATCCTGAAGAGACTGAAGAATCCTTGAAAAAAGATCCGGATATTCAACTTCTTCCAAGGATAGTAGAAAAAATTGTTTTACCAAAATTAACTCGTAAGTTTTATTATGTACATATTTATTAAAAATGTGTTTATTGTATTTTATTGCAATGAATTATTTTTTTCATTAAGGATTTTGGAGATGGACAATTATGTCCACAAAACAAATATGGATTATACTTTATATAAGTTTTATTACATAATAAATTTATTTTTAGAACTGACATCACTATGCTGGGATCCTATGTCCAGCTCACAAACGGTGTCTTTTGTCAGCCTCGTTACAAAACTCATACAGGATTATCCAACGATAACTCATTCATCAAAGTTCTTAACGAATTTAGTTAACGTTATTATAGAAAAAATGAAAGAAGCAGTAGAAAAAGATATATTCATTCCTATATATCCGAAACAGTAAGCAAGAAAAAAATTATTTTCTTATAATAAATTTATACAAACCCAAGTATATTTATTTTAGAAAACTATTGGAATCGAAAGTGTTCAGCTTCTTTTCAAGGCAGTGCACTGTTGCAGTAAAGCTCCTAGGCAACATTGTCCGATGGCAGGGTATTTTGAGCGATACAGCTTTGTCCGAGATAGCTTTAAACTCATTGCTGAACCGATACCTGCTGTCTGCGATGAGGATCTGTCAGCCGATTCAAGCCGCGAATCTTTGCCAAATGGTAAATGGTCGTAATTTCCCCTTTTTGACAATGTTTAATGGTTGTACGGATTGTATTTCAGATTGGAAATATTCTACCGCGCGTCTGGCTCCAAGTTTGTGTCCATCCACCGCAGCTCTTACCATTTTTGAACGAAGCCCGTGCAATTGCTAGGCAATTAGACATCGATAAACCTATGGAAAGGTATGTTTTTTATATTAATTTAAATTAAAAAATTTAAAGGTTTTATGTATATCTGGAGTTGATGGGTTTGATAGCGGATGTCAAATTTTTGTGCAATACTAAGCAGAACCTTAACCTACTAAAACTATGATTAGAACCATATTGTATAAGGTGTGTGCATAATTTTTTTTTTTTCAAATTTAACCTTCACTTTTTAAAGGCGATCCATTATTACCTGCTTGCCGCTAGGGTATTGAATGAAATTGTTAACATAAAGGGTAGTTGATCAAAAAATTCAGCCCACCATAAAACTGCAATGTGTACAACATAAACATTTGAGGCATTGCTGCTAATTTGAGCCCGATCTTTGGCGTGAAGTGACAGTTGCTTGTTGAAATTTGTATGGAATTTATTAGTAGTAACTGAACAACTGAGTGGTTTAGAATTTTTTTGTAATGGAGAGAGACGAATGAAAGACCGGCTTTATTTTGGAATGCTTAACGAGCTCAAAAGCGAGACTTATTACTGGAGATGATGCCAAATTAACCATTGCACAATAACAATAGAAAGAAGAAGAAATTCCCAGTTTTTTCACAGTTTGTTGAACTTTTGGGGTGGAACTCCATTATCAAAGGCCTCAGTAAAGTCTTTAGTTGCGAATGTTTATTATTTACTACTTGTAAACAGTTGGATCTAAAGGCTTTATTGACATTCAACCTTTGAAGTGAAACTCGATTGAATTGTCCTTCAGGACCAAGGAGGACAGTATGGCTTGGCACGTTTCACACTTGAGTTTTTCAGAGTAAAATTGCCAACTCAGGCTGACAACAGTTGCCCCATCCTCGTACTTACCAGACTCCTTTTTTTTTATATTTTTATTTTTACCTATTCTTCTCCTTAAATGACCACTTAAAAAGTAGGGGATTTTTGTATGAAAATTCTCTGAAAATTTGATTTGTAGATTTCTTCTTCTTTAAATTATCAGACATTAAAAAAAAAAAAAAAAAAGGAAAATTTCCGCTACCTGAATGTTGGCAGTATGTTATAGGAAACAAAGGAAATTATGTTTAGGATTAAATAAACTAATTATGTATTTTGAAAGGCAAATTTTAAAAACTGCATGCATACAACAAATGATTTGATTGTAAAGAATGGAAATTGCATTATTTACATCTTTGAAAATTAAATAATAGTAATATTGCTGTCATGTTCAAGCAATTTGCACTGCTACCATTTTTAGTAGTTTTGTGTAGTGTTTAGTGACTGTTAATTAATTATTATTTATAGATAGTGAAATGTGGCCTGGTGTTTAGGTTTCAGAAAAACATTTTCTTTATCGTGCCAACGTTTTGATCTTCATTGAGGCCATCTTCAGCGTCTAGGATCCATAAACATTGTTTAAATTATACAAATACATTATACATGTATATAAATCCCAGGCCCTGAAGATGATCTCAATAAAGATTGAAACGGTGGCAAGATAAAGAAAATGCTTTTTTAAATCTACGCCACCCCAGACCACATCTCACTATCTGCACATAATCATTATTTTGATTGAGTTTTTATTCTTCTCCATAAAAATTTAAACTAATATTGTAAGTTGAAGTTCACGGGTCAAGATAGTAGTCTATCAGTATTTATTGAATAGTCGTTAAAATATTGGAAATATGAATGTTTGTAGATTTTTCTACAAAATTTTCAAATTTATAGACTAACCCACTGGAACTCGCTCAAAATGTCACAAAACATCGATTTTATGTATATAAATTTTTATCGCAGTTCAACAAATTAAAATCAGAAATATAAATTCTTGATAAGGTCGATGAACAGTTGTAATTTTAATGATCAGAGAAAAACATATGAAATATTATACATGTATATATGTTATAAAATTACTATCTAAACAAAAATTAATAAAATGAATTTGATTTCAGAGATGCTATGGAGAGGATGAGCGGAGTACTTAAAGCTGCAGCTTTGTTAAAAAACAATAATTAAGAAATTAAAAAAATATATTTATTGTTTGATGTTAACCATTGTATACTTTGTACAGACGTTTCAATTTGAAGGGCGACTTTTTATATATATAATAAGATTGACTGTAAATCTTTGTTTTTGTAAATTATCACTCGTATCAACAAGTTTTTAGTACAAATAGTGGTTTACGTTGATTTGTGATTTTGTTTTCCCATCCGACTATTAAATTATTTATACAAGCGTACAATTTTCTCAAGTTTATCGAACAGTTTGTAATAAATTGCAGTTTTGGTGTTTCATCCCTCAACCATGCCTTAATTTAAATTTCCTCTTATGCAATTTTTTTTTTTTTTTTTTTTTACATTTTACACGGTTGAAGTATAAGTTTAATTTATTATACTTTTTATATATAAAATTGTATGTAAATTTTTTTTTGTAAATGATCACTTGTATCAACAAGTTTTTAGTACAAATAGTAGTTTTAAGTTGACTTGTGAATTTATTTTCCCAATGTGACTATTAAATTATTTACTCAAGCGTACAATTTTCTCAGTTTTCATTGTCAAATAGTTTGGAATAAACTGTTTGCAGTTTTGGTGTGTTTCATCCCTGGTCTATACTTCAATTTAAATTTCATTTTGTGCAATTTTTGAACAATAAATGGTTTGAATTATTTTAATTAATTCAATTTTGTTAATCTAAATTTTTGGTTGAGATGGGGAAGCTAGTTCTAGGAGCAGGATTCGAACCCATGAACTTTGGCTTAATAGCTGCTGCTCTAACCATTTTGAGCTATTTTCTACTAGCTCTACTCGTACTAAATACATATATGGTTTGAATTTTATTTGATTAGAAATATTTCGAAGTTCTAATTTGCTTTGTTGAAGGGTGGGTTGATTTAACGTATTGGCAATTAGATTTTTCTTGCAAACTACTAAAGTTTGCCTTTGTGGGGAAGCAGAATTTTTGCTTGCTTTGATGGGAAATATGCTGAATATGTCATGAATACTTAGCCTTAGATTTAGTAACAGTTTCAAGGGAAATGACAGTAAAAAAAGGATAAGCATAGGATTTCTGTTCTAATTTGTTTTTATTGTGACAATTAGTTGATGAATATTCAGAAATAGCGAGATGCAATCTGGTGTGATGTAGATTTCAGAATAACATTTTCTTTATCTTGTCAACGTTTCGATCTTTATTTAGATCATCTTCAGGGCTCAAAGTGTTTGTATTTTGTGCCATCTTGCGTGTCGTGTTGAGAGTCAACAACTCAACACGACATTCAAGAATGGCACAAAAGACAAACACTTTGAGCCCTGAAGATGATCTAAATAAAGATCGAAACGTGCTCGATTAATAAAATGTTTTTATTCAACTTACATCACACCAGACTGTATCTCACGATTTCTGAATAATTTTTATTTTTTAAACAACATTGACGTATTTAACGCCTGTTGAGGGTGAAAATTTTAAATAAACTTGAACAAAGAGCAACCCACCCCCGAAGGTGGGCGACGTCAGCTACTTCTCCCCCACTCGCGGTGGCCACCATAGAAAAAACGCTAACCTGCTTCGTTGGAGAAGGAGAAAGGAGAGTGATTAGGAGAAGGGCCGGAGACCGGAGTCGTCGAGAACCCTTTCTGCCCAGGCGAGAAGCACGTCCGACAAACGGCCGACTCTTCATTGCCCGCCGGCGAGCCTGCCAGGATCCGTGGCATGTGAATTGGCGACCGGCGACCCCGGAGACGAACGCCCCTGATTGTATTTTATGACGGAATAATCGACACAACCGAGAGGTAGATCGTTATTTCATCAATTTCGTTTAATTACATTGAGTTTCATTGTTATAAATAATAAAATCATGTCGGTTACAAAAACAAACACGAATAAACTACCTAAAAAATAGTCAATAAAGTCAAACTCAATTGACTAGGTTTCTTTGACAGGAAGATTCTCTTCTTCCACGATTTATTCTATTAGCCCTACACCAACAGAAATGTTTTCATTATATAAAAATAGAACTTTACTTAGGTCAAATCATTGTTTACCGTACCAATAATTCAACTGGCAGGCGATAAAATCAAAATTTGCATATTCCTTCTGAAAGTCTTCAAAATAACGAAGTTTTGGATATCTTCAGCTTTGACCAAAAAAGCTCTAGAAAAAAAACAACAATATTTTATTACCTTATCAAAATCCACATTTCAATTATTCGACTAGCCAGTGATATGAGTAAATTTTTGTAATAAATTTATAACTAGAAGGCAAAAAAGGCTGCCACTCTCTTAATTTTTGTAAAATCCTTCACAACTTATAATTTTTATTTTTTGTTGTTTAATGGATATTATTAAAAAATAGTAGAACAATTTTAGCAAAAATGATTATTTGGTGATTGTGAGATGCGGTCTGGCGTCATGTACGTTTAAAAAAACATTTTCTTTATCATGGCTACGTTTCGATCATTATTAAGATCATCTTCAGGGCCTGTGATTTATAAACTTTTTAAAATTATATAGATACATATAGGATGTGAAAAAAATGAATTTATACAAAATTAGAAATTTTAGACTCAATCAAAGTTTTTATACTGGGTCAAAATGATTGTTTTCTATGTAAATGTGCCATTATTATGCTGTGTTGAGAGTGCCAGTGCGATATCGATGTTTTATATTTATAAATGTTGGTATTTGATGGGCTGGAGAAGGAAGTCGAGATAGAAATTCTTTTTATATGGAGGGTCGGCTTCTTTGAGGTTGGAGTTGACAGTGGGAAAAAATGGGTAGTGGTTCGGCCTGATTATTCTTTCAGGATTATACAGACGGGGATAATTGGAGAAAGGAAAGCCAAATTGTTGAAGAAACTAAAAATGTCCCTGCGGAAACAATGAAGAAAATATTCAATCAAGTACATAGCATTTCCTCGACTTGCATCGATCACCACTTGCATATGACGTCGCAGGTTTTGAATATTTTCATACTCATCCAATGTCGCCATTCTTAATTCCTGCAAATTCTTTGGCTACGCTTGGCAACTTTTTACCCCTATTTGACAACTCAAAGGTGTTCAATAGGGTTTAAGTCGGGACTACATTGAATTGAAGCACGTTCCAAGTGGACACTTGATCCTAGCAACATGGGGCCTCGTCATAAAAATAAAACCATCACCGCACATAAGGTACAACTTCTGAAAACAAATCTTCAATGTATTGCACAGCTGTTAGGGATGAAGATAAAGTTTGTGCAACCTTCCATTGAAATGCCTTCACAGACCAGATCATCAACACCTCCAGCTTCTCGGGAGTGAAAATGTTGTGGGGATAAGCTCTCCTGTTCTTCTTCATACCCTCTCTCGGCAATCAGAAGACCCCCAAACGAAACCTTGATTCATCCGAAAACAAAATCTCTCAACAATATTCCTAAGATCAATTCATGTAATTTCTTACAAAAACAGACCTGTTGTCTTCCTGATTTTCTAAACCAGTGGCATATCTTATGTGTAACCCACCTTCTCAAAGTCTTCGCCTTACAGTGTGTGCACTGATATTAACATTTCTAACTTGTTGAATTCGTTGCTTGATCTCAACTGTGTTAGAATGTCAATTTTGGAGTACATTTAAAACAGTAAAATGATAATCTCCCTGAGATGTGACATGACATCGATGTCATTGAGCAACCTCCAGTATTTTGGTGATGGAAGACCCTTTGGAGAGTTATTTTGAGAATCTCACGTACACTTGTCTTCCAACTTCCAACAATGATATGGAATCTGTATCTCTTGAAACCATCTTCCATACAAATTTGACCCTTGGTATGGTATTGGTTAGCGATAAGGATACTAGGATGCAGGATTTGTATTCTCCAGTCACTGCAGCCTTCTAACTTATTGTACCTCCCTAGTTTCTTAGTGCAGTACAGTAGACTCTATCCATTATTAAGCATCGACTGTCGCTGCTACAATTTCACCCCCTAAGTTTTTTTTTCGTATGTTAGGTCGAATCTCCATTGAACTGTTGCTTCACAGTCGAAGATGATACAAGTGGCTGTTTCCTCCTCCTCATTACAAAACCTGCAGATGGGATCTTCATTGTATTTGTCCATGTTGTGCAGATGTTTTCTCAGATGTTAGTAGTTCTATCACTCCTCTGAGTTTAGCCCAGTCCAGTTGCAGCAGTGATTTTGCCAGTCTTGGTGAGGGTTCATCATAAGTTCTAGCGTCGCTAGAGTATATTCACTGCGATGGAAGATCCAAAGGAGGATTCTATATTAGTTTTTGCCATCCCAAGTATAGATTCGGGGCCTATGTATGGTCTTGCAGACCTTCCTCTAGCCAGTCTGTCTGCTTTCTCGCTACCCAAAATTCCCCTATGCCCTGGCACCCAAGATAACATCAGGTTGTTGTGTTTCCCCAAGTTTTAGAGATTTTGGATGCATTCACTGGCTAAATTTTATATGATTCTTTTATATGCAAATGCTTGGCTATCTGATCTTATGACGATTTTTTTTGTGAGTGTAACCTCTTTTAAGATTTTCAAGGTCAAACAAACAGGCATTGATGGCATGTATTATCAAAGACGGAAGTGTACTTCCCTAATGAATTTGATTGCTTATGTTTTGGGCTTGTACAGTAAATACCCAATCCGGCCCCTTAATTTGTTTTGGAGCCAGCTGTAAACCATGTCATTATATCTGATGTTCCCTTGTGGCCCTCCTCTCCTTTATAGTCCATTGAGACTTTGTAGGATGTTGTGAAGATTGTTTCCAGAATCATATAGTCATAATCACTTAAAACCACCATATCTCAAACCAATTTGACACATAAAAATGGTACAGCTTGAGAAAGCCAAACCCCTGGAATATTAGAAAAGTGTCTTTACATAAAAACCAAGAAAGAAGAGAAAGCCTATTTCAAAGAGATTTTATTTTTTCCCCCTACCTCTAATCCTTTACCTTGGATAGCATTAAATTTTATAATTTTGAAGCATTGACTAAAGAATTTACTTGTGGATAACAAATGTCTTGGAACCTGTTTCTACGTTACCTCTAACAAGGGGATGACCAGGTCGGTGGATTATGGAATTGGACCAATTTTTTTTCATAATTCTACATTCCAAAAAATATCAGAACCTTATATGCCACTTCTTGTGAATAGAGCCCCCCCCCCCAATAAAAAAAAAATTGAAAGCTGAAATTTTTTGTAATGCCTGTTTGCTTGGTTTGCTCATATCAACTATGTGAATATATAATTTTACAGTATTTTTTAAAAACGTATATTGCAGTAAAAATATAGTAGAGGCTATCAAAGTTGATCAGTAATGAAAAAAAATCTAAAACCAAATATTTTTCAGGTCTACTAGGTCATAATTTTTTTCTTGAAATTAATATTATTTTATTTCAGTACCTCTAGAGACCCATAAATATCAATTTTTGTTTGCATTTAAATTTATTGATTTTTTGATCCCCAAAATCTTTCCCATTGTTGAGAAGTTATCGGAACATCTGATGGAAACGGCTAAAAATAAAACAAACTGCTAGAATTTTAACGACAAGCATATACAAAAGAAAGTAACATAGTTTTTTAAAACTGTATGTATCATTAAAGTATATACAATCTTTTTGTAAGAAAATATACAACATAGCAAAATTATTTGTCAGAAATTAACCTCGTTTTTAACTGGAAATTACCCTCCAATTTTAATATTTTATGCATTTATAAAATAAACGTGACAGTTTCTTTAAAACAAATTATTAACCATGAAAATTGATCCACTAGCTTGGGGGGGGGGAGAAAGATTTATGTTAACCAACAATGAAATTAATGAACCAAAAATACTTTTTTTTAAATTAGTAAACTAGGTTGTTTACTTGATCCATATTTATTGATTTAAAAAAATTTGGTTTTTGGAAATTTTTTGGTTATTTATAAACTGATAGCTATTACTTATGATGTAGTGTAACTGTATGATAAGAAAGGACTGTCTCTCTTTAAGGTAGGCTATTATTTTGGATTAAGGATAATATTAAATTAATTATTGACTTACGATATAAAGAGACCAAAAAGGAGTAAAAGGTTTTATAAATTTAAAAGTCAGAGGGCCAATTAAAATTGACGAAGCCCACAGATAATGCCTTCATCTTTTCAATAAAATATGAGGTGCAGTTCTTGTTAATTGAAAAATTTACAAGAAACGCTTATAAAAATGATTATCTCGCCTTGAAGTAGAGGGGCGCAGCCAGGAATGAAGTATTTGAAAAAAAAAAAAACACTTTTTCTTTCTTTTTTTTTGCCAATGTTTTGACTTTTATTCGGATCATCTTAAGGTTCTGGACACAATTTAAAAACACATGTTGATTGGAAAAAATAATTATGGAATAAAGAAATAAAGTAATTGGTATAAATGTTCCAAATATTTCATACTCACACAATTCTAATAAAGTCTTGAATTAATTTCTTTTTGACAGACATTTTAGTGTAATCAGAACAGATCACAGGTATTTAATAAATACAACACTGTAAGAAAACAAAAACAATTCCTTCGTTGTCTATATTTTTATATATAGTGTAAATGTTTTGAAGGGTAATGGAAGAAGGCCATATGAGTGTAGATTCTGATGATGGCGAGATAATAATTAATGAGGTGGATGGTTTGCCAAATCTCCATCCCAATTATGAAGGAATAGAACTCACTGGCTGCAATTCGCAGAAGAATTCAAACTGCATCGAGGAGTTGGTCAGCGATGAGGACCTTCCAACGTCACTCATTGTGACTAACCTCGACAAAGTTCTGTTCAAGAGCGATGAATTGAAGGTATATTTCATATTTCTTTTTAGTTTGTGTTTTTATTTACAATTTAATATTGCAGAAACAAGTTGAATTATTATTTGCTCAATTTGGTGAGCCAGTTTCTTTTCAATACTTCCGAAGCTTCAATAGAATGAGAGTGAACTACTCCTGTCCTGCTGCAGCTGCCAAAGCCAGAATTCAGCTTCATCAAACGATGTTTCTGAACACAGTGATAAATTGTTACTTTGCTCAGGTATCGTGTTTTATAATTTAAATAATTTCTAGAGAAATTAGACTATAGTTTTGGACTTTCTTATTTAGCCTGTCACTCCAGTCGATAGTGCTGATCAGCATTTGCAACCACCAGCCCCTGTAAAGCAATTTTTGATCTCCCCACCAGCATCTCCACCTGTCGGCTGGGAACCGAGGGACGAGTCAGAACCGCTTGTCAACTATGACTTGCTTGCGGCGATTGCTAATTTGACACCAGGTGAGACGGTAAATCGCAGATTCTAAATCAAACGTTATCTAATTTTAATTTTTTTTCCCCCCTCCAGGCGGATCACATGAAATACATGCCCCATCAGACAATCAGCCGGGCATTGTTGTACATGTTTGCGAAGAGAAATTATCCAACACTGATGGAAAGCCTCGTATCATCCATACGCGGTGCCCACAACATAATTGAATATTTTTGTTTACGAAGGGGAACATTAATTTTAATACAATAGAAACTTGAAAGGTTAGTAGAAAAACAATGGTAATGGAAACTCATACCTCATACACTTTAGAACATATTACTTAAATATGTATATTATATAATTTTAAAACAAATATGTGTAAACAAGTATAGTTTTAGAGCTTATACTAAAATTTCGTTTACACAATTTAAAACAACTAATTATAACAAAACATGGCTATACTATTTTTTAAAGTAAGTAAAACAAAGTTTATTATTCTCCATAAAGATGTTTGACTTATTGATTCAATTTATATATGTTATTTATGTAATCACAATTTTAAGTGTTTTATTCTTAGCACATAGCAATTTTTTAAGAAAACTCTTGGTGTGGTTTTTAAATGTTCTTGTTTTCATCCTCAAAAATGTTTACCCTTTAAGTATTACAAAATATGACTAGATGTGTAAAAATCATTAAGCCAGACTCAAGAAACCAAAATTAAACTACTATGTTTATTATCTATCACGATCATCTAATAAATAATTGTTATCGTCTTAATTAAAATTTAATTTATTGTTTATAAATAACAGAGAATATTTACTTTTTTTTAATGAACTTAATAGTTTCCTTTCTCTTCAACAAAAACATCCAAAAAGTCTTTAATATTTTACAAACTGTGGAAAATATTTGTAAATATCATAATTTAACTTACCACTGGGTTAAGTATGTATATATTTTTGTATCGACTATAAAGATACCTATTTAAGATCTTTTAATTTGTTGTTACCATTCTTATTTTCTCTCTTTAGTTTAAAATTGTAAATAAAAATATTTATTGTTAACTGTTTTTTTTTTTAATCATCCTTTTTTTTGTATATTAATTATAGAAATTAATAGATAGTATGGTGCATTTCCATGTGGGATGATGTTTTTTTCTATTGATTCATCTTATCATGTATGTTAAATATCGAAACATTTCAGAAATAATAAGGCTGTTGATTTGAACCATATAGATGAGACTATGAAGAAGAAATAGTAATTTGCTAAACTGAAAATCAGTGTAGTTTTGTTTGATGATGTTGTGTTTTTGTAGTTTGTTGTTGCTATGCTTCAAGAAATGGGACAGTTACATACAATACACCAATAGTTGGCAGGTTAATTATTTGGTTACAGCCAAATCCTTCAGTCAGGTCCATGTGGTGTTTAAATTTCAGTGTTCTGAGGTGACAAGGTAGCCTTTGGTCTGTATGGATGAAATCAGGGGATTTGGAATAGTTCGTTGGTTTTTTTGTAGCCTACTGTCTTTAATTTGAGGGATGGTTGCCTTCAGGTGTAGGCTCAGACTTGAGTGTTGAGTTTAGTTGGCGGGTCCGGTTGGTCATGTTTTGGTGATATGATTTCTCCATGTCAGTCTTGAATTAAGGGATAACCCTAAATATACGATGGAAGTCTGCAAGGAATTCGTGAACCTGCAAGTGTTATGAGTGGGAAGTGAGGGACAACATAAAGATGGTTTACTGACATTCTTGATTCTCCATTTGCTGGTCCATCGATGTATAGCATCCATAGATACTTGTGCTATGAATGATGCTTCTTCCCCTGAAAACTCCACTTGCAAGAATTGGTGTCATAGTATTTGCTGTGTGAGAGTGAACGTAATCGAAGACAAAGAAAAAAAATATTGAAGTGGCAATGAGCAAAGGTCTAGTCTTTAGCTACAATTAAAAAATGATGCTTGTTTTTATTTTGGCTTTATAAATTATTAAATGTTTTTTACGTATTAGTAGAGTATATTAGTTGTGTTTTGGGTAATACAATGAAAAATCTGCTTACTATTTATATTTGTTATTTGACATGTTTTGAAGAACAACTTCCTTCCTGAAATTTGTTATTTTATTATTTTTGGGGTGTTGGTGGCTGTTTAGGCGTTGACAGGATGCTCATCAGTGTAAGGTAAAGGTTCCGGGTTCGAATCCAACAGCCCTGCATTACAATTTTTTCTCTCAAAAAACACCAGCACCCTGAGGGTTTATATGACCTCTGCTGTTGCGAACACTCATAAAAATAAATATAAAAAAATAATAATTTTCTTTTGTATTAATCTGCCTTCTTTCTCTTGTGCTCCCTCATTAGAATTTTTTACTACTACTACTTAACTTTTAATTATTTTTTTTAAAACATGTAATGCATGGGAAAAGAGGAGTCGGTGTACTATAGTGTAATAACTTGTACAGCACCACCTAAAAAAAAAAAAAATAAAAATAAAAACGACAATGTTTCATAAATTTAAATGCTTATATATTCAGTAATTAATGTGGAACAATTAAATTTATCCCAATCCAAGATGGCAAAGGACAAAATTGATTTATAGTAGTCAAAATGCAGATTTATCATCCAGCACACCAATTTCCCTTTTGACATGTTCTCTATGGACCTTAGAATGTCCAAGTAATGTACTTACAAAAAATAAAATATAGATATGCATAGCATATAAACAAATTGGTTTTATTTCAACAAACAAACAACTTACATTGAACAATTTTTACCACTGAACTATTAATACACGAAAAGTTTTATATAAAAAAGTTTAATATAAAAAGCCAAATATGTATCTTTAAAAGTAACTATACATGACTATAATTTTATGAAGTTTACATTCAATAGAATATAATATTAAAAATAATATAATAAAACTACAATATAATAGAAACAATAATAAATATGATTATTCAGAGATCGTGTCGTGTGGTCTGGTGTGAAGTATTGTTTAGACAAAACATTTTCTTTATCGTTCCAACGTTTTGATCTTTGTTGAAATCGTCTTCAGGGCCTGGGATTTACAAACATTGTTTAAATTTAACAAATGCATGTAGGATGTGGAAAAAAAGTGAATGTATACAACGCAAAAAAATATGTTTTTTATACTCAATCAAAGTATTTCTACTCTTGATAACTATTTGTTTTTTTTAGTAATTGTGCCATTCTTGTGTGTCGTTTTGGAGTGCCAGTGACAACACAAGAATGACACAATTACGCAAAAAACAAATAGTAGAAATACTTTTTTTTTACACATCCTACGTGTATTTGTTAAATTTAAACAATGTTTGTAAATCCCAGGCCCTGGGTATGATCTCAATAAAGATAGAAATGTTGGCACGGTAATGAAAATGTTTTTCTAAAACCTACGTCACGCCAGACCGCATCTCACGATCTCTAAATAGTCGTAAAACACTATAATAGAAAACAAATTATTCTGGAGATGGCCAAACAGCACTTGAAGTCCGCACCCTTTCCATGGTATGCTTGCCAAACATCTTTCTGAGGTTGGGTGTTTTGCTCGGTATAGCGAAATATTGAGACAACAGCTCTTGGGATATTCCTTGTTGATGTATTAAGTGAAATAACAGATTCTCCCCTTAAAATAATGTTGTTTTCATTAGGTAATACAAATATTTAAAATAATGAATAAACTAATCTATATCCAATTTAGTAATCATAATTGGCCACTTTAATTATTTTAAGTAGTTATATTTTTATTTAAGGTTTTGTTGAGACAAAACAGCTAGTGTTTTGAGCTACATTTGAAACCCCGACTTTTAAAAGAACCCTCCATCAAATTCCCAAAGACCTCCAATCCATAGTAAACAACAACTCAAATTCAATAAACAAAATTTTTAACTTCTTAACAGACATCCGACTAATTGGCAAAATCTAATATCTCATCCCCTCAACTCTTGTTTCCTTTGCTGGCTCCCCGTTTTGGCGGTGTGGGGGGGTCGTCTTCCGGGGCCTCGGGTGCTGGTCGGCCTTGGGCTGGATTGAGGGGTGCCTCCTCGGACTCTGAGGTCAAAGAACCTCCAGCGAGCTGAGAGGAGGTGTCGATGGCGACTAGACACCGACCCCTCCTTGATAAAGCCCTGTGCGTAATATTAAGATCAAAAGCATCAGTTGCGAGAGATCCGTGGGGTTACATTCTTTCCAGGCCTGGGGCTGCCACTCAAGGCTTAATAACCGATAAGGTTGCAGCCTTCAATTTATATTTAAAAAAAAAAATTCTGCTGCTTCTGAAATCATGGGTTCGAATCTCGCTTGTGAAACTGGCTTTTTGTCTCAACCAAGACCTTACATAAAAACGTATAGTTAATTAAAACACTTAATACAGTTATCTCAAATACTTTTTGCCCATGTTGTTATCTTCTCAGTTGTTGTATCATTCTCTTCAATATCAAGAATTCCATAGTTATCATCATCCACATTTTCCTAGGAAAGAGAGGCATAAAAATTTTGAAGATATTAATCCAACAAATCTCTCTTTCTCTGTTACTCTAAATAATTCCGCATTCATTGTTTCATTCTCACAAAATATTATAAAATTGCGTACCATCTCTTTTTCCTCAGCCCTGGATGCTAATTCTTGTGTCCTACAACCAATATTGTGCATTAATTATTCAATGTTTTATGTATAAATGAAATTGAAACACACCTCAAATTTTCTTTCATTTTTTGTTGTTTAAATTGCGAAGCTTGTTCTTTATATGTTTGTTGGGGTTTTTTAATCCCCGTTTTCACTGGAATGGCCTATTACAATTTACAAAAACTATAAAACATCTTCATGGTGAGGTGGTTCTATGAGGTAAAGTTCCCAGGAAAGAATCCAGCGGTCTTTCTGGTTTCTGGGGGGGGGGATATGGGCTTTCGTTAACCACAAGTATTAATTAGTCAATCTTTGCACAATTATTTCACTATTTTTATATAACATAAAATGTATCATCATAATGTTCAGAACTATTTTTGTAGATCCTCAGAGATTGATCACAAGAATAAGAGTCTTTTAGAAATTTTGAAGTCAATAATCCACCAAATTTCTCTCTCTCTCTCTCTCTCTCTCTCTCTCTCTCTCTCTCTCTC
>CM077105.1:25147470-25228296 GCA_039619505.1 Cimex hemipterus | reverse complement strand
TCTCTCTCTCTCTCTCTCTCTCTCTCTCTCTCTCTCTCTCTCTCCCTCCCACTCTCTCTCTCTCTCTCTCTCTCTCTCTTTTCCCTCTATTTTTTGATTTGTTGGTTTTATCTTTACTGTTTATTTTATATGATTTTTTTCTCTCCTTTATATTTAAATTAAATTGAAACACCACAAATTTTCTTACATTTAAGCCCCGACATCTCATTAATGACCTATTACAATTTGCAAAAATTGTAAAACATCTTCAAAAGGTAAAATAATTAACCTGAACCAACATTTAATAGGATTTTTTGGCTTAACATGATTGATTAAGGTTCCTTTCTTGGATGATTGAGGTCCAAGCAATTTCCTAGATGATCTAATTTAGAAAAACAATTCTGAACATTATGATAATACATTTTATGTTATATAAAAATAATAAAATAGTTTTACACAGTTTTTTTTTAAAGCAGTAATACTTGTGTTTTTGAAAAGAAACACCATACGTATGTCGGGTTTGAATGCAAAGCTGCTGGATTTACTTTTGGGTCCTTTACCTTACATTAATGAGCTACGTGACAACACCTAAACCATTGCGGCTATGGATGCCCCAATATATTTTATTTTATGTAAATAATATATATCTGTCTGTTTGACCAACCCTCTCCTTAAGACATTAATCCAATCTCTCTCTCTCTCTCTCTCTCTCTCTCTCTCTCTCTCTCTCTCTCTCTCTCTCTCCCCTCTCTCTATTGATCTTTCTGTTTGTTTTATATGTTTTTCTTTGATTTTGCTCTTCTTCTCTGGTATGCTATTTTATTGTAAGATGCACGCAAGCAAAATAATGCAATTGAACTAACAGTTATGGGAGCTATTTCATTTCCTGGTGTAAGCTTTTTTTTAATTCCCTTGCTGCTTCCTGGTTTACTGGATGGTTGAAGTTGATTAATCTTAAAATAAGATTTAAAAAAATGTTTCATTACGATATCGTTTGAAAATAAATTCGACACCAACTTTCTTAATTTTTGATTTCGTGGGTTTGATTGAAGACGCTAAGACAGACATTTCCTGTAGCAATAAATGAATTATGTAAAAAATATGATAAAAAAAATATTTAAACGGCAATGTACCTTTTTTTGTGCCATAGTTCGTTGAGATCTGAAATTATACATTGTACATTAAATTAGTATACGTATTGTAGCAAATCATGGCAACATAACGGTCAACTTATTGTAGCAAACGAAGTAAAGTAAATGGCAATAAATTAAAGACAAAATGCATTTCAAATTTTCAGACTATTTAGTCACAGGGCGAAACCGCTTCGACTTGAAGTGAGAATTAAAAGATAATTCCAATTCAACTACTCTTACTATAAGATCGATTACCTTCGAATGAAAGTGCAAGAAGATGACAGTACATTTTGTTCCTGTGGCTGAAGTGGTTTTAAACAATCTTCAACGTTCAATTGGTCTGAAGACAAACTTAAGTCTTTTTTACTCTGAAAATGAATAAATTTAAATTTAAAATACGTATCCATGTTTTAAAAATAACTCACTTTTTTGTTGGGGAGTTCATTAATATTAGTAAGGCTGAAACAGATTTTTTGGTAACAAATGTTGATAATCTGATTAACAACACGGGACATTACCTTCGCGAAGTTCTTTTCAAAGATGTGACAGTCAAACTGTCAGATGCTTTTATAGTCTCATCTTCTACATAAGCGAATAGAAAAAAAATATATACATTAATCTAATTTTAATTGTATACTTAATTAATATTATGTTGAGTATTAAATTCTCTTGTCACAACATGATGAAAAAAAATTTGCAACGCTGCACGCTGTTGTTTGATTCTGTGTCATTATAATAAACATTTAAGTCTAAATAAATTTTTTTTTTCTTTTTCTTTTCTGGAGCTTCTGACATCTTGGTCATTTCAGCCCCACACTTAGTCTCTATTCTATACCCGTTCAGACACATCATTAATACAAATAAATACGTTCATACACTTAGATACATCCATACAAATCTTATTATATTAGTATAATAATTATTATGAAATAAAATGTGTGTGGTCATAATTTGGCTCTCACCAAGAATAAAGTTGTTCAAAGTTATTTTGTTTTCTGATTTTGAATTTACGCTCGGTGGTTCAAATTAATATTAATGAAGGGATGTGTATACATTTCGACGGTTTACTTTACCTACCTTTAATACTGTAAGAATCTTCGTTCTTGCCGTTCGCACATTCTTCTGTAATGTCTTTTGTAATTTTTATTTTAATAAATAAAGATAAAATAAACATACAAATAACAAACATAAATACCGTTTTTATTTAACGAAATTTTGAAGTTTGATCCTGGTTCAAAATATTGTATATTGCTTATCGGCTCATCAAAATCCCACTTCTTTAATGCTATTATTGCGGCATACCATTATACACTATTTTTTTTTTTTTAATGACAGTACAACAGAATAATTATTAAAACAACTAACCATTTTTATCCATACTGAATGTCTGTTGTTCCTTTAAATTTTGATATGTCATGCTTTAGTACTACATTTGAAACATTATTTAAATATTTTAAAAATAAAATTTAATACCTCTTTCGTTTTTTGTTTTGGATTGGTGGGCATAGTTTTTTGGATATACATTAATGTGTTATCCCCTTAAATATAACATAAATTAAAAATACATTCTCACAAAAAAAAAAACAAACAAACAACAATTATACCTTTTGTGCAAGGTTTTGGTATAAAAGAAAATTCTGGGATTTTAATGTTTTTTTTTCTTTTACCATATTTGGATATTTTTCCAAAAAAATTTACTCCTTCCTATGAAAACCATATTATTATTATTGCTTTCCTTACAGAATGTACATTATTATAAATGTCTTGTAACTTTTTATTTTATTATTAAGTATTTTTAACGGTACCTTAATTTCATCCCATAGCTTTTTTTCATCATTTTCAAT
The DNA here is from genome assembly GCA_039619505.1 of Cimex hemipterus. Taxonomy (NCBI): domain Eukaryota; kingdom Metazoa; phylum Arthropoda; class Insecta; order Hemiptera; family Cimicidae; genus Cimex; species Cimex hemipterus. The sequence goes on along the minus strand of CM077105.1, from coordinate 25,225,340 downwards.
TTCAGTTTTTACCTCCTCCAATTTATCTAAAATACCTAAAATTTCTTCCAAACCTGAAAGTTAAAATTCAGTCCAGTGAAATTACTCTTCATAATCTTGTGTACATACAACATTTAACATAAAATGAATGCAAAATGATGATGTATCAAACCATAAGACAATTGATAAAGAAAATATGAGCAAATGGGGGAAAAAAAAAAAAAACAACTAAAACTAAAGTCCCAACTAATGTGTAAAAACTAATGTCCCAAACTAAAGTGACATCTACGGACTTCTGAGTACCTAGAAGAGGCTTTTCGACATTTGAAATATTCGACTTGACTTGTAGGAGGAAAAAATTCTTGAATGAACTAAGTGATTTTTTTCCCAGTTTTCCCTTTGATTGCTTTTGGACAAAAAAAAAAGGATGTATAGCGTTTCCTCTCAATTTGCATATTTTTAAGTCTCCTGTGTAAAAAAAAAATCGCAAATTTTGACCCCTCCTCCTGATGTTCAAGCTGGATCTGCCCTTGATGACCAAAAATAGTTCTAATTTTTTAAAACCAACCAAATCTTGGACCTAGTAACCTGGCCATCCTCTTGTGAGTTTAATAATGCATAAGTTATTATTTATAATTATAGTTATTATATTTATAATTATAAATTAACTCTTGTCTCTTACTTTGATTGCTCATTGTGGAGAAAAAGACTTCACTTGTAAGGTCAAGCAGAATGAACTAAAAGAAAACTCCAAGGTACAGGAATAGGAAGGTTGGTTTTATACAAGATTGGGGAAAGGATTAAAATGTTTTTATATTAGTAATACAGAAGGCGCGATAAAGAACAAAACATTGATTTTATGCAAACAATTAATCTCATTTATTATCATTTTCTTTATCGTATCTTTGAGTAGATTCAAATGGATTCATTACTTTATTGACTATTTTTTAATATTAAAAACTATGATTCTAAAACAAAGAAAAATAAATTCATCTTATTTCTCAAAATACAGCACAACTTTTGCTTATTTTCTATTTGGCTAATTAATGTTTTTTCTTTTTGGTATCAAATTGATTATTTCATCTTATTTTTAGAATGTTTTAACATTTAACGGTGGTACAGCACTACACCAATGGAAAGAGTATTATCTCTTCTTGAAATATAACCGAGGTTCTGTAATTTTTGAAATGCTGAATCCTCGTCTTTGGGGGTATATATATATAAAGTTATGGTTTCATGGTAAGAAACTAATTACAAAAAAGAAAAAGAAAAAAAACCAAGGATTCTATTTTAAAGTGTCTATATTGTTCGTTTGTTGTTGATTAGTGGTTTTGTGCAGGCGTAACTCCTCCATACCAAATGGCCATGCTGATTGGTAGGGGTTGCAATGGCCAAGAGTTGTCTCCACGTATGATACCTTGTGAAGACAGCATAAAATGAAGCTATGACCGATAAACAGTAGACTGGCATGGCCCATATGCTCATAGAAATGTAGGAAGTCTTGATGATTGGTGAAACATGGTTGAGTTTCAGTTCCTCTATCCCAATTTTTTAAATGTTAATTGAAAATTTTGGCTGTTGATTCCTGCTTAATCCGAGCTTAACGTTGGTAATAATTTTTGGAATAGTTACAATCGTCTGTTCTTGTAGACCACTTTACTGTGCTTGATGTTAAGTAAAAATATTCCCTTTCGTCGTTTTGCTATAGTTCTGGCGGTTTATATTAATAGGTTCTTCATTAGGAAATACAGCCAAATAATTAGCATTAATTAATAAGTAGCCGAGTGGTTAAGGGCTTAAGGCGTCAGACTCTCGGCCAGTAGATCCCGCGGTCGTGGGTTCGATACTTCGATCTCCACAATCGCCTCTGATCTTTTTCTGACTCCTAAGGGGACCGGTGGCCGCAATTGAAATGAAATTGACACGGCGCTCATCAATGGACAGGGCGGGATCATATCTCAGCGACCCTGAATTTGGTCCCAACCCTCTTCAAAAATGAATCGTTGGAAGAACTGAGGCTCAAAAGCTCCCCCAAAATATGGAGCCAGGGATAAAAGTACAATAAGCTGTATAGCTCAGCTGCAGTGCTCAGGAGTGATCTCCTCCAGTCCCTGGTATACATTGTAGAAAAAGAAAAAAAAAATGGTGTCATCTAGGTAGACCATAGCATTTTTGGTCCCCCTTAGCTTACTTCGTTCATGACCCATTGAAAAGTCGGAGGCGCATTTTTTAAACCAAACAGAAGTATTCGAAATTGAAAATGACCATCCTCCATACTAAAGGCGCTTTTTGGGGCACTGCATTCGTCGAGTTCTATCTGATGAAAACCGGAGGGAGGCCAAGTCGATTGCAGTGAAATATCGGCACTTCCTCAACTTGTACAGAAATGAGTAAGGTAAGTCACTAATGTTGCCATGTTGGGTACAGGAAATTTATCGTCAACAGTTTTATCGTTAAGTTCCTGTAACCAATGACGCGCCTAAATTTCCTTTTTCCGGTTGCGTCGAATTTTTTAGGAACTATCCATATAGGAGAGTTCGGAGAGTTCCAGAATCCAGGGTGAAAACGAGAGATGAATGATTTTTTATTCAAGCATGTACTGAATTTGATTTTGAACGTATTGTCTGTAACTTTGCATATACTTATTGGATCTCGTGCACGTAGGTATTTCGTCTTTGGTGCGTATTATATGCTTTATTTGTAAAAGTTAAAGGTTGACCATCCGTATGAAAAATGTCGGGGTAACTTTTTATTAAATGAAGTATCGCTTTATTTTCTTCATCATTCATGATGATATGATCGCATTATCATTTGTATCGAGACCAGTTAAGTAGAAATGGTTTTGTTAGTATTATTTTATGTACTTAATTTTTTAAATTGCATTCATTTCAGTTTTTATTATTGTTGTCGAATGGTGGATGAAAGCAGTTGTTTCTAGGATAATCCAACTTTTTCAACCTTCGAACCCATCAATGTAATTTGAGTTTGTCCTTTGAAGCAACTCTCTTGCCTTACTGGAAATTAATAATTCTCAATTGGCCACGTGAGATAGTAATGGATGTTTTACAATATGAACTGCTTTAAAAATAATATCAATAAATAAATTAAATTGAGACGGCGTTATCTTCATTTTCGAGATGGCCATTTTGCTTTGTAATTAAAACATCAATGTTCTCATACAGTTTTTAGCTGGTTATGTGTATTTTAACCATCCGTTTTATTATGTATGAAACACCATCATCAATTTACTATTTATACTCTTAACAAAATATTTATTTATTACAGTTGAAAAATCTGAAAAAGACTGCCGTGTTTCAACAGGTGTCGACTCTTTCTCCACCACGAACATTTTGTAAGTAGACCTCATTTTTCAAATCTTTTGTAGAGAAATGATAATATCATAAATGATAAATGATCATCTTAATATTTCATATTCTTGCCACGGTAAATTGTTAAACAGTTATTCAAAATTTAGCTTCCGAATAGATTTTTTTAAAAATTTAAATTGTATTTAATTTTATTTTTTAGAGGACTTTTTGCTCTCTTTATGATGGGAACTAGTTGTTATGTTAATAGTTGTTATTATTTACCTAAAACAAATTAGAACTCAACTTGTAGAATGCATGTAGGGATGCATTCTGATATTAGAATGGTAGTTGAATAGAGCAGCAAGTATCCGGGTCCTATGACCTGATTAATGGAGGAAACATGGTTCTTTTATTGCATATAGCAATGATATTTTTATGTATTTAGTGTGTGTTGAGAGTGAATGTATTTATTGGGGTGAATGTGTAGTGTGACATGGCTGAATATTAAGTACCCACCGACTCTCAACTAGGTTAGTTATATATAATAGGTGTAAACGGGGAAAAAGCCATGTAAATAGGAAAGAATGTATTTATGATTGAGTGGGTTTAGGAAATGAATCCATTGGGGGGCTGAAATAATCTAGCTGTTTATGGTACTGGCCTGAACCTCGGTGCTGGATGGTCAAGACTTCGTTATGACCTCAGATATAGTGGATGGTTCTTGAGGTCTTTTGGTAGTTTATTGTAAATCATGAAAGCTGGAATTACTGGGTATGTGCAATTTTTTTCTTGTGTAAATCAGTAATGAATATTTATATTTTGATAAATTGGTTTTGTGCACGTTGGCATTTTGTTCATTTGGCTTAATGATTGTACCATTTATATACATGTTTTAATACATTATTAATTTTCATTTATATCATCAGGTTTTGAGTGTTGTGCCTCTGGCCTGAAAAAATAAGAGTTCTACCAAGGAAAATTATTGTTCACAAATAATTTCAAATATGTAAGTTAAGATATCTTATTTTGTTGAAAATCCCCCAAAACATTTTTACTTGAAAACAACATACATAAATAAATATAATTTTTCCAGGAATAATCCAAGTTTATCGAACATTCATAATGCATTAGTAAAATACCAATATACATATTATGGTTCTCCATCTCCTGAAAGCTGCCGTAAGTAATTGTACACTTTTTGCAAACAAAGCTTTGATGTCTGTTTTCCTTTTTGTAGCACTCCCTCCAGCAACTTGGGGGCAAAAGAATGACAACGCACTAGTCACAAGAGGTATTTTATATTGAAATTAACCAATAGTTTGTGTAATTACTTGTGTGCTTTTAATTTCAGAGTCTAGAATTATTGTTGAAAGTCTAATTAGCAATTGGAACAGTAAGTGGATTTATTTTGTTACTAATATTATTATTAATATTATTATTTTTTTGTAGATCAGAATGTTAATTCTTTTCAAAATACTCAGCAAAACAATGGACAATTTTTTAGTCTACAAGGTAATATTTAAAAAAATAATCATTTTTTGCTAGTTAGGCCATGGGTATGATAAAAGTGTCAAATAGCAGTTAGGAAGCGTCGGAGCCGTGCGGCAATGCGATGTGACCCGACACCACCTGATGCCATGTCGTATGTTGGTGGGGTGTGCACATCCACTCGAGGCACGCAAACACCGTGCAACTTTTGTATTCGCATATTATATTACAGTAACATTACATCACATATCATATCACATAATACTAAGGAAAAATATGATGAAGACATGGAAGTAATGGCAGCAGCGGTGGTCTGCTTGCTTTTAACAGCAAACAAAAAACTTGGGCTCAACCTCACGAGGGTTGAATCTAGGGAATACCACGTTTTTTTCTATATAAGAAAACGAATTGCTGATTGATTCAGTATTTTAGTATTTTGTATTTTCGGATGATGGAACATTGATTTGATCATCTGAAAGGAGCAATAAAGAAACGGATCAGGATAACTAATATAAATTATTCTATGCCGATGTATTATATACCATTAACCAAATATAACACATATAGCATTTTCAGTCAGATGAAACCTTTTTTCAATCAAATGAAACTTTTTTCAAGCACATAAAACTTTTAAAACTATTCAATCAAATAAACCTTTTTTTTCAATCAAGTGAAACCTTTTTTCAACCAAATGAAACTTTTAAAACTATTCAATCAAATGAAACCTTTTTTCAATCAAATAAACTTTTTTTCAATCAAGTGAAACCTTTTTTCAACCAAATGAAACCTTTTTTCAATCAAATGAAACTTTTTTAAATCAAGTGAGACCTTTTTTCAAACAAATGAAACCTTTTTTCAATCAAATGAAACTTTTTTAAATCAAGTGAGACCTTTTTTCAAACAAATGAAACCTTTTTTAAAACAAATGAAACCTAAAACCTAGTGATAATAAATAGATGACATATACTAACAATAGTTTTTATGATGATTGAATTTTATTACATAATGAAAGGGTTACCAATGGGTTTTATATTAATATTAATAAATATTAATTATAAATGTTATATTATAACAAATTAAAAATATAACTAATAATAATAATATACATTCAAATAATTAAATTGATTATTTTAATTATTATTTTTATAATAATTTAATGATATTAAGGTATTATTCTAATTTTTTAATCTGTTATCTTTAAACACTAATTTATAATTAATTATTTACAGTATTTTCTATTATGTTATAATTCATCATAAAAATTATTGTTAGTACTATAATGTCATTTATTTATTCCTCTACATAATTATTATCACTAGGTTTTAGGTTTCATTTGCTTGAAAAAAAATTTCATTTGATTGAAAAAAGGTTTCATTTGGCTGAAAAAAGTTTCATTTGATTGTAAAAAGTTTAATATGACTGAAAAATGCTATTACGTTCAAAGACGAAAAACCGAATACTGAACGCATTTTGCTGTTTATGTCAAATATATGTGTTTTCATCATTATATTAATGTAAGAAAAATTAAATGAGATCACAAATGCATGAGTTTTATAAAAAAAATAAAATAAAAATAAATAAATAAAAAATTGTGATGATTTGAAAGAAAATTCACCAAATACTGGAAAATTGTTAAATGGATGAATAAAATGTAAATAACTTTTTTAAAACTTAGTTTTGCTCTTAATGCATTATTATGATCAAAACCAGGTAATATATTGTTAGTTAAATTTATTCTATCACTAAATGGTATTCCGGTTTGCAACATAATTAAATAACTTTTATTAAAAATTCATGAAATTTTGATCTCATTTGATTTGGTTTTCATTACAATTCGGACATTGTAATTAATATATCGACAAAAATACATATAGTTTGAAATAAACAGCAAAAAATATGAATGTCTGTTCTTTTGTCTTTGAGTGTAAGCCACATAATGAAAATCTGGACTTAAGTAAAATCTTATTGAAAATTGGACATTGGGTTGGGTCATGAATAGTGTGTTCCAAGTTTTATGTTTATGTTTACATTGAGTGTAGTGGAAATAGGTGGCAACAGGCTCAACAAGCCTGAGCGACAGGGTGAAATGAGTTGCTTCCTCTTTTCCACCACCCCAAGATAGTAATTTTTCTGTATTGAGAGTAGTCTCAAAGCTCTCAGAAATGGCAGAGAAGAGAAAATTGAGAGACATCGAATGTGAGATTTTGATATCACAGGTACAGATTAGAATATATCTGTGGAATGTCAGGCATAATGATTAAAAAAAAAAAAAAAAAAAAAAAAAAAAAAAAAAAAAAAAAAAAAAACGAGAGAACAAAGTGATGAAGTAATTTCTCTATATAATCAAATATCTGTATGGACATTCTCATTTGTTCCTAACATCAAGTTTTGTCATTTTACAAATTGTTAAACAAATAGTGGTACTATCCTTAAACTTTTTTACTGTTTGTGGGGTGGATACAATACTTCAGCTTGCCTCTCAACAAAAGTTGTTTCAAAATATAGTTTTATCCACTCAAAATGATGAGTTGAGCTTGTTCAATGGATGATGACATGGTGTCAACTGAATTATCCTGCCCAGCCCTGGTGCCACTCTTTCATTCTGCTGCTTCACCATTTGACACTCATATTGTACCTATGTCGTTGTGGTGCTTTAAAAGACAAAAACTAAATGTTAGTTGATATTTGTTTACATAGTTTACATTCTAAAATATGCTTTTAGATTACAATGATATAATAAACAAGCAGTTGTCAGAGATCTACAACTATCGATATAGGCAAAGAAATAATATGAAAAACTACAACAATCAAGGTTAGTAAAGTAAAAAAAGTTTTCAAGCACTAGTTTTTTTGTTGGTTAAGTTTATAAAGGTAATTTTTAGATATGCAGAATAATTATGTCTATGGTTTCAATGAAAGAAGGATGCACAATTATTGGAGCAAAAGTGGTAAATCAATATTCAGTTTGTTCTCAATGTACAAATATAAACCACGTTTATGGTTGAATGTCTTGGTAGTTGTTTTCTCACTTAAGCTTTGATTAGAGAGGATGCATTTTTTTACAAACTCGTCTTTGTCGTAACTACTCAGATTTATACTAAATAGAACTCAGTTGTTATACTAGGTGCATATTCTGATTATTAGTATGCTGCTGGTTTTTTTAGCGAAAATGGAAGAGACAACAATAGATTTTTTTTTTTTTTGAAAATCTGTCGTTCTGCTGTTCTGATGTGTTCGTGTGTAATCTAATGGACTTGAAGCAGTCGCATGTATTATAAACGCTCACATAACATTGTGTTTGATTATTTTGACAGACCCATTAAAAACAATGTTTGTTGGGCCCCTTTTGTAAAACCACATCCACTGCAAGCACAGCCTTAGAAGTATGTTATATGTCGTTAAATTCTTAAAATAGTTACTTTATTGACATGATGAATTGTGTTTGAGAGTCAAAAATCAACCCGAGAAATTATTTTGTAATCGATCTGAGTTTGATTTAATTTACTCTATAGATCTAAAGAAAACATTTATTTTATTTTTTAAATTTTTAATATTAAATTTGATTGCAAAATGTTTCATGTTGTGACAATAGTAAAATAGGCATAAGGATGAGGATAGGGATACAAGAGGCGGCCACAAGGCTTACTGCACCTCGACCAACCTCAGGTTGTAACTCAGCCTCCAAAGCTTGGCCAGTGGCACTCTTTTTTAAATGACATTTTTTAAAATCCTAGTTGCAAGACCCTGCAACATAGACTCCTTTTCTTGGTAGTTTCTGTACAGTGTTTTTTCTGTCTATACTCCCATCCGGTGCATGTGCTTTCTTAAGTGCTATGTGAGGAATCCAAACAGAATCCTGGTTCGGTTGCAGTCGCCTTCCACTAATTGTTTTATAAGTTTTCCACATGGTCCTTCTATGAATCTCTTTGCGTGCCTCATAACTGTAGTTTTGTTCCACCAAGTTCTGGACTTTATTAAGGACCCATTTTAAGATGTATCCTCTTTATGGTTGATTATGTTGCTCGTTGTTTTCTCACTTAGGTGTTGGTTAGAGTGGATGCATTTTCTTACAAACTCGACTTTGTCATAACTGCTCAGATTTATACTAAACAGAACTCAGTGATTTAATTAGTATATATCCTGGTGGCAGGATGCTCTGAGATGCAGGATCCAAGACCCAGAGATGTTGGCTTTCTTTTTGTTGCCTCTATGCCCAGAGTGCCCAGAGACCCGTGCGAGGAACATTAAAGTAGAATATTTTCAAAAAGATAAAACAGCCTGAGGCTTGATAGTGCTGGACATTTTACATTGATACTATACAATATTTGATTTTATTTTCTGACTTTTCAACCAACTTTCTGTTTATAATTTCAGATGAGATGAATTACCAAAATAGATATTTATATCGCAATGCCAATGATAGAATGCATTACTATGACAGGAACTCTATGGGAGAAAAATTACATTGCAACACCTATGGTAGAATGGATGGATATTTCGGGAACAACATGGAAAGAAATATGAATTTCAATGCGTGTGATCAAGTGAATGATTATAACAGGAACAACATGGAAAGAAATGTAGATTACAATGCGTATGATAGAATGGTTGGTGCCAACAGGAACAACATGAAAGAACGACCATTTAACCACCAATTTAATGGTGAATTTACAAATGGTTATGATCTCAATGGCAGATACGAAAATAGAATCAACTGTTATAACAGAGATTATTCTAATAACTATAATTGGCGTATGGACAATCAGAACAGAAACGAATGCAATAGATACGAATGGAAAAGAGGTAAATGTAACACTACAGTAAGCTTAATGGGACAAATAATCGATACAAATTTTTTTTCCAGGCTATGGTAACAATTATAATTTCAACATGAAAAGACCTAAGTGGAGGAACCAGAGATATAAACAGAGGAATGGGCACCAATGTTCAAAGTGCAATAAAGTGTTCCATAACCGAAGTCAAATGAGATTGCATGAAAGAACTCATAGGACACCGTCCCCCGTAGAACAAACAGATGTTCAAAAATCAAACGGCTGTGATAATATCAAGAAAGAGGTGAGCAGTTGCAACAGTTTTCAGTTTATGAACGGGGGGCCATCATCACATTCGACTCCCAGGGACTTGGAATTGTTGAACGAAGAGAAAATGTTCAAATGTCCCCATTGTCCGAAGAGCTTTGCAAAAAGTAGCGAAATGAGCCGGCATTTGAATATCCATACACCTGGTACAGAGTATGTTTGTAAAGTCTGCTCCTCGGTTTATTTCACCGAAACTCAGCTGAAGTTTCATGAATTGATTCATTCTCAGGATAATAACAATAATAATAAACCACTAAATGCTATGAAATGAATCGAGTTGGTTTTTCCCCCGTAATGTGACAAAATGGACATAGAGCCATTATTTTATTTATTTTGGTACACTTTTTTTTTTAAATTAAACAATTTATTAAATATAGTTTTTTGAGAATTTGTATTATTGTTATATTCATGAAAAATTATAACAACAGACTGTTTAATAACAGTGTTGCCATAATAAAAAAAATATTTGTTTAAAAAATAACTTTGTATTATTATTCTGTTTCTTATTATTTTGTTTCTATTATTTCAAAATTTTAATAATCAATAACACCCATTTTAAAAGTTTGGTGTTTAGCTGTTATCCCTTTGTATATGATAGCAAAATTTAGCAAAGAAAATTTCTTGTCTTAATATTATAATCCACAATATTTTATTTATTTTAGTATATTTTTAATTAAACAATTTATTATGTAATTTTTTTTAGATTATTGTTATATTTGTGAAAAATTACAACTATCTGTTGCAAAGCAATGTTGCTATAATAATAATTTACAAAAAAAATATATAAATCATAAAGTTTGGATCGTTATTGTGTTCATATTATTTAGTTTCTATTATTTTAAAATTTTAATAATCAATAAAACCCATTTTAAAAGTCGCATAGCTTACCATCCTTTGGTAAATGATAGATAAATTTAGCATAGAAAACTTTCTTGTCTTAATATTATAAACAATATTTTATTTATTTTTGTATTTTTTATTTAACAAATTATTCCATAAATTTTTGTGAAAACTTGAAAACCAATAGTATTATTATTATATTTATGAAAAATCACAACAACAATGTTGTTTAATAACAAACAATGTTGCCAAAAAGTAAGCCCCTTCTATCGTTATTCTGTTTCGTATTATTTAGCTTCTATTATTTCAAAATTTTAAAAATTTGTGTTGTTTAGCTGTTACCACTGTTAACGATAGCAACATTTAGTATATCGATTTCATATTATAAATCGCTTTATGTTATTTGTTGTATACTTTTTTAAAACAATTTTTATTTGTATGTTTTTATGAAAACTTCAGAGTTGATAGGTATTGTTGCTTTATTAAATTTATGAAAAATCATATCAACAGTACGTTTAATAACAATGTTGCTTTAATAAAAAAATATTTGCATAAAAAATAAACTTTGGATCATTATTCTGTTTCATATTATTTAACTTCTATTATTTCAGAATTTTAAAAACGGTTAATAAACATTTTAAAATTTGTGTTGTTTAGTTGTTACCCCTGTGTTAACGTTAGCCAAATTTAGCATATAATATTTTTTTTTATTTAATATTATAATGTATTAAGTTTAAAAAGTCAACGTATTATTTTTGCAGATAATGAAAGCAGCACTTATTCACAATGATTATATCACATTATACTTTAAGAGTAAAATATAAAAAAAACTAGTACCAATGGTTCATTGCAAAAAGAAAAAATAAGCCCAATAATCAGTTCAAATAATTCTGAACAAACAACCTTTATCATCCCTGATGTTCAAATAAAAGGGGATTATCGGTAATGCTTGAAGGACTTGCTTTTATGACGTCTAATAGTGGTCACCAGTGTCCGGTAAAAACTAAGTGGTATCAACAGGCATTTAAAATCGTTTTGGCTATTTAAATTTGAAAGGAAATTTCATCCGAATCAGAAATAATGTAAGTTTCTTACTAAACCTTTTATATGTTTTACACAAGCTAAAATTTTGTTTCAAATTGTTTTGATTCTTATCATCCCACAGTTATAACAATTCTTTTATTGTTAAGTGAAATTGCTTAAGATGTATGTATCGGATAAATTTAATTTTCCATTTGATATCAAAGGTAAAACAAAAGCAGGGTTTCATTACAATTAGAAATTCGATGCAACGTGACATCAACATGAAAATTGAAGGGTAAAATTAAGTAAATAGGTGACTATTTTGCGAATATGAATCAGCTCTTTTCAATTTCATGTTATGATTTAAAATAAAATCTTTTATGAGGTTCGGCTTTTAAACTGCACGATTCTGTGAACCATTGTGTTCTTTAGGCTGTAAAAATGCAGTTTTAATCAACACAATTAGACCAGAATACTATTAACAAAGATTATTGGAGTATAGATAGAAACTCAAAATTAATTAAATTAACACTTAATAAAATATGAAATTGGTAAAACTGTATCAAATGCCAAATTGTTAGCATTGGCAATTTTATTGTACTGGATCGCGAAATAAACTGTACTATCCCCAATTTAAACATTAAATATCAAGAACTTTTCATTGCACAAATTTAGCAGTTCAAACGGGTTTCAAATTTTTCTACTTTTTGGCTTTTACCCTGGGAAATTTTTTAAAAAAAGTACAGCCAGCTTTACTGCTTACAGTTTAAAAAAAAATTTTTTTTAGCTAAAGAACAACAAATAATTAATAATGCATTGCACAAATTAATAATTGCGCAAGTTAAAAAAGTATCAGTTCTGTCCAATGAATCTCAAATTGTGGGCTGTTTATACTTGTAAAAGAAAACATTAAGACATACAAGGTGAACTCATCTTTTGATTATCCCTGATTATCCAGACTCTCATTATCTATGCTATAGCTCATCTGCTGTTGCTCACCTAGCTATGTTCTAGAGAAATGTAAAAATGGGTATGACCATAGGAGAAAAACGGGAGTGATAATAGAAAAATTTGAAGAAATCTTTCAATAGCTATAAAGTTGAAAGGCAAAATAATAGAAATATGAGCCAATAGTGGTCAATATAACATGATTGCTAACTCAAGCCCTCCAACTAAGTTTCCAACAATTGAAAAACCAGACAAAACAGTCTTCTATAACAATGTTCTTTGAGAAAAACCAAAAGAACAAATTTTGCATATTAATCACCAACTACTTCTAAATGAGGAATTTAATTAATCTTTTTAGGACCCTAATAATTTTTATTATTGTTGTGCATGTATATATGTACTTGATGTATGATGTATTGTTTTCCTGAACGGGATAAACTTTATGCATATAACTGTACATTGTATTTTTCTTTTGTTTGAAATACATTTGCATAAGTTCATGCATAACATTGACGATAGGCACTTATGGTACATAAAGTCCTGATTGGTATGTAGATAGAAGAAAATTCTTTGAAATCTTAAATTTGAGGTGTTTTCTATTATCCGCAGTTCTCGCTATCTGTGGTGATTCGTATTTCAAATTGATTTTCCTTCATTTGACCAAATTTAACAGATGTAATAATAATTTGATACATTATTATAATGCATACCAATTATACATTATACATATGTATAATTACACACAGGATATAAGTTACTCAACATTAAAATGATGTTCAGATAATTTTGGTGGTTGAGTTTATCCTATTTCCAAATACATATTTTTAATTAATTTGATTCTATGTTTATTTTGATTGCTGTGCAGACATGTTGTGTGTTTTCATTTAGTCCGGAGACATTTCTAGACTCCTCATATATCTGAGGAGGAAGCCTGTTAGGATTAAAAATATATCCCTAACCATCACTATATAAAATAAAAATTTATATGAGCCTGGTTCTTTTTGACAAAACTAAAACCCCACACAGCTCATATTTTTAATTAATTTAATAACAAACAGGACTATTTTATAATGTTGATTTGTATTAATCATCAACCTGTTTATTGGTTGATTGTAACTCTAAAGCCCTGGGCATAGTAGTAGAAATGTTTTGATTTCCCAATGCAAAAACAGGCAAATTAATGAGTAGAAGTTCTAAGCAATTAATTCCTTTACTCAAAAGCAAAGGGATAGAAGCTTCCTAACTTAAACGAGTCCAGAAATTACAATTGGAGGTTCTCCACGATCCTGGTCTATATGAAATGAATCTCAAAAATGTATTTCCTACTCTTCCAATTTCTTTTGAGTTAGATGAGAAATCTAGAAACCTAACTGTACATCATATGTTAGTTTGCACTATTGTAATATAATGCAATTCTGACCAAACACCAGTAATACAAAAATATTACACCAAGAAAAATGTGTAGTTGAAAAAAAAATTGTAGTTTGATTGTTACTGATAACTTTGGTTGACATATTATTGGACCACTAATAGACAGACAACACTTAGAAATCTCAAGGTAAAAAATAATTCTTGACTACATGCTTTTTAATGTCGATTCATCAAGTCATACAAATCAATAAATATAATTAGACACAAATAATGTCAAATAAACTATTAAATTGTTTTTGAGTGTTAAGGTGGGAAAAGATGGAATTCTTGTATATTTGGAATGAATTAAAAAAAATAAAATTCCAATACAGCCCTAAAATAAGGAGATAATTTATGCCATTGCAATTGGTGAAACATTGACTATCAAATAAATAAATAAAATAGATACAAAAACAACTTTAAAGTTGATACTTGGAGATTCAGGTTTGTGTTCCTATTTGAAATTATTTTATTCTTCAAGTGGATGATGATCTGTGACTTTATTAGCTTTTGAATTGCCAACTATCTCGCTAGCCGTGCGAGACGAGATTTTGACAAAGCGAAAACCAGCGGACCAATAGACAGCTCTGATTATACAATGCACAAAAAAAAAACTTTAACGGGTCGGTTAATAATCGAGAGCATTCTGATCAAAAGTATCTTCTGTCAGGATTCCAAATAAACAAAAAATTATTAATAATAATCTAGAACACACGGCAAAAATGACAAGGTCTATTTATAGTTATGCCTGACCAAGCCGCCATTTTCAAGGGTCTTCCGCTTGAGCTTCACGTCCGTCTCGCTTTTTCAATTTCTGTGGTAAACCTTGTCCTTTATTTACCTTAAAGAAACAGTGAGTTTGTTGTTTTGCGATCGATGTACACGATGGAAAATTTGGTGCCTTTTATCAACATCGGCAACGGACTCACAAGATTCAGCCCAACGTATTATTGGCTATAATTTTTTAAATTATGAAAACGGGGGGGGGAATGGGGGGGGATTTCAATATATTGTTGTTGTATTGTATAGGTTCATTAAACATCCCATCACTTGGAATTGGTATTTGACCATTTCACCGCGACAAAAGGAAATAGGAGCGGCCCGACTAATTTGTGCACTGCCAAGGGCTAAGTTAGTACAAAACGAATGCACACAAACGACAATTGTGACCTGAGTTGGCCCTGACAAAAGGTCATGCCATGGTCTGTACGAACATTGCAAAAAAAAAGAAGGGATTATTTTTTTAAATGTGTATGAAATATACATTTGTTTCATTTTAGAATGAGGCATGACCGTAATGTATCACGGTTAAACGACCTATAATAGCAGTAAGCTAAACATTTTAATTCTCTAATAAAGACGCTTTTATTTAGAATACTGAGAAAAAGTGGAATAATTTTAATAAATAAAGTTCATTACAATTAAGCTTGAGAGTTATGTGATAACCTATTCCATGCAGTATGTCCTTAAGTATCCTTAAGTGCTCATTTAAAATATTTTGAACATGACGAGAACGTAGGGGTGATAATTAAGTATTGCACATTCAACACGTTTAAATTTCCTTTACTTAAAACTGAAATACTTTTTGGGCGTTTGGTGTGCATTAGCTTCTTTTTAAAATCGCATGAATTGTTCCGATCATTGAGATCTTGTATATCTGTGTCTTTTCTTTTTTGGCTTGCCTATTCGCTGCGTGCTGTCGTATTATATTAATAAGCACGATAAAGTTTACTTCATTTTCCACCTCACCAGTGCGTTCGTATTTCTGAGATTTAAAATATCGTCCTTGTTTTTCTTCGTTCAACTTGGTTTTTTATTAGGGCTATTTTTTTGTTTTCAAACAACGTAAAAGACAAACTTTCTATTAATTCTTCTGACAAAAACCAAAGAAGTTCTTGAAACTGCGAGAAATACATTTTTACATGTCTTTAAACAACTCGTACACCTGTTGAAATTTGAAGGAAAGGGTTTCCCCTGGCTCGTTAAGATGATACAATCGGAAAAATACCTTACCTCCTTTTATGACAGGCGTCAATAAATGAGATAAAGGCGTTAGGGAAAATACATTTTGGCTAAAGGCATCGCACAAATATTGGCTGACGAAGTCCTTATCTGAAAGGTGTACCGTCGAAGACTTGCCCAAGCCTAGATAACGTTCGATAAAAAGAAATTCCATCCGCCATGGTCAATTTTTATTGCCTTTTACAATCCGTAGAAAAGTTGAATAGAATAAAACTGATACCATTGAAAGTAGAGAAATGTGTAAAATTTTGTAAAATGAGGTAAATTATTTTGAATATTTCTGGGATGTTATTTACAGAAACTGCTATGAAAACGTGCAGGTTTTTAATGCTTATATTGGAGAAATTAATTCTTTAAACTCTCAACTTGGCATTTTTGAATTATTTAAAACAAAGAAAGTATACAGACGATTTATTGATCAATTCTAAGACAAAAAGGACTTTTTTCTGGCTCATCATGTTCGCGTAATAACTTCATTTTGAACTTAATAAATAATTAAAATATATTTATCCAATGTATTTTGTACATTGTAAAGTATTTGTTACAAGTATAGGTTCTGTAAGCTTTCAAAAGCTTTGTATGTTGTGCTTTTTTGTGACCTGTAGATTCATAATTTGTTTGAAGTCGTGAGGAGCGGTCGAGATTGAGGTAGTTTAGAAAAACACCTTTTTCATTTAATTTGCCGATGTTTTGATTTTATTCGGGTCATCGCGGCATAAAGTGAGATGCTTTTCTTGCGATGTCGTCCTGAAGATGACCCGAACAAAGGCCGGAACGCGGCAAAAATGAAAACGGTATTTTTCTAAACGACATTATTCTTCATAGCTTTTTACATTTTTTTAGCTTCTCTTTTACCGATATCCCATCCTAAAATCGTACTTAACCGACAGATATTATCAGGTCATCAGTGGCTCTTCTCTGTCAGACGGATATCGCACAGATACAAGTGCATTTCAAGGAAGCATTTTAGAACCGTCTCTGCAGAATACTCGCCGCAAACATTTCTATCCTTACCAACTATGCGGATTATACAGATATCCTTTGTTCTCATAAAGATCCTCAACGAAAACCTTGCAAACCCATGTCACATCCGTTGATTAGTGAGACGGAAAATGAGATAAAGGTACGACAATGTGGACATGTCACTTCTGCCCTACGAAAAATGACCAACTACTACATTCACAAAGAACTTATACGAGCGACTGAAAACTGAAGAGCTCAACAGACGCTTCAGACTTCTTGAAAGGCTGCTGGACAAACGAATATAACGGCTGAAACAAGACTTAAACTACGGTCTACTCTACAAACTTATAGGACGACGATCCGAGCTATTGACGAAAAATAAACTTACTGTCTTCAAAACGCTACAATAAGTATGGAGATACGTAATAGAACAGTGGGAACTGCTAAACCTTCCAATACCCAACGTCTCCAATCCTTTCAATTTAAAATCCTCAGATCAATTTTTAATATTCCTCATTATTTTTCAAATGCCTACCCTCCACAATTAACCTTTAAATTTCATTTATCCAAAAATTTAAAAATTCCACAATAAACTCTCATCCAGTCTCGCCAAAGTGTTCTCAAATAGAACCCATCGCTACAATCCCATAAGGCGTCTCAAGAGAAATAGGTAGCGTAGTGAAGGAGAGAATAATATTGATTATTTGCTCCCCGCATTGTAAATTTGTAAATAGTTTACGATCTAGCGAAAATGCGTTTGCTGTACTGTTTAAAAATAAAATATCAAACTTTTTGAATAGAAAATTATCAGGTAGGTCTCCAAAATAATAATACTTCATTTTTAGAAAATAGGAGATGCCGTCTAAGTACATACAAGGTTAAACGACAGAAATATTAAAAAAATTTATGCATTCTTGTAGTTTGTTTACAAAGCGCTTATATGCAATATGATTGCACAGTACAACAGTAAAAAGTAAAACCAAATAAAGTAAAAAAAAAATGAATCTGACATTATTAATAAAAAATGGCACCATTAAATGGATTAAAAATTTGTCGTAAACACTGATAGATATTGATAACACAAACACCTCTCCGAACGCTTTTTGTGTTCATTCATAATGAAATTCTCGAGAAAGTTGAAATTTTTTTGTTAAATCATGTACTTCAGTTTTGAAGGTTTCACTGCAGACTATTGACTTACAATATTCCTTAATTGTAACCGAACGATTCCTTAATGAAACAGTCTATATGATTACTGATTTATGTAGCTCAAACCTGAACACGCACGTACAGAGTTGAGCCTATCATTTCTAGCAGTCCATTCTTTTGTATCCTGGTTTTTGTATATTTAATAGGTCTCGAGAATCACCCACGGTGTCGTGTTGGTAGTCCGGACCTCGGTCTTATCCGTCCAGGCTCTGGTTTCTAGAGCTGACATGTAGCTTGCAACTAGGTCAGCAATCAGTTCCTAAATCTATTCACACACTCTTACACTTATGTACATTCTTAGTCATTTACATACCATTCACTCAGTTATGGTATAGAATCGTATTCACTCTTTACAATAACTAACCTAATTGGGGCTCGATTAGGCAATTTCAGCTTTTGAAATTTACGATCATTTACCGGCAGGCCTTGTTAATCACCCATCCCGTGTTTTGGAGGCATGGGTTCAGTCTTATCCGTCCAGCTTCCACGACTTGCCTCGATGGGCTAGATTATTTCAGCTCCCAATTCTTAGATCCAAAACCATTCACATTACTAGTTCTAGTACCTTCTTTCTTATTTACATACTATTGATTCAGGGCGGTGTAGTATTCCATATTCCGCCATCATCCTTCTCACACTACATAATCACACTAATAATTACATTCACTCTCAACACACGCTAGGGACACAAATATACGATAAAACAACCCGGTTCCTTCAAGAATCGGTAGAGAGTCCCTGATCATACTGCCGTGCTCAAGCATAATTCTCTTACCGGGTGGTATTCCTACGCGTTCTCTGTATGGAGACAAGAAACTGCACCCCCTCAATCACGTGGGATCCATCGAGCAAACTTTCTCCGCATGCCGTACACATACACGAGCTTTGGCGCAAAATTTAGTGTCCGTATGTCAACCTCACATGGCCTATTCTTAATCGGGTAAGGATGACCCTTGACTGTTGACAAATAAATAGACTGTAACAGTCAGCAAATAATACAAAAAGGCAGGTAAGAAACTATAAACTAATTTCAGAAGAAGTTTAACTAGTACAAATGGAACAGAAGTAGTTGACAGAACAAAATAACAGGTGCATACAAATCAAAATTAAGCGAGTAGCGTTAAACAGGAAAAAGGTAAACAGTAATAAAAACCAACAAAAATCTTCTACCGAGATGTACAGAAGTTTATAAAACCATTGTAATCATTATATTGTATTGAGACCTTACTAGACATATTGATAATACTTTGCAAGGGCATTTTTGTGTTAACATCATTAACTGATTTTCCCATGTCTCCATTGATTTATGATGTTATTTGTACTATTAGAGTATGTACTACACGTTCGCGCCTTGTTTGAAGAGATTTAGATTTGTAAGCTTGATCTTAATCCCCAAATCTTTCTACTTATGCAATCGCTAACTTGTACTCTCTCCCTATCGTTGTAATCTTATCTCTTTCATTAATTGACAATTTTTTTGTATATTGATATTTATGGGATCGCTTTCGTTTGAATTGAACGGAACAAGGGCGTTCCGATGTTTCAAATATTTGAGTTTACCTGTTTAAAAAATGTGAAGTTTGCAATTAACTACATTTTTTTTCCATTATTCAAAAAGTATTACTTTGTGCAGATCTTTAAATAATATATTGTATTATTTTACAAACCTTTAGAATTCGAGAATATATCCCATCGTAACTAATTCTGATGTAGATCAAAAGTGATATTAAAATTGGAAAAAGTCAAAATTGATGTGAAATAATGATGTATAAAAAATTTAAATTAGGCGAAAATACAAATAAACGACGTCGTCTGAGTTTAAATATTTTCGAAAACTATACTCTCTGGTTAATTTCGTTGAAGGTGCTCGATTCTACAAGAAGTGTGTTCAAATTTATCAATTTGTACGTTTGAAATTTTAGAAGTGAAAACATATAAAAATTAGAAGGTTAGCTAATAATTCGACAAAAATTGTATAATTTGGTATATAAAAACTGGTTTCAAGAATAAGAGAAACTGCCATACTATAGCTATTTCTTCTTTTAATAAATGGGAAAATAACAATTAAAAAAGTCAAAAGTAATTTATTTAAAAGTCTTCTAAAAAAAGTTGTTTAACGAAAGTTAAAATTTGGCGACAGCACTGGTACTTTCAATTATAAATATTTTATTTTTTTTTTAAACATTTATTTACAACTGCGATAGAGATATAAGAGCGCAGATTATTTACACCAAGTATGACTGTCGCAACGACCCACTGGTTATTCCTTTTGAGTCTTCCTTGGAGTTTATCTAGAGGACTATTTAGAGCATGGAGGATACAAGTTAGAATTCAAAAGGATTTACAAAGATTGAGTGAAACTTACATCTGGTTCTTGCCAGGTCATGGACGAAAGGAACGTCGAGGTCGATTGAATATTTAGATGTACATGTATTGGTAAGGGTGTAATTTACCCCTTTAAGAGCTATTGCATTCCCCGTTCTCTGCTTAAAGCACACCTATTTCACCAAGGAACTTCTAAGGTCACACGGTACATCCCAAAGCACTTCCTCGGGCAAGTGCAGCACCACTGTCAGCTGGTGTGTTGGTGTCTCCTCTGCTTTTTTTGCAGAATCTGCATGTGCCGTCTTGGATTATTCCAATTTTCTTTAAGTGTCCATTTAGCATAGCATTCGTAGTTTTTTCCTGTTTTCTTTGATACATTCTGTAATTTTTTCTTTCGGAATTTGTTAGGAGATTCTTGGATTGTTTGTCCAATGAGTGAATTCATATTCTTTTTGTCCTTCTGTCTGAAGTACTCATTGATTAGTGTGGGTTCTTATGCCACAGAAGGGCTGGGGTCCTATTAGCGTTAGAGCAGTCCCTTTTTTACAAGGGTGTCCGCTTTCTCGTTGCCTTCTACTCCCATGTATCTTACGACCCAGCATAGGTTGACTTTTTTCTGGGTCCCTAATAAGTTTAATTTGGTTTTGTAGATCAACAGTACATAATGTACATAACGGTATTGGAACTCAGTGCTTTGGTGGCTGCTTGGAAATCTGACATGATAGCTATGTTGTTGTTCTTGTACCCTTTAGTAAAGTTGAATTGAGTAAATCTCTTGGTTGCATGGACTTCAATCCTGGAAGAAACCGGTGTATTTTACCCCATGGTTCTGAGTATTTGGCTCCAGAATACTCTTATCCATATACTTTCTCGTGTCTGGATCCATCTGTGTTCCCATTATTTTTTGGTACTTAGATTTATTTGGAGGTTTTGATGAAATTCAAACATCCTGTTCTTATCGTCTCTTGGAGCCGTGCGTATCGGATCGTCCTTTATCCTGGTGTATCCAATTCATAATTTAAACTTATATGTATATATTTATATATTGATTGATTTTTGGCTAAATCCTTTGCAATAATCTAACAATCAGAATTTAAATAGATTGCATAGGACAGTATTTCTTTAATTGTGAAATTTGGGCTTTTATGGTTTTGTTTGGGTTGGAGGAGATTGCAAGAAAATAGACAACGGGTTAAATTACATGTACTATTATATGTGGCCCATTGTAATATGGCACGATTATATATATATTTTGTTTACTAAATAATAGGACTTTAAAGAACTGAATTGCCAATAAGAATTTTGTAAATAAAACCTGATGTAGGTGAAAATGAAGGCATTGTGTTACGTGCTTTTACAAAATTGTCTCAATTTTGAAATTTGGAGTATGGTATACGTAGTGACCCAGCGCATCAATCTGTGCAAGCGTTAATTTGTTGTTTATAACATTGTTTAACAGTAATGCGGTAAAATAAAATTAATCTGACTACCGATTTTGGTGATTTGAATACTAAATCGCTATGGCAGTTTTTAGTCATGATATTCCGTTCCACCTGGTTGCTTTGTGAGTAGTAAGTTATATTTAAATGAAAATCCCCAATGAAAAGCAAAAATGTTTATATTCGCGACTACGAAACGCAAGACCATTGTCTGAAGTTATAGGTTTTAGGTTGTTTTTTTTACGAGGGTTCGCAACAGCAGAGGTCATATAAACCCTCAGGGTGCCGGTGGTTTTGAAAAAAAGCCCATTTGTAAGTATGTCGGGTTTGAATGCAGGGCCGCTGGATTCGAACCCGGGACTTTTACCTTACAGTGATGAGCGCCGTGTCAAAGACTAAACCTTGCGGCCACCGACGTCCCGTCTGAAGTTATAATTTTGCATAAAATGAGGTGTGCAAAAATAAATCTAATAAGACAGTGAACTTTTGACTTAGCGTCAAGCATTCCCACAGAAATTTGGAGTTGAAAGCGTAAGGTTCTTCTTTTGAAGTTCCTAGAAAGTCGAATAATTTTTGTTATAGGACTATCAGCAATCTGAAATGACTGAAGACCTTTATGCCCAGTTCTATCTTGTCTGAATTTAGCACACAAAGCTTACATCATTATTAATTTTAGGGTATGTAAAAGCATGGTATAATTTTTCAGAGAGGCTTTATAAATCCTAAATATCCACTTATGGGTGACGAAGGGTAATCATCAAAAATTACTGTAAAAACGGATAATGGTAATATTATTTTGGGGACTTTAATTGAAGAGGTTTGATAATGGAGAATATTTTTGTTATTTTATTTATTTTTTCTCCGAGGGTTCACAACATCGCTTCCCGTATTCTCGGTCGTCCTAAAAGGGACAATGAGGATCTTCAACGTCCACACCTAGCCTATTCGACCTTATCGGACGTTTTTTTCATTCTCAAGATGAGAGCATACGACAGAAGGCTGTTATTGCCGCTGCATTGGGGAAGAGGCCAAGACAACCTCGCTCTCCGCTTGCCCATTCCGAGTGGTCGGGTCTGCATTAAAAAAAAACAAAAAAACATAACGGCGTGCAAAGGCTACCTAACCCGAAATATATCACCCTTCTCCAGCGCACTCCCTAGATAGAGAAGGCCATTCAACCTCCCATAGTATTGGGATTTCCCTAGCGTCTAAACTACCGGATCCGCTCCGGCTGCGGTTTTGTTTAAAGTGGAACTGTTAACCACACCCTAGAGGAGACCGCCTACCGCCCCTAGGTAAAAGCCTCCATTCGAGCTGAGCCTACACCTACGCAAAACATACTCGAGTAGGAACAACCGTTCCCACCCACCACTACTCACGCATTCGAGGGACTTTTCAGCATAATCCTGCATAGTCCTTAACGCTTATTCGCTGCTGTCCGATCCGCCGTATTCAATGAGGCCGGTGTATAACGGTGGTAATACACAAGTATCATGCGCAGGTCACAGATAGAAGACAGCTTCTCTAAGTACCCGCGATTTATTATCGCTACAGTACCCGTAATTTGTATTGTAATTGTAAAGGAAACGCTTTAAGACTTGTGTTAAAAACCATCAAATCACAGTTTGTTTTTACCTTATTCTACTTACTACCTACTGTGCAAATCGAAAAAATGTCTTGTACATTACAAGGCAAGATGAAGGTGATTTTGCTGTTGGATAAAATGAACGGAAAACTAGTGGCCAGTTGATGTTGAGTAAACTATTCCAAAAATTTTGTTTCGAACCATGAGGATGATGACATAAAGAAATAAATAGGTGAATGGTTGAAGAAGTCGGCCAAAATTTCTATTTTCCGAAAAACAATGTTTGGAAAATGGTTTTGCGAATAACTTGAATAATCATGAGAAAAAAACATAAAATTTGTCAAAACTTAAAAAAAAATTCTAAGGACAAACCATCCAACCACCCAAAATATTGGGACTTGTTTTTGGATTTTTTCGTGATCTATGTTTTTGTATAATTTTAAGAAATTAAAAAAATAAACTGACATTTCACAATGCAGATTTGAATAGCGACGATGTATTAAAACAACTTGATGTACATAACATGTTTCAATAGAAGAGTATTATGTATATAATTTACAGAAATATTTTTACTTTAAAAATGGTAAAATAGGCGTTTGATTAATTTAATTTCTAACCGAATTTAACCATCATCCTTTGAAAGAGAGTTTACAGCAGACGAAAGATAGTAAGAAATAGAAGTAGCTGACAGTAGGTAGGAGTGACAACAAGAGGTTGATGATTTTGAACCAATTTCTGTTTGGAAAAGCGAAAAATGAAGATGAGAGAAGAAAAATTGAAAAAGAAGAAGTCCACTCGTGTAACAATGGGCTCTGTATGGAAATAGTTTTCCATCTTACAGCAGAAGGAGAAAGTAATGTTTTAGATTTAGGTTTGTCATTATGAAAATTGAGCGGCACTGGCTAATAAAGAGAATGAATTATTGCATGAATAGTCATGTTTGGATTATTTTTTAAAAAAACGTCTATCAATTGGGATTACTAAGGATGAGTCCTCACGGTATGTTACAAAGGACAATTACGTTTATCCATGAGGTCAGGGCAAATATTCTGCCCGAATTTATCAACTCAAATCCACATTTAAATCCGCCAGATAACGCCGGACATCGTGACGGGTGGGAGGTGTGATAATAGTGGCTGAAGATCTTTCAATAAGTATTCAGTAGCTATTTAGAACTGGGCTCGAAGTGGGGTACGCTCTTGCTAGCTGTCACAATGAGGACGGCCGATCTCCGGCAACCTGTGCCTGTCATCGTGCGCTGCTGAATACGAGATCATCGTCCCTGGAGAAGCGCGTTAAAAAGGTAATTTGTCTGTTTTAAATTTAATTGCGAAATGTTTATTATCGTCCAATTCTAAAGTGTTATTTTTTATCAACGGCCAGACCATTTTTGCATTTCTGAATGACTTCGATTTTACAAATTTCTCATCGTTTGTTCAGCTCAATGCCTTAAAAGAAAAAAAAATCTTCAGTGACATATTTTAAGTTTTTCTCAAAGTTTAGCTATTTAACAACAGAATTTTAAATTCATTTAATGTTTACAACCGTATTGCAGCTAGTGTTTCAAATAACATTTCATGCGTTGTGTTATGCTAGTTTTTAAACTAATCTTTTAAAAAGGATAATAACCGTTATGATATTGAGCAATTATTAGAGCTCAATTTCTGCAGCTATGCTAACCAGTTTTAACTGTTGCTACTTTTTCCTTGAGGAAATTGCCTGTTCATTATTTTTTTTTGAACATCAAAAAATATATTGGGACTAGTGTTGAATTTTTTTCAGTGAAAACTGACGTATAATACTGTATGAAATGGTAACAAAAGTCTTTTTCTCCTGAAACAACTTCTTATTCAGCGTAAAAATACTCATGTTTAACTACAATTTGCACATAAAAACTTTTTACTTCTGTTTCTTATGCAACTTTCCTATCAAAGCAATTTATTTTTTTTTTTGGAGCGAAAAAAATGTATTGGGACAAATGTTTTTTTCCCTTGAAACAAGTTCTTATTCACGTATAATCTCCTGTTTTACGTAAAAATACACATTTTTAATTACAACTTGCACATACATTTTTTTAAACTTCTATTTCTTATGCAACTTGCCTATTCAAAGTAATTTCCTTTTTTAAGCCCAACGAGTGATGGGACTAGTTTTGGATTTTTTTCAGTGTTATGTTGCTTAAAACTGACATGTAATTGTAAAATTTTTGTTCTTTTTTGCCTTAACAACTTTTTATTCAGCGTGTATCTCCTGTTTTAACGTGAAAATACACATTGTAGCTAGTTTCTAAACAAATCTTTCAAAAAAGCATAATAATTGTTAAGCTATCGTATATTATTAGAATTGCACCTTCCTAGTTCATTAATTCAGTCAACAGACTCAATCCTTCTACTAAGAAGTACCAGGTCATCGACTGTCGCTGCTACAATTTCATTCCCTAAGTTTGTTTCGTATGCTAGGCTAAATCCCCTTTGAGCTGTTGCTTCGCAGTCGAAGATGATATGGGTGGCTGTTTCCTCCTCCTCATTACATAATCTGCAGATGAGATCTTCTTTGTATATGCCCATGTTGTGTAGATGTTTTCTCAGATGCCAAGGGCCGTTACAGATTAGCAGTCCTACCATTCCTCCGTGTTTGGCCTTCTCCAGTTGCAGCAATGATTTTGGCAGTCTCGGTGAGGGTTGTTTCATCGTAAGTAATGAAGTTGTTTTGCTTGAATCCATTGTGCTATGGAGGATTTTGTGTTTTTTTTGTCATCCCAAGTATAGATTCGGGGCGTATGTACGGTCTAGCAGATCTTCCTCTGGCCAGCCTGTCTGTTTTCTCGTTACCCAAAACTCCCCTGTACCCTGGCATCCAAGGTATCATCAGGTTGTTGTGTTTCCCCAGAATTTGGAGATTTTGGATGCAATTTTGCTGTGATTCTTTTACATGCTAATGCTTTAATAGCTGCTTGGCTATCCACCTACCTTATATACCTGTAAACATTTTAAGCTTGAACAAGCTGCGAGACAAGCAAAACGCTATGGTATGAAGGATACTAAGAAGCAGGATTTTTACTCCCGAGGCACTGTAGCCTTTCGGCTTATTGTACTTTCCTAGTTTCTTAGTGCAGTACAATAGACTCTATCCATTATTAGGCATCGACTGTCGCTGCTAGAATTTCACCCTCTAAGTTAATTTCGTATATTAGGTTAAATCTCCATAGAACTGTTGCTTCGCAGTCGACGATGATACGAGTGGCTGTTTCCTCCTCTTCATTACAAAACTTGCAGATGGGATCTTTATTGTATATGTCCATGTTGTGCAGATGTTTTCTCTGATGTTAGTAGTTCTATCACTCCTCTGAGTTTAGCCCAGTCCAGTTGCAGCAGATTTTGCCAGTCCTGATGAGGGTGCATCACAATTTCTAGCATCTCTAGAATATATCCCCTTCTCTTTTTCTTATTTGGAGCCTTTTTTCGATGGAGGAAGGAAAATTGTAGCATTTTAGTCAAAATGATAATAGAACAAAAGCTGTTCTTTACCAACGTTCATTTTATTTTGTACCCTACTATCAACTATTGTAATGACTAAAACATGTTTTTGTTTGTAGATATGAAGTTTTAAAATAAAATAAGTCATAGTTAAGCCAATAACTTTATACTAAAACTTAATATCTAATATATACCAATTATTTCTTTCTATGTTTATCCTTGCTGGTTTGGTCAATTTTTGTTCACAATCAACGTTACAGAAGACGAAAAGACGAAATACATCTGAAAGACCGACGTAGACAAGATCGGGTGACCAAATCGATTGGCAAAGACAAAATTGCTTATATGTTTTAATTGCGTTATCTATTAGTTATCGGAAACTAACGAATTCCATCACGTTTTGAAAATTTAGAACGTTTAAAAGTCGTGAATAAATACGTTGCGTTTAGATTAACATATGGACATTCACATTTTAGCATCTTTTTTATTGTTTGCTCATTTTGTTTCAATTTGAGCGAGCGGTATGGTCCTTTTTTAAATATACAAGCTGAATTAGGAATTTCTTTTTCGGCAACATAAAGTGCGACGGTCCCGGGGGGGGGGTCCGTGTTTTCGTCGACTTGAAATTAAACTTGTATACGAGAAGAATTGGAAATTTCAACAAATCATTTGTTTTTGCATAAATCCATATTCATGGACACGGGTGCTTTTTGACAGAACAATGTATCTATTTTTTTTTATTGTTATTACAATTTAAAGTGTTACATGTATGGACACATTCCCAGTCACAACATTGGGGATTTGTCACAACACGGGACGGTGAAAGCTTGAATCTTCGAAGAATTTGAATACGTCTTTTAACAATTTAATTATGTCAATTTGTAGACATCTTTAAGATTATTTTGCCCACATGAAGACCTTAAAGTTCGCTCAAAAGCTTGATATATATTGAAAACAACAATTGAATTTGTTATTTTAACTATTAGTGCTTTGTATGAACTTAATGCTCTGCGCCACTCATGGTAAAGTAAAAATGAATTTCTCCATTGCAAAGTAATTATTTTATGTTTAAATTAAACGAAGCTGTCTTTTTTAATAACCGATGATTCATTTTAAGCACATCTCTTTCTTCGACGATCCTCAGAGAGACCCTATACAAACCTATCCATACGGACATGCATTCATTAAACCTATTTTTATAGGTACAATTTGTGGTTTATGACTAAACGATGGCTGACGAATTACAAGGGAGGATATTAAGGGACTTAATAAAAGAACGGCTTTAATTGAAAGCCAAAATGGGTACTTCTATGTTGTTTTCTCCCTTAAATGTGCTTTTGTAATTTTTTCATCTACTAAATAATTAAATATTCGGATAAAGACATAAGACATATTTTTAACAAAAATATCAAAACTAATAAGAGGAAGAGACGTCGGTGGCCGCAAATCTTTAGGCGTCGGTACGGCGTTCATCAGTGTAAGGTAAAGGTCCCGCGTTCGAATCCAGCGGCCCTTACAAACGGGTCTTAATAAACACCGGTTTTAATTGAAAGTCGTACTTCTCTGTCGTTTTCTCCCTTAAATGTGCTTGTATAATTTTCTTTTCATATTTTAAATTCAGATAAATGCATAAAAAAAGTATTTCCCTAGCACTATCACAACTGTCATAAACCTCGCTCCGTCTTTTCGAGGCTTCTTGTTTGCTCCAATGTCAGCCACAACCTTGTTGACCGCAACGATATTTCCTCGCCTAACACCCATCTTTGTTTTTTCAGCTCTCTGTGGTTTCTGTAATGGGCCCTGAGTGCTCCAGAGGCTGACAGATTAAATCTGTGCGAATAAGATGAAAAGCACGGCCACTGATGAACTCGGATTGCCAGACACTTGCCCATTTTTTCAAATAATTACTGTCAACTGGTCTGGTAGTAACTACTGGAGTCGTTTGGTCATAGCCCTGTATATCCGAGACTTATAGCTTTTCTTGGCTTCGTTTTTGTAATGAGGTACAAATCGAGGCTTTGGCTATGACTTGGAGATCGTCATTTGTTATTGTTCGTAACGTTCAGTCGACCATTGGGCCTTCACTGCAATCTTTTTCCGTTTAGTACTTAGCCGAACCATCCTGTTATGAAGTGTATGTTGTATGCTATGTTATATACAGCTGAGTGCAGTTTCGTCCACGCTTCAACTTGCTACAGGTAATTGCTTTAACTCGGTGAACACACAATAGACGGATAGTTTACTTATCGCAGTTCCCCCTCTACGAACTGACGCATCGTTTAAATATATATGTATGTGGATAAGAAGTAGACGTGATAAGCTACCTGATTTAAGTCCCGGTTGGCTATTCCTCTAAGGAATTATTTAAACCTGAACGATAAAATTGACACCAAGGTAACTAATCTAGGAGAGAAAAAACAAGAAATGAAAATGATTCTCGCACTATGTCTAAACGTTTTTTGCCTTTGCATTGATTCCTACAAAGTTTGACTCCTTTTGACGTTTTACAACACACAATATAGGTTGCAAAGCTAAAAGTGAAGTTTTGATGTTTTTACGAAAGGAAAATGTACGAATAATCTATTCAAAGGTCATCAATGCCACAAAAAAGTAAATATAAAATCATGGTCCGATTCTCAACTCTTTTTCAACATTTTATTTATTTTTTCTTAAATTATCCATTAGGTTCTTCCTCATAAATCTACTCGTAACTCTTAACTATTCAATTTTAGGGAAATAAAAAAAGTATTGCAAATTGCGTTAACTTTCCCCTTTAAGTAGACATCCTTTTACAACTTGAAATTTGATGTTTGGTAAAAAAAAACTAAATATTTAAAAACTGCTAAATTTAAAATTTGTATAAAACTAAAATGCAACCTCATTGAAAAAATGTGCAGTAGAGCTTGGCAAATTTTATAACAATTTTTTCGTTCAATTTATTATTTTTTATTCCTTGCTCGATGTGTCCCACATAATAGAAACGTTTCACGCCTTTGCTCCATACAGAGAGTGTGTAGGCATGCCGCCGGACTTAAGAAAGGTTCTCGAGCACGGTTTTGTGCTCGGAGTTTCAGAGTCCCCTGTTATATTTTTTAGGGAAAATTGTTTTTTTTTTTTATTGTACATAATACGTCTTATGTGTTGTGTCTGTATGTTTTGTCTGAGGGCATGGCATTAGCGTGAATGGTGAGGGGTGAGGGTGAAATATCACTACATCATCGCCCCTAGAACGATCAAAGCGAGTGAGTATGTGCTCGGGGTCGATGGCGGAATATTTATTTTTAAAAATCCAAATATTTTATGCTAAACGGAAAAAAGTTGTGACTGTACGAAAAGAGCGTTAATCACATAATTCAACTTTTTGTTCTGAGCAAAATTTATTTAATATTTTTTACAAAAAGCACAAAAATAAAGAACCAT
Organism: Cimex hemipterus; assembly: GCA_039619505.1. NCBI lineage: Eukaryota > Metazoa > Arthropoda > Insecta > Hemiptera > Cimicidae > Cimex > Cimex hemipterus. The sequence goes on along the minus strand of CM077105.1, from coordinate 25,194,806 downwards.
GAAACAACGCACATAAAAAGAGACAATAAACATAGTTTACAACCAAAGATGAAAAATCGGTTAAAATATTAATACTAAACTGGAGAAAAAATCCAATACAGAAGTGGTAAAATCCCAATTTAACATAAACCCCCCCCCCCAAAAAAAAAAAGAGAAACAAAACACATAAAAAAGAAACAATGAACATAACTAACATCTTAAGATGAAAAATGGGTCAAAATATTAACACTAAAATGGAGAAAAAAAACAATACAGAAGTGGTAAAACCCAACTTTAACCTAACACAAAAAGAAAAAAATGAAACAAAAAACAGCTAACAACCAAAGATTAAAAATCGGTTAAAAAATCCATGCTAAACACAGAAAAAACAAAATACAAGTGGTAAAACCCAATTGTAACCTAATTTTTATTCTCGCAAAAACAAGAAAAACTTTTAGAACTTTCAATCTGCAACACTATCAAGCATATTAGCCTAAATAGAATTTTTTAAAATACTTCAGTCTAAACTTCTTTACATATTTCTTTTGTAAAATAGTTATTCTAATTCGAAAATTTGCACAAGCTAGGCTTTTCAGTCCAATCCTTTGGCAATTTTATAAATCTCTTAAATTCTCAATCGCACTCAATAACAATCGTTTTAAATCGTTTTCCAGTGATCTTAATTCTTGTATGGAACGACACCAAATGTTGTTTAGATTTTTTTATACCACCAAAGATCATTTGGGATTTAATTTAGTCATATAATTATTTTAAACTTAACCCGTCATCCTTCGTCTTTGTTTCTTTTCTTAAAGGACAAAACATACATTTCAAAAGTGCGTAATATTTATTTACGCAATTATATTAACACTTGGATAGCCGAAAACAAATCGTGTTTACAATTTATTTTCTAAAAACGTTGAACATCTGGTACAACAAATAAAATTAGTGCTGTTTATTGATTTGGCCGAAGATAATGTCGTTTTCATCAGCGGGCTCATGGAAACCAACCAACTTTTGAAGCCTTGTTTATTTATGTATTGCCAATTATTTATTCTGTAAACACTTTCACCAAAAATCGAGCGGAAATCGCTAATGTGGGCGGGAATTTAAGAAAATATTGTCTGTTTTCACGTTTTTTTTAGTTTTCACCAGGGAAATGTCTAGAAGGAACCTTGTAATATATGGCGAGAATGCTTTTGTTGTACTGTTTAAAGATAAAATCTCAAAAATTTTCTCCAAAATAATAATACTTCATTTTTAGAAAATAGGAGATGCCGTCTAGGTACATCCAAGGTTAAACGACAGAAATATTAAAAAATCTTATGTATTTTTGTAGTTTGTTTAAAAAGCGCTTATATACAATATGGTTGTAAATTGTTTAGACAACAGTGAAAAGTAAAAACAAAGAAAGTACAAAAAATTAACATGAATTTATTAATAAACAATGACAACCCATTACGTATTAAATAGCTGAACACTCATTTATAGACTTGAGCTTATAATTTTTAGCATTTTTTTTGTATCCTGGTTTGTGTATATTTGTCGGGTCTCGAGAATCACCCACCCCGAGTGCTCGTAGTGCGACCTCGGTCTTATCCGTCCACCCTCCGGTTGGGTTTCGAGAGCTGTTATGTAGCTGTCAACTAGGTCATTTCAGCAATCAGTTCCTAAATCTATTCACACACTCTTACACTTACGTGCTTTCTTACTCATTCACAGTAGCTTACTTTTCCTCCGTCACCCTTTACACATAACTAACCTGATTGAGACGCGATGGAATACCATAGATCCTCTCACACATTCAAGTTAATAAACGCATTTACTCTCAATACACGCTAGGAACCAAAACTGTTATTAATATACAATAAAACAACCGGTTTCCTCTAAGAATCGGAAGAGGGGTCCCTGATACTGCTGCCACGGTCAAGCAATATTCTCTTATCAGGTGTCATTTCTAGTTCACTATATAGAGCTAAGGAATTGCACCCGTCAATCAGGGGCACATCAAGCAACTTTCCCTACATGCCGAAAACAGGCCCAAAGGTAAGGGTCTGTGTGCCGCATTTCTTCTACGAGTCGGGTCGTCCGAGTGAGTCCCTGAATGTGGTTCAAGGATTTGGTAGAGTCCAGCACCCAGGCAGCAACTTAACTTGCTACCCACTCCTCGTTTCCTTATTCTGGAAAAGGGAGTTGCAGCAATGAGGATTCAGGTATCAGATCAATATAAGCCGGCCTCCCACTAGAGTGTTCTTGGTCCAACCCAAAAGACAAGACTGAATGAAAAAGATGTTCACATGGTACATTTAGATTAAGTGAACATTCTTGTCACTGACTGTCAACATGCTTAGGGCTGCACTTAGACTGTAGACTGACGGGAAATCCCTACACGAGACTTAAGAGACAACAATTTAGAAGAAGTTTGAGAACCGAACACTTTTTTGACGTCAAAATTCAACTTTATAGCAGACATTACTACAACCATTTTGGAATTGGTAGTGAAACTGTGGGGATCCACCAAGCATCCGAGATCCAGCGCATCGAATCCTTCCAATCAAAAGTTCTTAAACAAAGCTTCTTTTTAGACACCAACATCACTATCAACTATTTCAGCAATCCTTTTGTCAACGAACTGATTCCACACCCCAAAGTTACACATACTCTTGATCCATCATAACCCTATTGTCCAAGGCATTTTCCCATTCCGAGAACACTCATGGGAGCGACGGCGGCTAGGTTATCGAGCTCCTTGGTTCAAATTCAGGGCCGTTGGACGTATGTACTGGGCTTTTTACCCACACCTCGGGTTTCATACAACCTTTTAGTTGAAATTCCCTCGTAAAAAAACCCTCTTGCTGAGTACTTGTTCGCTGGTTTCTCTTAACATGTGCGCTCCGGATGCTGGCTTTAGTGACAGTTTTGTTAAATAAAAAACCCGTATAAGTACATATGCAACTAAATGTAATAATATGAAAGCCTACAAAATAGATTATTAAATCAAAACTAGAAATAGTTCCTACTAATCGGCATAATTTTTTCGTAATTCATTAATTAAGATAACAAGAATCGCATTTATAGAGGCTAACGCAAAAACTTCTGAGAATATGTACGTTTGGTGATAATCATAAAGGATCATTCATCATTTTGTTCGGTTTATATCCTCGTTTTTATTATTACAATAATCCATCACGAGTTAACGTTTAGAACATAATTATCATAGCAAAAAGTTGTAATCGATCAAAAGATGTTTATATAATAATAAGATTATCCGAAGTAGTAACATTTTTTAAAAATCTTTATTTAACAATCCTTCAAAAAGCCAATTCAAAACATTGTTCACATTGAAGGAAATCTCTCCAGGAAACTCCTAAGGAAACTTCAACCGTTAAAATAATTATTATTTTAAAATAAACAGAATACACCACTGACGAGGCAAATTCTGAACAGTGGATATCTTGAAATTTTGAAATCCCTTTTTATCGGACAACCTTTTTTTTTGTTTTTCATACTTCTTTCATCCTATCATTTCCTATTCTTTAGTCCGAGAAAAACATCCCAAAAGATATTTCGTTTTCTTGTTCTTGTCTTGTTTTAAATTTTAATATTTCGTAGTTGTTTTCTTGTTTTAGTTTTGATAAAAAGTCTTTAGGGTATGAAAATATAATTAAATCATTTATTTGTTTGTTTATGTAATTATGAATGTTTGTATTGATTAGTACTTGTACTTTTTACCTCAACAGTCTTGGATTTTCATTTAAAATCATCCTCCGACGAATTCTCCTCAATTCTCGTAGCTTTCCACACAAAAAATACTAAAAGTACGCACACATTCACACGCAAATAAATAAACAATGACAGAGACTAGTAGGAACGGGCTCTTTTTTCTGCCACAAATACTCAAAAACTATTATAATTTATCTTCAAAATATATTTTTTTTAACAAACCTATCTATTACAGTTTTACACACTAAGTGCGAGATTTTATCTTGTTACCTGTCAGTCTCCCTAAATAATCTTAATGAGCTGTACAAGTGCTTGCAGAGTAATTTACAATCGTTATCGAACCACTTGGGTTTGTGTTTAAGATTTAAAATTAAGATCGTAGTTTACTCGCCGTTTAATTATTTCAATTAAAATTGACACCGGAATAACTTTTATAATATGTAGAAATGGGTATTAATTTAGTTTTCAAAATGCGCATTTCCTTGTGTCGTTTTTTTAAACGTATAGATATACAGAATAAATAAAGCAGATTAAATGAAATAGTAAACAAAATAACTAGACTAGATATAGATGGAATGTTCGGGAGTATAATCGCATTTTGAGAGCTATTGTGTATCCCCCATGTGTCCCACTTAGGTAAACCAGTGTCCTAGCAAATCAAGGAACTTGATTAATAGGCCTGATTTCAGTGGTTGACTTTAGCCTCCCTTGCTTCTTTGCAGAATCTGCTTATGCCATGTTGGGCTGTACCGATCTTCTTCATTGTATTGTCAGGATACAGCGTTTTTTCTGTTTCTTTTGGTATATCCTGTTGTTCCTTTCAAAATTTCCTAAGTCCTTTGGTTGTTTACGTCCAATGAGTGAATGCTGCTGTTTCGTCATTTTCAATTTGTCTTTTTTTCTGAGATTCTTATCGATAGTATGGGTTCCTATGCCACAGAATAGGCTCAGGTCTTATCATCGGTATTTACGGCTCTTTTCTTTTGCAAGGGTGTCCGCTTTTTCCCTGACTTCTACTCTGCCCTGGGACTTGGTTCTGCGAACCTAATAAGTTTAATTTGATTTTGTAGTTCAATACCAACGTTGACGTAATGATATTTGAGCTTAGTGCTTTTATGACTGCTTGGCTATCTGCCATGATTGCTATGTCCTTGTTTTTGTTCAAGTTGAACTGGATACATCTCTCAATTGCATGTATTAAAGGTTGGAAGATATTGATGTATTTTCTCATGATTCTGAATATTTGGTTCCTGGACCCGTTTCTTCGTGCGTTCAAGCTCTGTCAGTGTACCAGCAGATTATTGCGTTCTTAACAGAAGAGTTTTTCCCTCTTTCCCATGCTTTTTTGGAACTTAAATTTGTTCAATTCAAACATCCTATTCATTTCTTGTCTCGGGGCGATCAGTATCGGATGTTCCTTCATTAGGCTGCTGTTCTTTCCATTTTACTTTTATCCTATTGGAGCTTTCTCTTTGATAATGTTAATAATAGTTTTCTGAGCTGTCCTTATTATCACATTGTGGAGGTGAGTCAATACCAGTATTTTCTCCATACTTGCTGACGGGCATGTTCTCAATTTCCGTGAGTCTTCTCTGGTTTGTATCTTACGAAAAACTAATCTATAAACTTTGTATCTTAACGTATTGTTCTTTCATTAAACAATAACAAAAAAAAAATGCCAGGGTTGTTTTTTTTTGGTAAAACATTATAGATGGAAAACCCAAACAATCAAACATCACTTTAGCTAATAAATACAACGTTTATACATTATAAAACGATCATTTATTTTTGCACTAAATTTTTCTGATTTATTACACTCTACGGAAGATAGCAGATCTAAGACAAATTCTGCTACCAATTTTTTCCTACTTAACAATTGTTTATAATGGAAGATATCGACCAGCAAATATATGTTTATTTATTAAAATGCTTGTTCCTCTTCTCCGGTTTTAAAGTAAGGCTTTAAATGTTTAAAAGTATAGGCAAAGCAAGTGCCTAAGTTTAATCCATCGGTCAGGTTTTCAAGTTGTCACAAAATGTAATTTTGTATTTGTAATTATCATATAATTTTTTATCTGTTTAAACTTCTCTGTAACTGTTGCTTATTATGAATTTCATTTCTCACCGCACATACTTAGTTACTTGTTTTTTTTTTTTTCTATTTCCTTCAGACGGTTTGCGATTATTATTTGAAATTCGTCAGACCTAAGCTGACCCGCATATTCTGGCCAATTAACGCTGTCTTTCTAAACGGTCTCCATTGTTAGAAATAGTCTTTAGCAAGTTATGCAACGGGCTTAAGAGTTGACAGGTAGTAAGGAAAGATTTAGAATTTGATTGCTCCCCTTATCCGACTAAAGGATCGAGCCTTTTTTCCCTTAATCCGTTCTGATCCTTAATTAAATATTGCTCCTTTGATTAGCATAATCGCTCTGAATAATATGGCTTTTGACGTGTTTGATATTCTCACGGACAACGTGGAAAACACTCGGGAAACTTTACAAAACATGTTTACCTTTTGTTTCCAATTTGAAATGGCGAAAGAATGAGGGTTCCACTGAAGCCCTTGACCAAAATGGTCCAAACCACGTAAAACAATAAATTATAATAAAGGTGAAATATAATAATAATAAAAATACTTGTTTTTCTTAATATTTATACATGTATTTATAGTTTTTCAAACGAAAAGTAAATACTTTCTTTTTTCGAAGTTAGGTTTAAATTTGGTAGACCAGAAGTTAATAAAACAATGATAGTTAACCCTACATGTATATAACATAAAACTACAGATTCAGCGAGAAAAAATCAAGATAAATAAAATAACAAACTATTAATATAGTTTTCTAAAGTAACCGCACATTTTATAATGTAAATTTTTATCTTAGACACCGCGACACCCCCAATAACTCTTAATTTTTGCCTTTAAGTAGTATATGTAAAAACACGTATCAAATAACGACAAAACAACAAACTAGCCCCTGAAGATAAGAATAAATATATCAGATGATCAAAATACAACGAAATTACCACAAAATAATCTTAATCTTAAAAAGATTTAAGTATGTAGATATACCCAGTTTCTGTAGTCATTTAAACCATCAACATAAACTTCGTGAAGTGTCATTTGACTTATTATTTGGATTTACCCATGTACCTATATCCACAATTAAAACCGAAAATGGCCTTTTTGCTGTACACGGCAGTGGTAAGACATAGTATAACTTTAGGTCGTTAAACTGGTGGAACAAAGCCCAACAAAAAGTAGCTACCCAAACATTAGGCAGCATACAAAGACGAGCAAACCAATGTATCACACTGGCAATGGGAACGTCCCCCTACAAATGCATTGGAAACTCTGCTAAACCAACTCCATTGAAAATATTTATGCGAAGAGAGGCTAGGAAAAGCTCTCTTAGGTTCCAGAAACAATTAAATTGGAAAGGAACTAAACAGTTTGGGCATACAACCATAATCAACAAAATCAGACATCCCCATTATCAGAAATGAGGACTGACTGATCTCGAAAACATTCTTCAAAACTTCCTACAAAGTCTCAACGGACTATAAAGGAGAGGAAGAACACAGGAGAGCATCAGATACAATGATATGATATACAAATGGCTCCAAAACAAATTAAGGAATAGGATCGGGCGTTTTCTGTACAAGCGCAAAACATGAGCAAACAAACTCATTAGGGAAGTACACTTCGGTACCATGTAAAAGAATTACATCAAAATTAGTCAGTGAATGTATCCAAAATCATGGACCTGGGGAAACACCAACCCGATGATATCTTGGGTGCCAGGGCACAGAGATGTTTTGGGTAACGAGAAAGCAGACTGACTGGCCATAGGAGGATCTGAAAGACCATTCATAGGCCCCAAACCTATGGTTGTGATAACAAAAACAAATATAGAATCCTCCATCGCAGGATGGATCCAAACAAAACAAAAGGAGAAGTGGATAAACTCTAGCGGTGCTAGACATAGCAAACATATATGATGAAACAACCTCACCGAGACTGCCAAAGGCATTGCTGCAATCGGAGAAGGCCAAACTCGGAGGAATGGTAGAGCTGCTAACCTATAACGGCCCTTGGCACCTGAGAAAACATCTACACAACATGGGTATATACAGCAACGATCCCATTTGCAGATTGTGTAATGAGGAGGAGGAAACAGCCTCCCATACCATCATAGACTGCGAAGCAACAGCTCAATGGAGATTTAACCTAACATACGAAACAAACTTTGGGAATGAAATTGTAGCAGCGATAAACAATGACCTGATAGTTCTAAGGAGAAGGATTGAGTTTCTTGCACGGAACTAGTAATTAAAACTATTAATTTAAAGGGTAGTTATGGAGGCATCAAAGTTGACTATGATTCTGAGGACTTTGGTTTGGAAGGACTGAATTCGTTGCATATTGTCTGGTTTAGTGGTACCCCATAGTTACAGTCCATATGCTCAGATCAGTTTCAGTAGTGTTTTGTATAGTCAGTTTTTTTTTGTAAGCTTGACGACAATGAAATGCCTCCTTGGAATCTGTATAATATTCTAAACACTTTAAAAATTCGTTAACATACGAACAAGACATATTTTAAATCTAAGTTTAGGTCTCTCAGTTTGTAATTTTGTGATTTTGTAAATTCAAATTTAGTCATTTTTTATTAGCGGGGTAAAGTTTTTAATTTGATCAGTTTCATCCATGCGAGGAAAAAATAACACACTACATAAATATTCAAATAATAAATGAATAACCATTGCGGTTTCCCATTCGTTTCAGTCCATTCAGTAAAACGAAGGTACTCTGATAATAATAATGATTGATGAATATTAGATTTTTTTCTATGACAAGCCTGACATCGAGACGATACAAGACCAGAAAATATGTGCCAACAGCATTGAAATTTTTATTTAATTTTGTATACATTTTGCTATTCTTCAGAAATTCATTTAATTCAATTTTTATTAATTAACTACTGATTTATATAAGTTCAAATGTTTGTAAATACATGTACATTATTCTCACAGTCCACCGGCAATTCTTTTGTAATTTAGCATGTTTCAAGAATGTCCAACCCCGGGTTCTGAGTCAGCCCTTTTCCGTCAAACCATTGAGGTTCAAAAATAAAATTCGTATCTAATTCAAAGAAATTGAAAAATTAATCTGTTAAAAATATAACTATTAGTTTTGGTGTAAGTTTATTATTGAGTATCAGTGTGAACTTTTGGCCTAGAATTGCATGGTCTGATTTTGGTTATTTGGCAAAAGTTTTCTGTAATCATTACGAAAAACTTAAGAACATGAAACCCTACGTAACGAAGTATTTAGGTAAAAATATTTTAATTTTTGTTAAGAAATAAAGTTGATATTGTTTTTCGCATCTCAACAAATTTGCAATAGAAAATTTTGAAAAATTTTCGTAGCCTTCGAGTTTTTTCGAAAATAACAAAAATGGTTATCATTTTCTGACGAATCCTCTGGCCTAGAGCTTTATAAACTACTCACTCTCAACACGACACGCAAGAATGGCACAATTACACAGAAGCCAAACACTTTGAGCGCTGAAGATGATCTCAATAAAGATCGAAACGTCGGCACAATAAAGAAAATGTTTTTCTGAAACCTACATCACAGCAGACTGCATCTAACGATTTCTAAATAAATTTGTAAATTACCTGTAAAGGGCAATAACGTGACCTCCTAGTATAAATTGAAACCGGAGATATATATAAAACATTGGATTTTCATAAACTCGAAACAGCACATGCATGCACATACATACTCACAAGTAAGGATTTGAGCCTATCACTTCTCTCGGTCTACTGGCAATTCCAGTTTTGTAATTTAAAATGAATTACCGGCATGCCTCAAAAGGCCGGGGACAGACCTCGGTTAGTCGGTTTTATAAGTCTAGCCACCGAAGTTTGACTAAGATGTCAACATCTATGTTAATTCAGCGCACAATGCATGCAGTTCGTAGATCATAACCCATTCACTCATTTTTACATACGTTCCTATTTACACACCTTTCACTCAACAAGGGTGGTGACTTCCTCCATCAACATTTTCACGTATTAAGTACCTAACCTAATTTATGGTAGATGTGGTACTCGATATTGCTCTATCGGCGTTTTCAAACTACACAATCACGCCAATAACACGAAACTATCAATACTATATATAAAACAACCATATTTCCTCGAAAGGTCGGGACATGGCACTCAGGTACTCGCTGCTGTACTCTCGCACGATTCTCTTATCGAGTGGCATTACTATGGGCTTTCTATATGGAACCGAGGAATTGCTCCTTTCAATTAGGTGAAAACATCGAGCAACCTTTCTCTACAAGCAAACACAGGTGTTTAATCCAATAGCAAGCGTCTAAGCATGGCATATTGTTAATCGGGCGAGGATGACCCCTCTTCTGCGAGTCACATTCTCCGAGTGCCATTCATCAACTGCTCATGATACGAGAGTCCTTCTCTGCGGATCCGGTCCACCGATGATTCCACTTTTTTAATCATGATTTTTATTGAATTTTAGCAACATGGCACGTACCTCCAGACCTAAGTCGCCTGGTACCTAAGACAACCACCGTTTTGTTGAGTCGCTCCAAAAATTTATTATTGGACGTTATAATGATTTCACATGATACATCTCAAAATTGACCGAAATCTATTTATTTTGAGAAATGATTTTTACTTAGCTTTTAAATCTGAGTCGATTAAAATTTGAATTCACAAACTCCGTTTTTTTTTTTTTTTTTTTTTTTTTTTTTTTTTTTTTTTTTTTTTTTAATGGTGTATGAAACAGGTGACAACTTCTCGTTAGGAAAAAGAAAATCGTACCTATTTACATAATTGTTAACTTTTTGTAAACATGCTAGCATTTAACTTTTAGACTAAATTAAAAAGTGACATTACTTACCTATTATTTTCCGAACCGTTAATACATCTTATTTACCCAAAACCTAAAAATAAACGTGTTTTAAATGTTAGAAATTTACCAATTCGTATGATACCGAAGGAGCTTTAATGGCACCGGCAACTGTTAGCATATTTCCACTTCTAAGAAAATCTATGTAGGCTTTTCTCAGTAGCCGAACTAATTTACAAATTAAATGTTTTAATGGCGCAAGGGCGGCAGGACTCAACATAAAAGCACGCGTGTCACTAACTTGTCGTGTATGATAATTGAAGGTCTAATTGTAAAACTGTTTTTCTCTGGGCACCTTAAACATTTAAACGTTATCCTTTTTTTTTTTTCTTAAAGGCTCACATTTATCGTAACGTCGGCATGACGGTACATGGCAACATAGGCCGGTTTTAACGCGATGATCACACATTTTCAAAAGTATGTATCAAAATTTTCACATTTATTTAAGGTCCGTCTACTAACAGCAATTTAAGCCTTTTTCTTGATCTACATTGAAAAATCATAACAGACGATTGAAATTATGTATAGTACTATATAATTAATTACGAATAATTCGTGACATTTTGGAAAGGAACATAAAACATAAGTTTAAAAATTAATAGTCCTTATTTGGACAATACTTTCGTGGTAATGAACTACATTGTATAGTTTTTAACAATGAAGGAATTGACAATTTGCATACAAAAAACAACGCTGATGTAGATTTGTTTAAAATAAATTATTCCATTTCTTTTCACCTTCACTAAAACAATAATAAATTATTTTAAAAAACAAATCTCAAACTCACACATAAATCAAACCATGTAGCCATTTTTTTTGCCGTCAAACTGCATTGGCCAACGCTATACCTAAATTATTTTCATGTCTTTTTCGTCTTTTATTCCTTATCATTTCTTTTCATGTTTCTTCAGTTCTATGATATATCGGCAATCGGCTCTCTCTCTCTCCCCCCTCTCTCTCTCACTCACTCACTCTCTCTCTCACACACACACACACACACATTTCACATTCTCTCACATTCTAAAATGTATAGGCTAAAAAATTATTTCACTATTACCCTAAAAAAAAAAAAAAAAAAAAAATAAATGTATTGCAAAAGTATTTATTTTTCCTTACTTAAACTATGGCTTACAAGTAATGTCGAACCTGAATTATGAAAACTTAATGCAAAATTTGATGATGGCGCGTGCGAGAAGTAAGGAACTATCTGTATTAAAAGTTAAAGAGATGCAATAATTCAAAATATTAAGCATGCTTTTGCTGAAATGCAGAGAACACAAGGCCCTGAAGATGATCTCAATAAAGTTCGAAACGTTGGCACGATAAAGAAAATGTTTTTATGAAACCTACATCATACCAGACCGCATCTCACGATTTCTGAAAGCATGTTATCTAGTATTTTGAGATTAAAGGTACCTGAAAGTTCATATAATAAATATACATTTTTCAGAAATGAAAGTAGGCATCTGATTCAAAAATAGTTATTCTTTTAATGTAAAACACAAATGTACCACAGCTCATTCTACCAGAAATCCATAAGACTGTATAATTAATTAAACGAAACTATATTTTTATCAAGCCGTAGTAAATTTAGAAATAAATATAGTCTAAGATTGTTAGACAAATACTAATGAGAATACTTTTTCTAAAAATACAAATAGTTGTTCAGTGATAATTTTGTTTATTAATTTAAGAAATCCAATCGTTTGAAATAATCCATGTATTATTGTGAGATAAAATGTGTAACGCGAATTTCTGAAATTTGTATAGCTATAGAAAGTATATTCGAGAAGAAAATGAAAAACCTCTAGATTAATTTTTTTTTCATTTGTAAGCTGTATGTAGCAATGTAATTTGACTACATTATAAAAATCAACTGGTTTAATTTTGCTTATAATTGAAATTTTTATTGAATATTAAAAAAAAAATATATTTTGCATTGTATAAATTCACTTTATGGTCTTTGTGCTAATGGTGAAAACCAGGGCCAAAAAAAAATTCACTTTTCCTCATCCTAAATGTATTTGTTAAATGTAAACAATGTTTGTAAATCCCAGGCTCTGAAGATGATCTCAATAAAGTTCGAAACGTTGGCACGACAAAGAAAACGTTTTTCTGAAACCTACATCACACCAGATCGTATCTCACGATTTCTGAATAATTATCGATTAACGGTCACTCATCTCCACACATTAGAAAACTTAGTTGCCCTTTGTAAAGTTGTGTAAACGCAATTTGACAAAATAAATTATTGAAATCAAACTACACCGATCTTATTGTTACAGGTTTTGACATTTACAAGAAAATTTAATTTCTAAAAGGAACGTTGTAAAAATCAAATCCTTCTCGGAACTTTTAATTGTTTATAAATTGGACAAGAATATCTGATTTCTTTAATTGCAGGCAGAAGGATTTCATTTTAGTTCTGCAGACTCTTTTCCTTTTTGATCTCTCTTGGAGAGGATGTTTTTTTGCTAACGACCAACTTTGATACAATCTGGATTTATGAATTTTTGGGTAATATACAGGGTGGCCTTTTTATATGGCCCGGATAAATTTCTCTTGAACCAATGCGCTATGAAAAAATATATATTTAATTTTTTAGACTAATTTTAAAATGTTATCATTTTTTGGAGAAAAATTATACAGGTACCTCAGGCCCAGTTCAACCTCAAAATTTCAAATACGACCCTGTACAATGTGTCGTATCATTTTAAAGGACGTTTTACGCTGAAAACAATGTTGCAATTGAATTTTATATTTGTCAAAAAAAATGACAAAGTTATGGCAAAAAAATTGAAAGAACGTATTTCGTTTGTTTCGTTGTTAATTTCAATAATTTGCTTCTTCACTAAAGTAAACATTTCTGTTTATATTCTGCCTTTATTATTTATATTCTGTAATTGTTTGTTAAACTCACGTTTTGAGAGCAAATCTTAATTATTGAAAGTAAATTGCTGTCCCATCACCAAGAAACCGGCAGCGTAATTTCGACGAGGAGATGAATATTTTCTCTATACGTTCGCGAAAATCCGAATTCCACTTTGCAAAATGTTGGAAGTAGATTTAAAAAAAAAATTAGAGATGTAATCCGGACTTACAATTTTAAGCCGTGTTCCCATCTTGTCCACGGGCTTGGGGACTGTGATTTTGATAGGCGTCTTACCTTCCTTGCAAAAACGTCGATTTGGGTGGCTGATGAAAACGTTGTTCCATACATCCTATGGACTGATAAATCCACCTATAATGGCACACTAAACTGCTGGAATTTTCGAACGTGGGCTGAGGAAAATACGTGAATTTTGTAGTCATGCATCATTAAGTGGTTCACAGCATTAACCTTTGGCGTAGATTTCTAGGAAATAAATTAATTGATCCTTATTTTCAAATAATTTAAATGATCGCAGTCGATAAACTTTGTGAGGGAAGTTTAACCAACACTATTATATGATGTTCCTTTGCAATAACGACGAAGAATGATTTTCCAGATTGATGGACAATTCTTTGCAAGTGAGACGTTATTTGAATCGTCTCTTCCGGGATAGATGGATCTTCATGTCCCGATTTGGCCTCGTACGTCACCAAATTTAACACCACTTGAGTATTTTCTGCGGGGCCATTTAAACCGCCCCACACCTATTACGCCAATTATAACCCAGCAACCTAAGCTGAAGAACTGCGGCAGAGGGTAGAAAATGCTTGTCGATCCATCTCCCCCAGACTTCGCTCTGAAAAGAGTGGTTAAAAAGACTAAATCTTTTCATGTGAAGAAAATGAATGTGATAAATAAATAGCAAACCAAAATTTTTTTTGAAACTTTGTGCCTTTTTTGACCAATTGGAAATTCAATTGCACCATTGTTTGAAGCACCAAAAAAATCTTTAAAACGATGTGTCAGGATGTACATGGTCGTATTTGAAGTTTTTGAGTTGAACTGGGCCTGAGACACGGTCAATACTTTTTCTCCAAAAAAGATAAAAATTTGAATCTAATCTAAAAAATATTAAGCACGTAGGCTTGTTTTGTTTTAAGATAGTGTCATTGGTTCAAGAGAAATTCAGCCGGACCATCTAAAAAGGTTAAACTATGTCTTTCAATTAATGCATTACAGGGGCGTCGGTGACCGCAAAAATAAAATTAATACACACACATATAAATAACAATTAATACACTGTATTGTACACATGTCAAGCTTTCGGTTTTACATTTGGCCTTCCTCGGGGCAATGTACTCGGTTATCAATAAAAATAACAAGGTAAGAAAGATTAACAATTAAAGCTTAAAAAAAATTAAAACACCTCCCTACACCTTTTAAACGTGAGAGAAGGGCAGATCGGCAGCGATTACAAATATTACAAAATAGAAAAAGGTCAAATAGTTGGTCACTTTTTAAATTTAAAAAAAAATTTAAAAAAAACATTGACGACATTTAATAACCCAAAAATCAAATGTGTGGTATTTAGTGACCGCTGATGATTATATTGAGGTCTTTAGATGCGGTCTTGTGTGATGTAGATTTTGAAAAACATTTTCTTTATCGCGCCAACGTTTCGAGCTTTATTGAGATCATCTTCAGGGCTCAAAGTGTTTGTTTTCCGTGTAGATGTGTCATTGCCAGTCGTGTTGAGAGGCACGACCTTCAAATATTAAAAAATTTAAGTTTTGACAAGTTTTTATTATCTGTCAATTTTATTGAAATGTATTGTTTTATTTATATAAATATCTGTTAATATATTCTGAAAAGTTATATCTCTGGTCACTTAGTTTTAAGTTGCGAATAATGTATCGCATTTTCCGAGGGCTTGGAAGTTTAGTTTGTGTATTTAATTATTTTTTACTGTATTTAAATACGAAGACAAACGTGCCCGAATAAACGATAGATCTAAATGTACAAATTGAATGGCTAGATGTACTAATGTACAAGGCCAAGAAGAAAAAAAAAATGTACAAATTGTATATAAAATAACTTTTTGTCGAAAGTAATGTTTTGTTTAAGAATGAAATTCGTTATGAAAAAGAGAATTCAATTGGAGAGTAGTAAAGGGCCAACATATAGTTAAAAACTTCTAAAAGTATTAAGGACGAAAAGTTGAAAAAGAACGTGTCGGGACCCGCTTGACTCTCCTGTCTCGCTGGTCTCGAAATACACCAGACATTCAAACTCGCTGCTTTCTCTTTAAAATATTAAAAAGTGAGAGAAAGATCCTATACGATTTTAACGTTGTAGAAAAAGAAAAAAATAGGAGGGTAAATGCAACGTTTTAGTCAATTTTTTCACTTATCTATTTCTCAGTTTATTCTTTGGGAAATCAGGTCATATTACATTGCTGGAAAGAAGAACAAAATAAGTCTAATTTGAAATTTACAAACAATTGATATCAGTAATTATTTTAATTATGAAAAATGTATTTTATGTTTTTGTTTGGATTAAAATTTTGAAAGATTTTCAGCAAGGGATGTATCTTTTCTTAACGTTGTATTAAGAGAGTTAATCGTCAAATGGTGTGAGCTTGCGAAGATTAAGGTAGCCCCAATAAAGTGCCAAACCCTAATGCTCAAAGGGAAAATGGACAACGAGTGAAGCCAAGTCGAGTACGTGGGAGTAATATTAGGTGATAACCTGTACTAGATAGACCACGCTTTTAAAATAAGGGAAACAACAAGAACTGTGCACTAGATTGAGCGGAATGTGGTCTTAGCACAAAAGCGCTCTCCACAATCTGAAACAAGTGTCTTCCTCCCAATAGCAAGTTATGGTTCAGCCGTCCAAACGACTACCGAGCAAAAGGAAACCTATAATAGAGACGACGTCAACGCCGGATACAAGTAACCGCCAATTTCCAAGAAAGGGTGGTCATCCAACAAAAAAAGAAAACTGAGACAATTGATATAGGAGCAAGCTAAGGACAAATAGACTTGTTCCGGAGCACAATGGAGAAAGGAGAGTACTTGGGAAACATGACAAGGTCGTCACGGCAAGAGGGATCGACAAACAGCAACACAATTTTCCCCAGCGTTGAAAGGAGACAAAAAGAAAAATAGCTACACCCCGACTACTGGACCACCCCAATGATATCTGGACATGAAAATTCGCAAGCTATCTCTATAAATTTAAGAAAATAAACAGCCCTTTATCTCCGTTTGCAGCACCGAAGAAGACGCCGAATATTACCTGTACCAAATTCAATACAGAAAAAGAACCTTTGCGAAAGACCATCACCATCAGCAGAATGGCCGCCTATCTCTGTAAATTAGTCCGTCATACCAAATCATTTGCATAACTAGAAGACTTTGCCTCAACTACGCTTAAATGAACAAGTCCGTAATTGCCGTTTTATTAACGGTATTTATTGATTGTATAATTAAAGGTTTAGGGTTCCGGGCTCTTTTCTTCTTCTTAGTTAGAACATTTTAGATAATATAAATATATAGAAAAGAAAATCACGGAAATAAAAGTGTGCAAGGGAAAATCAACTTTGGAAAGAACTTTTGTTTTAGGTTTTAAAAGTAAAAATATTGAATACCCTTGAAAACCGGTCTCGCCTGAAGGAATATATTTGAAGTCCCTTAGATTTATAAATTCGGTTAAAGTATGGGGTCTTCCTCAGAAACGACGGGGAGGCGGAATGGGAAAACTTAAACAGCCATTTAAGACCAATCGAATAATAAAAATGCGTTAAAAACGGATTACAATTGCAAAGTTTTTATCGTAAGATCTCTTCTATCTTATTCCCATCTCTCACTGTTTTTCGAGAGAATGTCCAAATCAAATTCCAATTATTTCCAACTCTTTTCAGGGTTAAACCTAACCTGTTTTAATTTAGCCCTTCTCAGGGCAAACCACTACTTGAATTGAAGTAACTGCCGACGGCAATTGCCTATTTAGGAAATCTTGACGAAGATTTACAGAGTTAAGATCATAAAGTCATTTATAAATCAATGTATGCAAAAATGAATTCAGATCTCATACACAGAAACTTTCAATATATGTTTATTGACGGACGTGAGAGGTAAGACATTTTGATACAACAGTCTGATACATTTCTGGAGGCAGTTGGGCAAAAAAATGGAACGAGTATCTACACCGCATGTAGATGCATCTGTACATGGATATGTCTTATGATGGCTATTTAAACACACTCGCAAATTGTCAGGGAACGCTTATTTATTAATTTGAGGATCTTTTTATTTGGAAGCTCATTACAACCGCGTCACGTTGCAGGCGTCATAAACGACTATCGCGTCGCGTCACAGGCGTCATAAACGACAATCGCGTCGCGTCACATACGTCAATCGCGTCGGGTCATAAGTATCAGTCGCGTCAGGTTCATTCGCGTCGCGTCACACGCGTCGCGTCATAAGAATCAATCGCGTCGCGGTTTCAAAAACACATGCCCACCAGTTCGTTCTCGCGTATCCTTGGTAAACATTGCACCGATGCACGGTCGTGGTAACACACACACGCACGGTCGTGGTAACACACACACGCACGGTCGTGGTAACACACACACGCACGGGCGTGGTAACAATTTCCGTGTTAAACTTTCGGAATGACCCCCCCAGCCGTAAGACATATCCATGTCAAAAAGGTTGTAACCATTGCTTGGGCAGGAATGGCGGCACTTCTCCCACATGAACTCCTGTCCTGACATAAAACATCCGGGTTTCTGTTAGATTTAGTTGACGACCGCGTCACACTGAATTGTACACGTGAAATGAAAAAAGCCAAGAAACAGATATTTTCATCTGGGGTGAAGAGATTTCCCAAACACTCATTAGCCACTATGGGTAAGGACATTTAGAGATGTTTTTAATGACGATGCATGACGCATTGCTGGAAAAATTTTTATATTTGGTGGTGACTTTCGATAAGTTTTATCAGTCGTAAAAAATGGTCAGGAGACAAATTAATAAAGCAAGCTTAAAAAATAGTTTATTATGGAATAACTTTTAACAATACAAATTGTCAAGAATATGCGTGCAAATGGAGATTCCAATGAATTCTTGCTTATTAGATAACGGAAATAATATCATAAAAAAACTTTTAATTGAAAAGTTTTATCGATTGGATTTATCTGAGGAAGAAATGAGTAATATAGCAATATTAGCAGCTAGAAATGATGAAGGGGAAAAAATCATATTATTGCGAAACGATTACCAGGGGAAATAATTATGCGTGTTTCCATAGATCATGCTGAGTCTATGGTTGTGACAAAGCCGACAATGAAAACATAAGTTTAGATGAGATTAAACATAAGCAGGATGTATAGATATGCTATTGACAAATTTATTTATAGGGGACGGTTTATCCCCCTAACCATCTCTAACGGTTTATGTAATGGAACCCGTTTGATAGTAAGCAAAATTGATAGGGGATACGTTGACGTAGTCAACTACTATAAAAAAATATACTTGTTAATTTTTCCTTGCTAATTAAAAACTAACTTTTAAGTTGCAGATTTTTAATGATTTTTTTGTAAGAAATAAATTGCACGAATAGGGATATTGCCAATTTTGTAGTATTTACTTTTCTTAACATCTTTATTGTTATTATAAATTGCATTAAAATTTGATAGACGTAATTGTTTTTTACTAAAGGCAAATTTAATTAAGGGATTTTGAAAAATAAAAGGTTTTAATTCCATAATTTTTTTTATTGGGCAAAATAATTTTTAAATAATATCGTGTGTGATGTCCTCTCTTAGCTAAAAGCTCTGTGCACCTGTTAGGCATATTGTTAATATAGGTGTCACTGATTTCATAATGAATTTCATTTTATAGTTGTTGCAACATTGCAGTCAGGTCAACTGGCCGCGGACGGTGATCGAAAAGCTTCTGCAACGCTTCTCGCATGTGCTCAATAGGACTGAGGTCTGGACACAATGGGGGAAGGGGCAGATGGGAAATTCCCAGGTTTCTTAAACACTGATGGACAACTTTGCCTCCGTGAGGTCCAGAATTGTTATCCCAGCCAACGAGATCTTTAGTTTGAGGGATGTATTCCGTGATAATTTCTTGGGTATAACGGGTTGCGGTGAAGTTGCCTCCAACTGGACTCCAGTTCGTCCTCTCGTGTAACCCCCAGCCCAGACCGTTACACAGTCTCCTCCAAACTGCACTAAAGGAACCACAAACTGGGGTATTGAAGACCCCTGTTCTCGGTAGACTCTTAGACGCCTGCTATCGCCACACAGACAGAAACGCGACTCGCCAGTAAACAAATCAGCATTCCAATTGGTGTTCGCTCCTAGGCGCTGCTGCATGGCTGCACGTCATCTCAAAGTGGCATACTTTATGTAGCCATGCCAAAACATCTTGCACTTCATTTAGGATCTATATCTATCTATGGAGAGGGTTCCGTCTTGCTGCAAAGACAATATTTCTGTCCTCCCTTAGCATCATAATGCCCTAAGCTCCATTACCAGGCCTTCTATTGGCTCTTCCAGCCTTTCGGAATCCTGGGTAAAGCCCCGGCGACCAAATTATTAGAGACGCCAACTGCCTATGCGATACCACTTTCCGGGATAATTGCAATAATTTTACGAACTTCTCGTTCAAGATGATGTCTTTCC
Source organism: Cimex hemipterus (assembly GCA_039619505.1). Taxonomy (NCBI): domain Eukaryota; kingdom Metazoa; phylum Arthropoda; class Insecta; order Hemiptera; family Cimicidae; genus Cimex; species Cimex hemipterus. The sequence goes on along the minus strand of CM077105.1, from coordinate 25,174,589 downwards.
ATGATAAGGAGAAAATAACTGGACTAAAATTGAGAAAAGATGTTTATTTACAAAACGAGTACTATTCATGTTTACCATTCTAGTAAATCCGTTGTTAAAAATGAGGATTAAAATTTGTTCGTTTTTGGTTTGCATTTTCTTTTTTTTTTAATCCAACTAACTAGAATATATCGGTTGATTTAATTAAAATTAACAGAATAAGAATAAATTACAAATAACCTTATTAATTTTTTTCTACTATTGCTTGGAAAATAAGGCAATTGCCTTAAAGTTGTGTCCAGAATTTTTATCTCGACTGTTCCGTTTATTTTAACTTTATCGCTTTGCAATATATGTCAGTGCTCAGGTTGACAGTCTCATTATCAATGTTGTTTACAGGAGATCGCCGCTTTGAAAATTATTACACTTTCTATGCGTTTCAAATGTACAAAAAGTGTTTGTCGAAACGGTTCGACCATTTGCAAAAGTAGGACGTGAATGAAATTGATTGTATGAAAACGTATTTTTTTCGATTTTTCTTATATATAGGGCAATGCAATTAAAAACACGTTATCGCGATGAAAACATGTAAAAAAATCAACTTTATGAAAATGTCATTTGAGAAGATAAGGGTCATTCAAACGTACTTTTTATTACTATATTTTTTCCAGAAGTTGGCGATTTGAAAATAATAGCAGTATACATTTCATTAATTACTAAATAAATACGTTTAAAAAGAATACATTCTTAATGAACCTTAACATTTCTATTATTAACCTATTTGCAATAATAATTATATATCCCCAGAGGTCTCAATGGACACTAGAAGCAGAGAAAATTCAGTAATTTACATAAATTTTTAAGTGAATATATTTTATTTAGAATATGGCATTTTGTACATTACATGGAACATTCCTTGGGTTGAAAGTTTGTGGGCCGTGGGACCAAGTTGGGAGGTATGTCCACTGACGAAAAACAGGCTAGCACCCTTAGCCTACTGGGTGGAAATATTTTTTTTTCAGGGACAATAAGTGAATCTCATTGGGGAGATGAAGTCAAAAGTCATTTATATGATGATGAACATCCAATGGAAAAGTCCAAACCTTCTCTGTAGATCTGGACAAAACATTCCCAGGCCACCCTGTCACCACCCATGACCTGTGCCAACGATCCAGAACCCAATTCCACCCCACCACTGGTGTTCCCAGGTTCATTAGTTCTTGTAGGTAAATTCTTTGAGTTTTATTTATCTTTAGCCTATTTTTCACCCAATGCAAGGTGGTTTTCCACAAGGAAGTATCCTAGGCCCAATCTTCTACTCCATCGGCATTGCTGTTACACGTACATATCCAAACACAAACATAACTACACGGATGAAACTGTAAACTTATCAACACACTCCTATACTACCCTAGCCACAGAAGCAATCCAACGTTTGAATCTACTGGTGCAATCATTGGTAGATCAGGTTGAACGGACAAAAAAGCCAACAAGTTACTTTTTGGTATAAATGTCAAATCTGCAGTGCACAAAATAATAAGACCGGCATCAAACCAAATCCAAAATCAACACTAAACAAACAAAAAACTAAATGATTACAAAACACTCATCAAACCTATTTGGTACCTACCAAAGTTTACGGCCAATCATGGTAGGCAAGGGTGTTTGTGAAAACATTAATAATTTAATAAAGAAAAACAGGGAAAAGCAGAAACAGTTTAAACTATAAAATAAATATAAACCACTTTGGTGATTGAGTGGTTAGAGTGTTCAACTTGGGTTTACCACGCTTGAGGTTCTGGGTTCAAATCCCAAAAATGCTCATGCAATTTTAATTAGTAATAATATCTTGAAATTTTCTCATGTGTCTTGCAGGCCAATGTACATACATTTTCATGATTACTGATCATCTTTGTCTAATTGGCTTGATCTGCCAAAGTAATCACAGATCAATCCAGCAAGGTAGTCCAGGTTAATCAGTACAGATCAAAATATGTGAAAAGTAATGTCAAGTGGTTTGACTGTTGCTAACAGTTCCTAACTTCAAATGATTGGTATAATTTAGAAAAACAAGGAAAAATACAATTCATAGAAATATGGAGCAGAGTGAGTCAATATTGACCGAGGGAAAGAGGTTCTTGGTTGCACAATAAAAATATACTTTTGATAAAATATACAAAAATCTTTCAAATAATTATATTTTTTTATATGTAATTTGGTAATATTAACTTTTATGACTTTTTAATCAAGAACAAAGAACATAAAAAGTCTTTCTGTTACAGTTTTACTTTATCGTTATTTTTGAATGCATTATTTTTAAAGTTTTAATTTTTAATATTTTAAGTTAGATATATTGCTGTAAATCATTTTAAATCAGGTAACTTGGTCATCTCTAATCATCCCTCCTGGTTAAAGAAAAAGATACGATTGACAAAATATAGCACAAACAGATCACTAGAGATACTGAAACATATCTGAATCAGAATTATTGAAAATTACCAAATTAAAAGTTTAATATATCATTCTTTCCAAAAGGTAGATTGGGGATGAGGCCAATAACATTTCCTTTGGAGTTTTCAGCAGAATATACCACCTTCATCAAGGATCTGTATTAACAAATTAACATAGGTAATTAACATAAGCCGAAAGCTCGACAAGAAAATAAATGTTGTTTCTGCCTTCCTGGTCTCATCCCCAATCTACCTTTTGTAAAGAAAAATACATTTAAACTGAGAAGGCTGATCAATAACCAAAGAAAATTTTAATATATCACACAATATCTCACAAACCTTTGTGATTATTGGACATGTGATAAAAAATATATTGTTATTTGCACATTATTAATAATTTGACTATTTACAGCACTTTGCATAAAAGCAGAAAATAAATTACTAAAGAAGAAAATATTAACAATTAAAAGCAATACAATTTAATAAGCTTAACCTCGTTGAAAATTTTCTTTTCATGAAGTTACTTATTTTCAGTTTGTTTAAATAAATTCCAACGATTTTGTACAGTATTTAAACATTGGCCATTTTGTTTTTAACAGGGCGTCGTTCTTGGTCTTCTCGGTTGGGCACCGACAGGAGGCTGAGCACGAATGAAGAACGATGGAGATCAGCAGTGACGGGGAAAAAGAAAATTCTTGCCCTTATTTTGACACTTGACAATATTTGATATCGCGTTGAAATCAGGGTGCGGCGGAAAATGTCAAAGACAGAATGGCTGGTTTTGTTCCTCCTGTTCATCGCTTACCTTTTCCTCGGTGCGAGCATATTCTACAAGATAGAGAGGGATCTCGAAGAGGAGAAGAGAGGCCAGGCTGAAGCTGACCAAAAGTACCTCAGAGGTATGCCTTAAAATGTACTTATTCAAATAAATATATTTTTTCGTCCTTCTTAAGTGGGGTAATAAATAAATTGTGTATGTTCAAGCTAATGTTGTTGAAATTTTAAACACATTAACATAAATCATTACGTATATTATTACTTTGTGCTAAATTAGAGTCCTGAAAGTTTTGTAAATTTTCATTTGCATTGTTGTAAACGAATTTGTAGAAATCTGATGGTGTAGGGCCACTGAATGTATTATCGCGACTAACGATTAAGATTAAATCATTCATAACAAACCAATTATCAATAGATTTTCTCCAGACCAGAATTTTCTAATTTAAGCAAGAAAACAAATCTCAATTACAATAAATTAATTCATTAAAATAATTTTACAAGTCAATTACTTATGATAAACCAAGTGCAACTTGTATGTAATTTTAAACGTGTAAGGACACACTACTTCACTAATCTTCACTCGGGTCAATACAATTTTTTGAAGATTTCTACAAATTTGTCTATGAGTCCACACCATTGTTCTCATCATAATTGCTGTGATCTGAATATTGTTTTCAAACAATTTTTTTTTGTTTTGAACAAACATATTTGTTTACTAAACTCCCAATTAAACTGATTATACTGGTATATTCATTATGAACATTAAATTTCACATTTTTTTTTTACTACTTGGTACTTAAGCAAAAATAAAAAATGCATAAAATTATGGAATTGCAATAAATGTTCTATTGAGATACAAATTGTCGAGATAAGAAGAACAATATTTACACTAATTGATTGGACACAGTGGACTCTGAGATGCCGCATTCAAGAGGAGACAAGAGGCTTTCAATTAATCTGCGAATTATGTGGGTTAGCCCAATCTTACAAGTATTATAATGGGCGTATTACTTGAATTTGTTGACCTTATTTTTTCGTGGAAAAACCGAACATAGCAGGAAAAAAACTCTTGTGTTGCATTTAATCGTAAACAATCTCAATTCTTAGCAATTTTAGTGACAATCATTTTATTCTGAAACCCAACAACACTTTTTATAAATATCTTCTATTCAGGGAAAGCATTGTTGAAAATATTGTTTAGTCTTGAAGCAACATAGAAAATTGACAAGATATTATTTTTAATCTAAATTTTGTTTAATCTATAAAAACATGAAAACCACTTGGACCACATCACCTTTCATCCAATAGCATTCTTCAATATAAAAGGTAAATTGTTAATGAAAATGATGGAGTGTAATATTTCATATTGCAATGGTATAACTCAATCTGATTTACCTCACTACTTAACAAACAGAGCTAGTTTTGGTATGAGTGTTTTTGACCGGATTTTGCCAGCCAAATTGCTAAATTTAAAAATTGTTAATCCATCAAATTTTGTTTGATCATAAAACATGCCCTGTGCAAATGAAAACACTTAGATGACAATATAAATACCCAGTGTCATGCTAAGCAAAACAAAAATTTGGATGTTTCCCCACATTATTTATTATAAGGAACTTGAAAAAGGTTATAAATACCTGATATTAAATTTGTTATACTTTCATGACACAAATTCTGGAGCTCTACATCGAAATCTATTAAATACTATAAAGAATGTACATTATAAATATGTGGTTTGAAGAAAGTTGCAAAGAACTAAAAAAAAAGTTGTAAAATGCTGGGAAAGAGCGAATAAAAACACCCTAATTATGGATTAATTTTTTGTTAAATTTTTACAAGGGTTTGTAATAGAAGAGGTCGTATCAACCCCCAGAGTGTTGGGATTTGTGAAAAAAAGCCTGTTTGTAAGTATGTTGGGTTCGAATTTTGTGGCATTCAGGAACATTCCCCATTTTTTCCAAGTGGATGGAATAAATAATTGTCTAACAGAAAGGGAATATTTATTTTAATTTACAATCATTTTTTTTATTTTTAAAAATTGTGTATAAAAAATTGCATGATACCGTTAATGACATTTTGGTTTATACATTGGTAGAGGTGAATAATTAGTTTTTAAAAATCCCAATGGATTATAAAAATCAATGGATTCTGGATTTTATAAAGCTGGGGTAAAATATTCTACAATAATTTAGAAGTGTTTAAAATATAAAATTTTTGAATAAGCTAATAAAAATTACTTAGTCTTTACTTTCTTATGAAAATGAATCACATTAAAATAATATGCAGTTTATTACCAGAAAGTGTATAAATATAAATGAATATTTTTTCCATTTCTTTATGTTGTGTATCATGAATGAAACTATACGGAACTGAAAAAATTTTTTTTTATAGTTGACCAAATAGTGTTCAAGTAGACACAAAAGAAAGAAAAAGTATAAATCAGTGAAATTAAACAGACAAAATAGGAACTTCATAATCTCACAAATTTAGATGAAAATTCATCTATGCTGACTGGATTGTTTGTCTTTTCATCGAACCCAACCCAGGCATTCGATTCTTCCGTGAAATCGATATCGTTAAAGACTGAATTCGATTCGTCATTCTTTCCTATCCAACCATTCTGCAAATTAAAAATAATTTATTTACACAAATAAAAACTAAGCTCACGATATAAAATGTACAAAATCTACCTGCGGATCAAAATCTACAGGCTCAACGCCCCTGCAGTCGAACGCTACCAAGGTTACATCCTTGACACTCCCACTCTCGCCAATATCTATTGGTTTGATTGAGTCTTTGATAACATCTACAAAAGAAAGAAAACAATGGCTTTCCTCTAGTTTAAAACTGTGTAAATAACTCAAAAGTGTAACAATAATGTTTCGTCTACTAGTCTTTACATTTATCTCACTAAAATCAAAATGTTTATTAGAGGTAAAAATGCTGGTAAATATAATGCAATGATGACAAAATGAACAATTTTTTTTTTTTTGAAGGAATGGCAAAAAAGATTTAATAAGTGCATAAAATTAACGCAGAAAAATTATTGACCAGCAATGATTAACGATTGACAATTTGGATCAGGTACGTGGTCTTAAATGAAGTTCGTACCTTTTTTTTTTTTTTTTTTTTTTTTTTTTTGCCAAGCTTTAGGCTTTTTATCAAGCCTTCTTCAGGGTTCTACGGAAGGATATACAATTGTTTTGATGGCATAGCCTCAAAGTAAAACAATGTTTGCGATGAACTTACAAATACTTAATTTTTCAAAAATAAATAAAAGTGGCACATTCAGATATTTTGGTTGGCCAACCCCCAAGTTGGAAGTTAAACCCTCCTGTATGACAAAAATTACTCCACTTTACTTTCCTTTAAACCAAATTGAAAATTTCAATCTGAAGGTCAGGAGTGGGGAAAAAAAAAGAAAGGAAAAGTAAAAGTCAGGGGTTCAATACAAAAACAACCAAAAATTGAACTGATTCATTAAATATAACCATGCATTCCTATCAAAATTTACAGTATTTAAAGTATTTTCTTTTTTGGCAATTATTTACCATTGGTTAGGTTCTTGATAATAAGCAACTTCTTATAAAATTAGCAAGACACATTCAGCTAAGAAGCGAATCGCATTTGCCATGAGAGTGAAAAAGAAAAACTGGCTAAAAGACAATCTACATGACACTTGTTCAAAAATTTAGTTTTTAGTTTACACATAAGTAATTTACAAAAAAATATTATTTGGATGGATTATTTTTTGTAAATTGCTTATGTATGTCTCTTCGGATGGCAATTTTACCATGAGGTTTTCCATATTTAGGTACTGACGATGGGCCATTAGCACATAGCCATGTAGTAGGCAAAATAAATAAAGTTTCAACTGTGGATTCTTTGGGATTTTTTCAACTTTTTGAATAATAAACAAAATTTTTACCAAAATAGCTTAAAAAAGAGCCAAGTTGGAAAAATGCTAATGTTTATAGTTGAAAAACTGTCATTAAAAAACAAACAAAAAAAATCTGCCAAGGGGCAATTATTAATTGGATTGTATGCAATTACAATTTTTCTGATAGACATAATGTATAAATTTTGTCATGTAGGTAGTACGACATTTAGATCAACCTAGATTGTAGAAAACATCTATTCTAAAAGGGAGAATTAATGAGGAGATCGACCAACAAAATTGCACTTTAATCAATGTAAGAACATCTTTTAACAATCCTTGGAGAAAGCAAAGTGGCTAGAGCAGTAGTGGATTGAGCTGAAGGTTGTGAGTTTGAAACCTGCTTATTACACCAACTTTTTCATTTCAATCAAGACCTCACATATAGAGAATAATTATTTGAAGGATGTAATTTGGTCAGTCAGGCCACTAAGCTTAATGGATATTCACTAATTCCGTGGTCTGCTTGACCAATTAATATATTACAATTAATTAGGGTTTTTAATTGAGATCAAAAAGTCAATGGCATGAGAGGGATTCGAACCCACAATCTTCGGCTCAATCCACCACTACTCTAGCCACTTGGCAAGCAGACCACGAAATTAATGAATTTAATGATTTGAAATGAAGTATATTTCACTAAAGCTCTCCGTGGCTATTACATTTGTCGTTGAGAATCCAATCCAATTACATAACTTTCGAAAACTGGCAAAAAGGAGGGAAAATTCAAAAGGTGCGGTTGAGATGGGAAGTTGATGTCCGAGTGGAACGAGGTCACGATATCTCAAGTGGTAGGGCATCCTTCATCTTTTTTGTTGATGTATAGTGTAGTGTTCTAGACTTTATACATGTTTAATTAGTTATAAGCATTGTATTGTATAGCTTTTTCTCCTTATGTTTTTTTAAATTTTTATTTTTCTATTCAAGAAATGTGTTTTTGACCCATAAAAAAAAAAATAATTTTGCAAATAAACAATTTTGAACTTGTTGGATTTTCATCGGCAGTTTTTCAAATTGCTCACCTGTAGTGCCTTTCTAGTATATTTGACCAGTAGACTCTTGCCTTATTTTGTACGCAACTCGTTTTTTCATTATTTTAATTAATTGTTTAGTCTTCATTAACACTCCCACTACCTAATTTTGCTATTTATTTTGAAGGATTTCCCCTCATCAACTCATGCTTTGAGAAACAATATACACAATAATGATGGTTGTACGAAAGAGTACAAAACTAATTCTAGGTAATAAATAAATATAAAAAACTTTTGTACCCAAGGTGGCAAGATTTGAGCAGAATTTGCATTTCATCTGGAAATTGCACGTCGAATGGCCTTTCTTTCCTTCGATCTGTTCATTTTCGTTGATTGAGTGCCAGTTCTCGTCTGTTTCGTTGCATTGTGTGCACTTGAGCTGGACCAAAAAAAAAAAAAAAAAAAAAAAACAGAAAAGTTTATCACATTTGAATTTCAATTTTTATAAATCTTTGTTTACCTTGAGATTCCAGTCGAACTCTGGGCCGCAGACTGACAGCCGGCTAATGTTTTCTGCGAGGAAAGAAACTTTCAACGCTATTTTCTGTAATCAACTCCAAGTTTTGAATTAATTCAATTGTCTGGCCAAAAGGTAGAGTTTTTTTGTTTTTTTTATAAAGATGGGAAATCGAGCACATACTCACCACCATCACTGTACAGTAATAAATGTCTACTTCAAAAGTTCAAAACAATCGACATTATCAGATAAGCACGTGTAAAATGACAACAAAGATAAAGAGCATGTTGTCTCAAACTCAAATAGGAAGGATGTGTCGCGGTTATAAAAGACTCCATTGCTTTTAATTGCTTGATCTTGATTCTTCAAGATCTTAAAAAATAAATAATTACATAATAATAAAATTTTATCAACAATTTTTCCCCGAGCGCATGCGAAATATAACAATACACATTCAATATCATTCATATAAATAAATATACCTATATACATTGTATTAATTTTATTTAGTAGATGGATTACTCATATTCCTCCATCGACCTACATACAATAATCAACTAAAATCTAATTGGGATCGTTGGGATACTTTTATAAATATTCTGCCATCGTCCCAAGTCATGTTCACAGATTGAAGGTCGATAGGGAAGCTATTTCACCTTCAGCCACTCCCCATTCACTCTAATAAATACATTCACTCTTACAAAACACATGTTTTGAAATTCCTCTAAGGATCAGAACAGGGAACTCTGAAACTCGCAACTTTAAATCATTCTTAAATCAGGCGGCAAGCCTACACGCTCCCTGTATGGAGACAAGGCATGACATGCCTCTATTATGTGGGACACATTGAGCAATCTTTTTCCGCATAAGGGACACTTGCACATTTTTTGTTAGTTGTATTAAATGTTAGAATTAAAAATTAAAAATATTGTTTTAAACAGTTTAAAAAAAGCTGAATTTGTAGCAAATAATCTCAGCCAATATTGATATTTCTTAAGATTTTTGAAATGACAGTATTAATTTGGGATGTTTAAGGGTCAACAAAGTAGCTGAATCTCCGCGCCCTCTGTGTATTTTACTTCTTCTGGTTTTTCTTGTATATTTTTTAACCTGCAGCTATTTGAGTGTCTTGTCACTGTTCGATACATCTCAGGGATTAAATTTTTATAATCATAAAGTTATAAATTAGTTATTTCAATCTATTAGTACAACTAAACATGGGTAGCTGCCAATTGTCAAATTGAATACAATGGCAAAATTGGTAAAAATATGTTTTTGTACGAACTTTTTTAAACATAATTTATAAATTTATTGTTTTCTGTACAAAAATATACATTAAGGAAATAGTGTAGTTATGTATAACAGATCTGTCGGACCAGGAAGCAGTGAGGAGAGAAACCAGCTTGTGCTGGAACTCTCTTTTTCAATTGGTGGTAATAAAAGTTCACATAATTTTAAACGGCGTGGAGGATTGTAAGGGTTAAGGAAAGAGTTAGTGCTAGTGGGTGGAGGGATAGTTTAGAGTGAAAATTGAGGAAGAGAGTTCAGATAAAAGCTTTCATAAATAGGATTTTAAATCTTTATAGATCATTTCTTTGGTGAAATAGAAGGGAGCAGTGAAAGTATGGGGGAGAACTTTAGATTAAAAGAATTGAATTTGTTGGATATTGAATGCATTGACTACAAAAAATAATTGGATCTCAGTATGGTCATTGCTATTTCTTTGAAGAACTCAGTCCGAACATTGCCAAGGACTGTAACTACTACTAAATCTATTTTATTTTGCTAAGAAATTTAAATCCTCTTATAAAAATTTAAGGATGTCAATTTGTAAACATCTTTATTTTCTTTAAACATCTTTTTCAATTTTTGAGATAATTTTTTTAATGCTTATTTTAAATTACATCAAAACTTATTTTAAATGTTATGTTTAAATAAACATAATTTTTGTAACAAATATTGATTTTTACAAAAAAAAAAAAAAAAAAAAAAAATTCCCTTGAAGTAAACAATTTTTTTTCCAAATTCAATTGAGTGGACTGAGGGTCATTCTTCACTAGTGTCTTTAAATTTTACCTGTTTTCAAACATGCTTATCCTTTATCTAGAGTCCGGGATATCGAGTACCCTCCGACCTGGACTCAAGATAAAGGATAAGCATGTTTGATTGGATTTGTAAATAGTGGCATGTATGTATTTATTGTATGAGTGAGTGTGTGAATGACTAGTCTTAGGGAACGTAAGGGCGCCGAAATGACCAAAGAAGTCGATGGCGCCCGACCAGAGCCCAACCAAGGAGTCGCTTATGCACCAAGGTGGGTGACTCCCCCTGACCTATCAGGGAGAGGTCAGAGATCTCCTAGGAGGTCTCGCAATTCTAATTCTAATTCTAACAGGTAGTATTTTGTGACTAAATAATTGATATTGTGCCTCAGCTCAAGAAATTTCAAAATATGAGTACATTTAATATTTAGAAATTATGATTATTCGGAAACTGTGAGGTGTGTCTTGGTCTGATGAAGGTTTCAGAAAAACATTTCCTTTATCATGGCCAACGTTTCAATCTTGATAGAGATCATCTTCAGAGTGCGGAATTTGCAAACATTGTATAAATTTAACAAATACATGTAGGATGTGGAAAAAAGTGAATTTATGCAATGCAAAATATATATATATATATTTTTTTAATATTCAATCAAAGTACTCACTCGAAGTGTTTGTTTTCTGCGCAATTGTGCCATTCTTGCATGTCGTGTTGAGAGTGCCAGTGAGATATTGCCGTTTTATGTTTATATACATTGAATTTTGAAGGAGTGGATATGGAAGTCGGTACAGAAAGCCATTTTTGTATAAGGAGTCGGCTTCTTTGATGTGAAAAGATTCAGTGGTTCAGCCAGAATATACTTTCAGGATTATACAGGCGAGGATAAGTGGGAAAATTGTTGAAAAATTATACTATATAAAAATGTTCGATGCGTGGAATATGATGAATGTTTTATAGGTTAGATTATATGTTTTGTGTGATGTGATGATATATGTTATCGATGTTTTGAAATTATGCCAAATGTTTGCTATGTAAAGTTTTTCTAAACCATGAAATTATATTCTTCTCTTCACTGCAAGTAAATCAATAGATTATAGATTCTAAAATGGGTTGCATATTACTCTTGTTGGGTAGGTAAGAAATTATCTTAGGACATATTTATATAATTGTAATTAATATGCAGTCTGAAATGCTTCAATTGCTAATATGTTTTTTTTTTTTTTTAAATATACCAGATAGTCCTTTTTAACCTTAGATTTTAGCTTAGTAAATAACTTCTGTTTAGTAAAATAACTTTGGCGGGGAAAATCCAGATTGTATTATTATAATTATTATTATTATTTTTTCAATTGTCACTAATGACTGTGTGGCAATGTTGTACATATGATTTTTTTTGCCTATTTCAATCTTTAATTGAATGTTCAAATCTGATTAACATTTCTTTTTCAGAATTACTGACAAAGCAGTACATGTCAATCAATAACGATGTGACTGTGAATGATCTGGCGATGAAACTTTCCGTATATTGCAAAGATAATTTTGCCAAAATACTTGAAGTTGAAACAAACACAACTGAAGTCGAACCCCAGCCATACACATGGACCTTTTACAATGCTTTCTTTTTTGCTTTAACAACACTCAGCACAATTGGTAAGACCTGAATGCACTAATTTTTTTCTGTTAAGCATAATTTTATTTTGTTTATATGTGCTGCGATAGGCGCAATAAGAAGGTTTTATTAGTTTGTTGCTTCTTATTCTTTTAATATTGTTCAAAATTTGATTTATTTTAAAATTTTTAGGTTATGGGAATTTGAAACCCTCAACAGATATGGGAAGGATCATTATGATTTTTTACGCTTTATTTGGCATCCCATTTAATGGGATTGTCCTGGCACAGATGGGTGAATTTTTTGGCTCTGTTGTAAGTTGTCAATATTTTCCCTGCCTTGCTTAATTTTTTGCCTTATAGTTACATTTTGATTTGAAAAATTTTGAAAATATAACAATTGATTGAATTTTTAATCTAATATTTTACCTCCTTGCTTAATTTTTTGTATAAATATTAACTTTTTTTTGTGTAAAATTTCAAAAATATTACAATTGATTGAATTTTTAACCTAATTTGTTCCATTTCAGTTTCTACGTGCACATCATCGATATAAAAACCATGTTTACGTTTCAAAAATAAATCTGTTGCTTGATATTCTTATATATCTTATACCAGGAATGGTAATTTTTATAATTGCGCCAACATTTCTATTCCAATATTTTGAAAATTGGACCTTCTGCGAAAGTATTTATTATGCATTTGTCACGCTGACTACAATTGGTTTTGGAGATTTAGTTGCTGGTAAGGTTTAGAATTTGGAGAATATTTATTCAGCTCAACTGACGTGATTTTATTATTTCAGGTCAGTCGACAGACGATTCTCCAGGGGACACAGCTTACAAAATATTCCTTCTGATATGGATCATGTTTGGCCTGGGGTATCTTGTCATGATTCTTGGCTTTATTTCTAGAGCGATGAAATCAAAAAAGCTCAACAGAATCGAGAGAAAACTTGCCAATACATTAAAGCAGACACATTCTAAGATCTGGCATGAGTTCATCGAAGATATAAACTACCTAAGAAGAGCTCTTAATGAGACTTACATTAATAAAGTCAAACCTATCTACAAGGATAAGAAACCGCTTTTGAACGAAAGGAGACTTACGGTATCCATGCCGGATCTCACAGAATGGCCGCAGCTTAGGCGAAAGTCAGAAATAGAAAGAATGCAGGACAGATACGAGAGGATGGGGGGCATTAGGAGAAGAAGGGCTTTTTCAGAACATGATAATAATTTCCAAGTGGAGGAAAGTCTCCCTCGCGTTATGTCGGAAGGGGCCCTGGGCGACATTGACAAAATAGCTACTTTCAGAGATAAACCTAGACCTTCCCTAGCAGCCATCGATCATGAGACGGAAGAACTTCTGGCAAACATTGTGAACCAGAGAAGACTTTCAGTTTATGAAGATCCCACAGATACTGTAAGTGTTTAGATTTAAAACCATCGTATAACATCTGTAAGCTGTTAAACGGTTGTCAGAAATTCCATTGGTTTAGAAATTTACATAAAGATTTATTATCAACTTAAAAAAAATCAATCTATTGCATTGTTCTCAGCCAGCACCTCAACAATAAAACAAATTCACAAAATCATAACAACTTTCATTTTATTTAAATATGTTCAAAAAATTTAATGGTAAATATTTTTTTCATACTGAATATTGATTTTTGATGGTCTTTCTGTTACATTTTGTTTCTTTGACTGTTACTCGCACATTGTTGAACATTAAATATTCTTTTTTTTTTCAGTTTAATTTTTGTTATAATAAAAAAAAATCATTATAATTTGGCAAATTTCGTTAACACTTTTATTGTATAAAATCTTAATTGTATAACATTTTAAAAACAAACTTATTAATTTATGGTTATTTTGTTCTGTGCTTTTAATACAAAAAAATACTGAAATGCCATGATAAGTTCATAGTCGGTAAGATTGTAATAATCTCACAATATATAAATAAACAAAAACTGGCGCAGTTATGTAAAACATTTAATTGCTCTTTGCTATTTACTTTGAGTGTGAAGCGGTTACATAAGAGATGATAATCAGTGTTAATCCTGGCAATTGGTCATAATTAAACCTGAGATGGCGCCAGTTTATAAACTATGCCAAATTTTGTCTTTTTATTTCTTTTCTTGGAACGGTGTGTGTTAGTTCGTTCATAGAAAATTACAGTAAATGAATTTCTGTCTAAATCCAGTTGAATTGATGTACAAAAGTGAATGTTTTCACAATTTTTTAAAAGGGGAAATAGGTTTCATGCTATCGGCGAAAAGTAATAATGAAAACTTATAGACCAGTTTTATTGAATCCTTTTATTAATATTTTTTTAAATGAAATTTTGGTAGGACGGAGGGATACACCTGTTTACAGACGACGAAATCCTCCACAGCGAGCAGTACAACACGAAAAACAGTTCAAGCAGTTGGACACCGAAAAGAAGCAGAGCTGCATCGGAAGTACAGTACTTACCTGATTCTACTCTTGGCTACGATCGCCAGAAAACTTGGGCTGGCGTTGATACTTTACACACAAGAACAATGCTCAAAAATATGAAGTCAGTATACATTTTAATAATTTTGATTTAAAGTTCTCCTCATGTTAGAAGTTATGAATTAGTAATTTTAACTTATTCATTGTTGAGTTAATTAATTCCAAGTTAAATTTTTCAATTGAAATTATAGATCAAAGGAAGGAGATTGGGAAAGTGGAGAACTGAAAGAAGGCAAACAAGAGAACAGTTTCCGCCGTTTGTCAATTGCTGCGATGAACTTCTTCTCAGGTGAGAGGAAGAAAAAGTTATCTAAGGACAAACCCAAAAAGGAGAGAAGGACAGGAAATACATTTTCGAGGACAAATTCAACTCATCGCTTTTCTTTGCAAGAGAACGAGCCAAGATATGTTTATGACGATGTAAACTTTTACACGCAGAATAACAGAAGGCCAAGTTTACTTGATGTTTTGCCATCTGCCGGCACAGGGAACAGTACTCCAATGAGCCCTGTGTTAGAACAAACTAGCCTCGCTGATTTCTTAAGGGTAATGTCAACTTTAAAGAAGCTAGAGGAAGAGCAAGGAACAAGCCCCACAGGGAACCGGAGTCGCCATCCAAGTCTTAGTTATTTATTCAATCCTCAACCTTTGCCCAGGGAACTGCTAAGAACGAGAGAAGCATCTGCTTCGACTGGCAATCTCAACAGGGAGAGAAGGTTTTCCCAGGGTCTTCCTAGGCCAGAGCAAGCGGCTCACAGACGCAGGGCGATATCAATGTCTCGTGACATAAATAAAGAATTGCCCAAAAATTCTCAAGCTGGTGGTAGATTTACACCTCCTACGAGAGCGTTAAATCCTCCGATTCCTCCTACTGTTGTTGTAACAAGCCCGGACGGTCATCATCGCTTCAGTGTGCACAATGTTGCCTCTCAAAGAAATGAAAATTTACTAGGACCGAAGAGAAGAGGAGAGAATATTCCCGAAACGATTAGCAGGCAATAAATATTCTAAATAATTCTGCATTTTAACATCAAAAAGTACCATTTTACATTTATATGCATATGAAATAATACTATAGACTGTCAAGTCCAAAGATATTGGTTAACAATTAATTTTAATCTGTTGAAAATTATATTAATATTTAAAGTAATTCTGTATATAAATGCTTTGTTTTAAAGTTAGTGCATTTTTAAAGTGATAATAATATTTGTGACCTTCCACATTATTTATTTAGCAAGTTAATTATTTATGTATATTTTTTGTAAATAAATAATATTAAGTATGGTATCTAAATAGATATATAGTTATATTTATTAAATTTAATAATAATCGATGCTTGGAACAATTTTCTCAAAAGATATATAACAACCTAAATAACATGTGCATTGTTTTAATTACTTCAATAAACATATTTAAATAATAATGCAAATTCATAAAAAAACCTGCTTTTTTTTCCGTACGAGTGGTACAGAATTTTCCGGTGGAGTTTTCATTCCTGTGGAAAATAATTTCAATATTTTTAAAATCTGTCAACAAAAGGTGGATACGTAAAGGTATTGTTGCAAACAAAAAAAAAAAAAAAAAAAAAAAAAAAAAAAAAAAGGTGCATTTCAATCTAAAATGGCGTTTTATTTTTTAAATTTTCAACAGGAAAATTAATCAAAAGTTTTGTTTTTTGGTAATTCATTCACTAAAATGATCGTTAAAATATTGAATTGGTGATTTTTACATTCTTTTTTCCACCATATTAAAATATTTTATAATGAATCCAATGATAATAAAATCTATTAAAAGATTTTCTAGAAGTGAATTTTATTTTCCAGGCTGAATAATATGAAATACATACTTTTCAAAGAGTGTAAAGAACAAAAAATCAGTACTATTTAACATTAATATTAATAATAATATCACACAATTTATATACAATTAAATAAATTAAGGAGACAACAGATGTCCTATTACAGAGACCTATGAAAAAAAAGACAATAACAAAAATAAAGCTGAATAATATTGTTATTAATGAAAATATGGGATCAAATTTGTATATACAAAATACGTACAAAATCTGGATGAGATGTAAATTACAAATCACTTGAATGGTGTATTCAATATAAAAAAATACTATTCACAAAATGTTTTGTAAGACATACACCTTTATATAAAAACAAAATGTATATTTCATTATTATACAGAGGTAGAGAACTCAGCTCAGATCTATATCTGCCCTTGTGTACAGCATTTTCCTTAAAACTGTAGCTGTTTTTAAATTTTTTTATTTTTATTTTATATATACAATAGTTGTGTTTTTAGTGGCCTCGCAAAAGTTGTCTAACATATTTTTACAAAGGTACATTTTCTCCTGCAGATATTAGATTTTCTTTTTTCTTTTTTTTCCGTTAAAGCTAGTTTTCTGAGAACGTTTCTTTTTGGCATGTTTAACATTTTATTAATTAATGTTTGAATGACATTTGCTATTGCTCCACACTAGTTTAAGTCATGTAATTTCCTGTGAATTGTTAGTTTGGGGTTCTTGGTCCATAGGAGCCGTCACGACTAGCGTCGTCGTTGCCATCTGGGCGGCCGCCATTTCGCTGAATATTCCTATGAGGTTGTTGATACCGATCAGGTAGCCATCTTCATGGTTGCCGACGACCCAGGAGGAATTATGGTCGATGGTCATTTTCTTCGGTAGCTCCAATGTCTTTGCAAAGTCTATCAGCCAGACATTGGCATTTTTCTGGTCATGGACAAAGAGTAGAGAGCTACCGATCATCTGTGGGAAAAAAATAAATATAAATACAATATATCTACGCGAACTGCTCAAAAATGAATAGGGATATTGCCAATTTAGTAGTATTTACTTTTCCTAGCATTTTTTGTTATAAACTGTGTTAAAATTTATTAAACATAA
The DNA here is from genome assembly GCA_039619505.1 of Cimex hemipterus. Classification (NCBI taxonomy): domain Eukaryota; kingdom Metazoa; phylum Arthropoda; class Insecta; order Hemiptera; family Cimicidae; genus Cimex; species Cimex hemipterus. Next base: position 25,156,898 of record CM077105.1, on the reverse strand, counting down.
TTATAGTTTTTACTGAAGGAGAGTTTAGTTAAAGGATTTTGAAAAATAAAATAAAAGGCTTTAATTCCAAATTTTGTATATTAAGCATAATAATTTTTTTAAGTAATTAATATCACGATAATGCCCTTTGTTTGCTAAAACCTGTGTGCACCAAGGTTGTAATTAATTTCATAAAGACTTTCACTCTACAGATGTTGCAATGCTGCACACAGTTGTTACAGGTGATTGATGATGTCCCACACGTGCTCAACGGGATTTAAGCTTGGAGACACTGGGAAAGGGGCAGATGGGAAATTTTTTTGTACATTGAAGAAAAACTTTTCCTCTATGAGGTCTGGCCATCACTGTCATCCAGAAATGGAAAATCCCTGCCAATGAGATCTTTGGTTTGAGTGAAGTACTTCTCGATAATTTCTTGGGCATAGTGAAACGCGGTGAAGTTGCTTTAACAATACGGAATCCAGTTTGTCCTCTCGGGTAAATCCCCGCCCAGGTTACACCATCTCCTCCAAAGTGTACTAAAGGAAACACAAACATGCTATCACTACACAGACAGAAACGCGACTCCTCAGTGAAGATAACATCATTCCAATTTCACCTGTGCGTGTTCACTTCTAGGTGCTCGCTGTGCCATATTCTCCTGAGCTGCTGGTGATGAGCTGCTGCTGCACGACATCTCAAAGTGGCTTACAATACGAAGCCAAATTGAGTCCATGCCAAAACATCTTGCACTTCATTTAGGATCTGGCAGGCACTATAGAAAGGGTTCCGTCTTGCTGCAATGACAATATTTCTGTCCTCCCTTAGCATCATAATGTACTGAGATCCACTACTAGGCCTCCTAAAGACACAATTCCAGTCTCTTGGAATTAGGCTAAAAGCCGGGACTGAGGAACGCCAACTGCCTCTGCGATATCCCCTTGCGGGTGACCTTGATGTCTCATTCTCACAATAGTCTAAGTTTAAGTCTTTCCATGGTTAAAGAGAACAAATTAAGAAAAGACGAGAAAAGGTGTTTGTTTACAAAATGAGGATTAACATTTGTTTGTTTTTGGTTTGTATTTTCTATTTTGTGTTATCCAACTGACGAGAATGTATCGGTTAATTAAATTAAAAGAATATGAATAAATTACAAATATCCCTAATCATTTTTGAGCAGTTTATTTTAAAAGAAATATAGTAAATAGTTATTTACTATAGGCAAATAGCTTACCTCATGTGTCTGGAAAAATGCTGAAACTTCTAATGTAGCTTTAATTGCCTTAAGTCTTTGAATATATTTGGGCTAAAATTAAGATAATTTATAATAAATAGAAAAAAAAAACCCCTGAATAAATCTCTTACTATTGCATGGGGAAATCCCTCACAGAAATCTCGAAACGCTTCTTTGATTTGTGACTGGGTTCGTGTTGTTTTGAAATCCTTACTTGATTTCCCATCACTTTTCTTAATTCCCTCAATCCTGAAACCAAGCGTAGCCGTAGAAGAAATTGTCTCACGCCACACCATATATCTAAAAGTACAAAAATAAAAATTTACTAAATTGAAAAGCACCTTTAAGAAGCATACTGAAGCCATAAATAGCACTTTTATAATATAACAAATCAATAAGAGTTCTGCTTCTAAATCAACGTTTCGCTTGAATGGTCCATTAATTTTTTTTCCCACCTAGGGCTGAATGTGAAAATGTCAATCTGTTTCAAGCCATAAAAGCCCCAAGATAATATTAGTTTATTATTTATTGTCAATGCATTTCAGCCATACTCATCCTTCATGGCCGCAAAAAGCTAGAATCATTCCAATGATCTGCTAATTCTTTTTTCTTTCTTTCAACTCAACATAAAATGACCTAATATAAATATCATAATAGGTCAGATATGACCAGAAAATATTAAATATAAACCACGATTTATTAGAACATAAATATGCCATTTGTGATTGTTAGGTATTAAATATTAAAATTATTATTAAGTAATGAAATCGTAGAATGGAAAATGTCTTTGGTCGATAAAACAGTTAATAAAGCTCACTTCTAACATAAAACATTTTTGCATAATAAATACGGAATCATAATACGTCGAAATGCCATGAGGGCTTCATCCGAGCTGATTAAAAATTTTAAGATTACTTAGAGATAGAGAATAGATACAGAAAACTGCCGTTACGCCAATTGCAACTTGCCAGGATCAATTAAAGAAATTAAACTTGAACAGTTTGCATCACCAAACTGTTTTGTTTTAATAATCAATATCGGTAAAATCTATAAACAAGTTAGTCATTTTTAATTTTCATTTATTTAAAAATAGTTTTGAAATTGTGAATTTCATTATGTATGAGATTTATGCTAATAGATTCTGATTAATTAGATGTCTCTTTAATAACTAATAATATTGTAGACAACTTAATAGTGAAAGCTGAAATCAATTCATCCTTAATGACAAATTGTTATTATATTTGATTGAATTATAAACTCAGAAATCGTTAAAAAATACTATATAAACTACATGGTGGACATGGTTGTCGTGAAAACAGAAATTAAATGTCACATTAAGCTGATTCATTAACTCGGGGCCATTAAAATTAGTTATATTTACTATACTGGTGAAAGCGGAAAGAATCAGTTTGAATGTCAAATTGTTAGGGTATGCGTACGGTTCAGGCTTCATTTAAATTTAATAACCGTATTATATTAGACATCTTTATGGTGAAAGTTGAAATTAATTTTGAATCTCAAATGGAGGTTGTAATTTTCATGATTTATTATTATTGTGTAGTATTTAGTGACTGTTAAAAAATGATTATTTGGAGATTTTTAGTGCGGTCTCGTGTGATTTAGGTTTAGAAAAACATTTTCTTTATTGTCCCAATGTTTCGATCTGTATTTAAATCTCTCAAGGGCTCAAAGTGTGTATTTTCTGTGTAGAAGCGTTACTTCTAATTTCTTTTATTGATTTTCTTCCAAATTTATTATGTTTTTATAGCCGTAACCCACACTCTATTTCTTTTCTTTTTCTTTTTTACTGCAAGCCTCTCTATATCACAGGGCTCATAGATTGTGGATAAAACAAAAATAACAAACAAAATCAAACAGAAACACAAAAACAAGCTTGTCCGGTTAACATTCTCACTACCCCAGTGAATTGAATATTCCTCGGGGTAATTTTCCTCTTTTTTTTCAGCATGGGGATTCCATTTTAGTTTTTTGAGGTTAGAATAGATTTTCCATTGAAACGTGAAAAGTGGATTTATTTAGAATGAAGCAATTTTGTTAATTTATATTCTATACTAGCTTTATAACCTGGCATTGCCCTAGGGATAATAAAAAGTGTTTTTAACATTATTTTAAATATTTGATATAACCTATATATATATAGTCATCATATTAGATATTTACATATGCAATATTATTTTTGTTGTTGATTACATTTTATTAAATTGTTGTATTCAGCGTCAAATTCATTACAATGCTCTTTGATTTGCAATGCTTTTGGTGATTCCATTTGGCATATATGCAAATAAAAAATTCCAATGTAAAATTGTCCACGAGAAACCATGGATTCTCCAAATTCAATCCACATGATAACAATGTTTGACCTTGAGAGATTTGTTTATCATTACTGGAAAAGCTAGTTTAATTGGATATCGCAATCATTTGAATTGGAATGACATTTTTGTTTTTACCATTGGTATATGTTGTATTAGCACACACATCCTCTCATTTGGAAGTTAGCAAGAATATTAATATTATTCTACGAACAATAATGTTGCCGTGCTTGTAGTATTTTAAACAACACCTAACAATTCGGTGACAGAAGGTAAGATGACTGACAGAATAGGTCAGAATGTAAGATTAAACCTAATTCATAATACAGCAGAATCATCACAATTAATATTGAACAGTAAAAACTTACAAAAATAGGGATGGATAGCTAGGATCAGGATTAGATGACAAAATGGGTGTACTGTCAGTTAAAAAGTATATGATATATTAGGGAGAACAGAAATGTAGGGTGTGTATATTGTGTAAAGTAATGACCCTAGGATGTTGCCTTGGCGGACACCTGCTTTATAGGGAATATAAGAACAAAAGGCAACTGCCTGAGAAATGCATCAATCTGAAGTAAAAATAATTAGTTATACGTTTCTATTACTTTAGTACATTTAATTAAAATAAGAAAAAATAATGATATTTATGTGTATTAATTTGATTTTCACTTTTGGCAAAGAAATACTGCTCTTTATCAGTAAACGGACCACGAAAAATTTCAAAACTCTCAAATTCCTGATAATATTATCCTTGGATCTTCGACTCCCGCTTTGATCTTCTTGAGAAAGAGCACCGCTTCGCGTCCGTCTATGAGACGATGGTCGTAAGTGAGCGCGAGATACATCATCGGTCTTATGACTACCTGTCCTTTCACAACGACCGGCCTCTGGAAAGTAGCATGCATTCCTAAAATCGCCGACTGTGGAGGATTTATGATCGGGGTGCCCATAAGCGAGCCGAAAACGCCACCGTTGCTGATGGTGAACGTCCCGCCGTCCATATCTTCGATGGCCAATTTGCCGCTCTTCGCCTTTTCTCCGAGGGCGTTAATCGCCAGCTCGATGTCGCCGTAATTCATGTTCTCAACATTCCTTATAACAGGCACTACCAACCCCTTGGGAGTAGCCACAGCAATGGATATGTCGATATAATCCCTGTAAACTATATCAGCATCATCGATGAAGGCGTTCACAACCGGCTGGTCTTGCAGGGCGTAAGCGGCTGCTTTGACAAAGGCGGACATAAAACCTAATTTCACGCCAAATTTCTTAGTGAAAGCTTCTTGGTGAACTTTTCGGAATTCCATTATGGAAGTCATGTCCAGTTCGTTGAACGTCGTCAACATGGCGTTGGTGTTCTGGGCGTCTTTAAGCCTTTGGGCTATTCTCTGTCTGATCCTGTTCATTTTCACTCTGGTCTCGGTCCGGGTGCCTTTTATTTTATGCGGCTGGTCTGCAGGTTTGGCCGGGGGCGTCGAAGGTCTGGCTGCTTTCGGGGGTGGCGGTGCTGCACTCTTTTCGGGCTTTGGAGGGGTGGCGGGACGCTGTGGAGGCGCGGCAGGTGGTGCTGTTTTCGGGCTTTTTTGCGCTTTGGCAGCAGGAGCCGGTTTCGCAGCAGGGGCCGGTTTCGCTGCAGGGGCCGGCTTCGCTGCAGGAGCCGGTTTCGCTGCAGGGGTCGGTTTCGCTTCTGCCGGCTTCGCTTCTGCTGGCTTCGCCTTCGGCGCAGGAGGCGGACCCGCCCCAGGGCCGATTTTCAGTTTGAACAATTGCTGCCCCGCTTTGACGGTCGCTCCGTCCTCCTTGTATCTCTCGACTATCACGCCGGCAGCAGGAGCGGGCACAGGGACGGCCGTTTTGTCCGTTTCGATCTCGCACACCACCTCGTCGTGGGCCACCGTATCGCCGACTTTTTTCTCCCATCGAAGATCTCCCTCCGTCACGGATTCAGGGAACGGAGGTACGCTGACTATTTTGTCTTCAAGAACTACGGGCGAAACGTGGAACTCCCTTCGGAGACGTCGCCTTGGACCTAGAGAGTCATATGCGAATGCACTACCGTCCTGGACTCTCGGCAGTGCTTTAACACACCCTATACTCACAAACTGTTTACTTCGGACTGTACAACGGCTCAGTCTAGTTGCGGTATAAAACAGTTTTTTATAGTACATCGAATGCCGTGCTATTCCTGCCATTTGAACTCAAAAGTAGTACAACATTAGATAAATAAGAAAGATGTGGCACCTACATGTCTACAACAAACTTCATTCTTCTGGATTGCGTACACGAAACTATAGCGCGCGTTGCCTCATATAAAATCATTTTTTATCATCTTCATATAGAATATTTGAAATTTTTTATCGCGCGGTGTTATTCTATAAATTCAACAAGAATGAAAGTTATTTTATCAACATCACAAATAAACTCATGTGTTTTGATATCAAGACTGTAAATAACATTTATTTAAAATATTTAAAATTCGCTTTAAAAAAAAATTCCATCTATAATTTAAAAATCTTTCCATCTCTATTTGCAAATTCTCGCTTTCCACTTTAATAAATGCAAAGAGAGAGTAAAATGTAGAATTGTGGAAAAACAAACAGATGTTTGAAATGCTCCCGCTTTATTAGGTAAACATTTCAAGTTAATAATAGAAAAATAAAAATGCAAGGTTCTTCAAATAGATGCTTTCTTCTAAATAAAAAATTTTGAAAGTTCAATAACTATGATTTTGGATCTAACATGCAACAAACATGCATAAAAACTTTGGTTAATGTAAAAAAAAATCACGTGACGTTGAACACGGTTTCATGAAGTATATACATAAATGTGGTAGTTACACGTGTATGCCCTATCATAAAGCAGAGTCCAGTCTGTAAAGATTTACACCGAACGCTTTCGCCACAAAGATTTTCCGCGAAATTTGAAAAATATTTTCATGCAAATATTCATGCGTTCTAGTTGTGCGTTGTTTGGGAAGGGTAATCGGTTTATTTGATTTGCTATCTATGCTTATGCTTATGCTTTTGGTATTTCTGCATAATTCGAAGGATACGACAACACTGGGCTTGTTAATTAACTACACAACTCTCACTTAAGTACCGATTGAAGGCAGAGGACGGACAATAATTCGTGCGGCAGAAGCCAAGGGAATTTATGTAAATCCTTTGATGTCAAAAAAACCGACTAGGTCCCGGATAGTGTGCTTTGCATGTGGAATAAATTCTTGCGTGCGTTGTCACGTCCACCCTCCCATACTGTAAGAAATTCCCGCACAGGTAAAAAAATTTTCGCTGTTGTATTCAGGGTATGGACACAACTTAAGGCTCATCGTCTACAGTTTTGCTCGCCATGCCTTAGAAGAACCGTTAGTTTGTCGCTTTACTTGTTGAATTACAAAATATATATTTTCCCCTTTCAACTGTTCTGTATAAAATAAATCAGGGTTGTGTGGATTAGTAAGAATGGTAGTCAGGACACGTTTTAGTACCTGGGCTTAGTCACTCCTTTCAGCCGGTGTTCTTCTTCTGTCGGCGCGTTCGAGTCGATTTGTATCATCTTCTCGTACATATCCTGGAAAAAAAAACGATAGAACAATTAGTGAAATCTACCTAGTTTTGTAGTGTGGCGTTTATGTTTAAGCGCCTGTGACAGGCAGAGAAGCGGAGGATTTGAGGTGATCAATTTGGACCGAGTTGTTGTCAACAGTTCTATAAATAAAGGATTAAGAAACAAGTTTCAAGATGAAGTTTGAATTAAACTTATGCTAACAGTCCATCCTGGTTTTGATTTATTAATCTTCATCAAGTGCTTTTTCTATAACAGTTTATGTTAACGGTCAATATTATAATTTATTAAATCCATTACATTTAGTGGTCTGATCGACCAAATTACTTCTTTCAATTAATTAACATTTTTATATAAGGTTTTGGTTGGGATGAAAAAAGTTAATATCACGAGCGGGATTCGAACCCTCGGCCTTCGTCTCAACACGCCGCTGTTCTAAACCATTTATCAGCTTAAGTGGTTAGATCAGCGGCGTATCGAGCCGAAGGTAGTAGGTTCGAATCCCGCTAGTGACACTACCTTTTTCGTTTCAACCAAAACCTTACATAAAAATGTTAATTAATTATAATTTAATATTGAAATATTGGTCTAAATTTCCGATTTACCAAAAAAAAAAGTTGATTGTTAATTTGCAGGCTAAAAACGAATAAGTAAGCAAATTAAACGCTTTTGGTGAAACGGATCGGTCAAAATTCAGATCCCAAAGTATCCGCGTACGTAAAAATATCATGATAGCGGAGGAAAATCGGATTGATTTTTTTATAAAACAAACTACAGCATCCTTCATAATGATGGGGGTGAAGTAACGAATAAGCGAACCGGTGAATAAGAGTGTTATTGAGTACGTCAATGATTGGCGACTTAACGAAACGGAAAAGTGTTTATCGGGCAAATAAGTATATTACTGCTGTAATGAAAGATCGGTTGATTGAAATGGGGGTGGATAAGATGAATGAGCGAGTGAGGTAGCTTGCAATGGGCGAATTTAGATTGAAAATGATAGAATAAATGAGTGAATGTATTATTCATTTATTTTCAACACGGACCAGTATTGTATTACACGTAATATATATATATTTACGTTACGTAACTTATTTATAAAATTAAATTTAAAATTAATTATGATTATCTATTTTTTATTTCGAGCAATATATAAGTTTTAGCAAATTTTTCAAACAATGTCATATTGTTTTCACTGAGGAGGTTTATTCGAGTACACAGCCAGTTCGATCCATTCAGCAGGTATATCAGATTTCCCCCTTTGCATCCAGTACTGGGCAGTGGAAAAAGAGATGACCCACGTCCTAAGACTGATTGCAGCAAACGCAAGCTAGTGAGGTTGTCACTAATTATTTGCAAATATTTTAAGTTTGGCCCATGTCCAGTGAGAGGATCCGTCAAGCTTTACTGTTATACTGAGAGCCAATCCGATCCTGTCTTCTACCTTTAAAAAAAATTTCATCTCTTCTTCTTTCTCTATGCAAGATTTGTAAGGGTATTTTCGAAAAGGTATTTTTTTAGCAGGGATGAAAGGTATTTATTGTACTCTATTGGTAGTCGAATGTCATCAGCAGTTTCTTTGGCCAGTCGGACCGCTCATTGCCTTGGATCCCGACATGTGCTTTCATCCTTCTCCTTCGATTAAAGCTGTGTGGCATTCGGTGGTCTCTCGGAGGGGGGGATGTGCGATTGAAGCGTATTATGAATTGTTGCGTGAGATTTGTGCTCAACACCCCACGGGAATCCGGGGTGTAGGGGTTGTATTCCCAACTTTCCTTGCTATTCCCCTCCTTCCGTGCACAGTATTCCCTAGGTTGCTGCCTTTTCCAGTCCATCCACACTCGTCGTCCTCCTTACATTACCCAATCCCTCCAATTCAACTCCTCACATCACACTCGTAACACCCGCTCATCCCCAATCGACCTTATCCTTCCGCAACACACAACCCATACCTTGGAAAGTTCTGATATGAGCCCCTAAACTCTGTAACTCCCTTCCCCTTTCTATTCGTCAAGCTGCCTCCGTTTCCTCTGTAGAATCCCACCTGTACAATCACCTACGCTCCCTCCAAGTAGAGACCTTACGCTAATATTTGATGCTACTCCTGTAGTTATCGTACCATGATCGAATGAATGAGTTACAAATTGACTGTTCAAACTTTTAAGTGAATTAGCTACAAATGAGGTAGGTGTGCGCTACAAACTAATTGACTCAGGTAGGTGGTGCTGACATGATCGAATGAATGAGCGAATCAACTACTGAGTGAGAGAAAGAGAGAGAGAGAGAGAGAGAGAGAGAGAGAGAGAGAGAGAGAGAGA
>CM077105.1:25136311-25147070 GCA_039619505.1 Cimex hemipterus | reverse complement strand
GAGAGAGAGAGAGAGAGAGAGAGAGAGAGAGAGAGAGAGAGAGAGAAATTAAATGACTATCAATTTAATTACTTTAAATCAATTTAATTTATAGAATTTTACTTGTTTATTCATTTAGAAATTCATTATCCCTTCTAGTACAAAAGGAAATTAATGGATAATTAATAGACGAATTATAGATTGATAACAATTGCAGATTGATTTGTCGAGGTAGTAAGTGAAGTTACCGAGTGAATGAGTTGAGCCACAAATGAATCCAATGAAGGTACTATTAACCAGTAAACCTCGGCTTGTCAATAAATGTTCATTCAGAATCGAGAAAACCTTAGATGGATTAGATTATAGGTTATTTTTTGTAGGATTACGTAGTTCGTCATAGAGCCTCCTAACACGGAGCCCGTTTTAGAATTTTCCAGCGCTTTCAATCAACTAGGAATTGTCCTGGCACTCCCTATATTCTCGAGTGGGAAGTTCTTAACCATATGTCTTTAGGTGGTTATTATCCAGCATCGTTTTTGGCACTCGATAGTCTTTAGTGCTGAGGCCGAAATCTCAGACGTTATTTCGAAATCCAACTGTAAATGGTCCTTTCATCCATCTAACCTTTCGTAAAGGTCAAATTTCAGTTTTTGCAATGGATTTTTAAAGCCATGACCATATCTAAACAAATTGTCCAGGTTGTATATTAATAAATTGTCTAATGTGGGGTACGTTAACGATAAAACAAACTGCTAATACTGTAGGAACAAACTGATATCACATATGATCAGTAATATAGAATACAGCAAATAAGATCTTTGCAACGGTTAGTATTTTGAACGATAGGTTAAATGAAGTTAGTTCTTTTGAGACCCCGAGCCTCAATAAATAAGACAGCGAAGCTGCGAGAGTGTTGAATGAAGGGTCATTACTCCGACGGCAAATATAACTCAGTCGTTTTAAGCAGCAGTGATCTGTATGCTGAATGCGTTGATTTACTCCAGGCCCGTGCCCCGGGGCCTGCGATAATCTCATCTCATCTTTGACGTGCCAGTTTCGGCCCGCAGGCAAGCATTGTTTGCAAATTGAACAACATTCAAAGACACCGTCGATGATTTAGCGAAGAGCGGTGGATGGAGTGCCGAGGAATGCGAACACGTTAAATAAATCTGAATTATTCAAGTTTTCAGATTTCAACCAACTTCTGTACATTGTAATGCTTGAAAAAATTTCACTGGATAAGGCGTGTTTAATGCAGAAATCGCCTCCTCTTCATAATATGAACGAAACAGGGGATATGATGAAAGCTGTTCAGCAGCTTATAACTCCATTAAAATTAAATCGAACAATTTAAAACTTATCAATGAAGTTTAATTGCCTACTATATTAAAAAAATAATTATTACTCTTGAGTGCTAAAATTGCTTTTCACAAAGACTTGGGTGGTTCTAATAGCCTAATCCTTAACCAAAATTTGCCAGCACCCTCATTATTGCGACACTTTAACTACTTAATAACAACTTAGGTTAATATTAAGAAATCACAAGATGAAGCCTCTTCGTACAAATTCTTCCTGTTTTAAAAACATCTTTTTGCTTTTTAAAGGGTATACACTAAATAAAGTCCAAGAAGTTCCCGACGTATGTTTCTTACTAAATACAGAAAAACGAGTACTGCGAGTCAGACTGGAGTAAAGAGGAATTGAATGCAAAATTAATAGTAGATCAAACAAATATTTATCATTTTATGAATAAAATAACTCATAGAATTAAATTTGGGGCGTCGGTGGCCGCAAGGTTTCGTCTTTGACACGGCGCTCATCACTGTAAGGTAAAGATCCCGGGTTCGAATGCAGCGGCCCTGCATACTCTTGAACAGGGTGATCTTAAACGGATAAGTGTCTAATAGGCCATAGAGTTTATAAGGTAAAAACGGAGAAGCGATATGTAGCAAATGAAAAAAGAAGAGCTTCATTTTTTCCTCTACTGTTTCAGACTTGGGTATACGTGATTCATTGAACTACTTGTGTTAAGTTTAATTTTATATTTACTAATTAAAAAATGTTTGTTGGTTAGATATATATTTTTTCTTATTTATGTGTGGGGTTTAGTGACCGTTAGCCAATGTTTATTTGGTAATTTCAGATGCGGAATAATGTGACGTATTTTATAGAAAAGCATTTTCTTTATCGTGCCAACGTTTCGATCTTGGTTGTGATCATCTTCAGGGCCTGGGATTTATAAAGATTGTTTAAATTTAACAAATACATGTAGGATGTGGAAAACGTATACAATGCTAGAAAATTTTCGAAAATAAATAAAAAATTAATAAAATAAATAATTTTTTTCTAAAATATGCTGGAATTATATAATTTTTTTACATCCTACATTCATTTGTAAACTTTAAACAATGTACGGGGCGTCCGTGGCCGCGAGGTTTCGTCTTTGACACGGCGCGCATCACTGTAAGGTCAAGGTCCCGGGTTCGAATCCAGCGGCCCTGCATTCGAACCCGACATACTTACAAATGGGCTTTTTTTCAAAAACACCGGCAAAAAAAAATATATATATATCAGCCAGCAAGGGGCCACTCAAAAACTGACTGTACTTTTTTGCAAAAACAGAATCTAACTATTAATTGAACTCCGTGGCCTATAATAATTAAGTTGTACAAAAATCGGCAAATTTAACGCACAGCTTAATTTATTTAGTTTAAAATGAAATCTCTTATTTTTCAATTTAATAATCTTTATGGAGGGTATTGGTTGAGATAAAAAGTCAGTGTCACGAGTGGGATTCGAACCCACGACCGTCTGCTAAATACTCTGCTGCTGTACTATTTGAGCAAGTCAAGACGGTTCAAGTGGTTAGAGCAGCGGCGTATTTAGCCGAAGGTCGTGGGTTCGAAACCAGTTCGTGACACTGACTTTTTTATCTCAACCAATACCTTACAAAAGATTAATTAATTGAAAGATGTTATTTGGTTAATCAGACCACTGAATGTAATAAAACTATTATTTTTCTACAATAGTTAAAGGTAATTAAGAGCTATCGTAGTCAAAATAAACAGTAAGTAATGCTTTGTTTACTTTTGCACCAATTAATCCTATTTGTACAAAAAGTAGCATTTCTGCCCTTCCATTCTGCTACGTCTAAAGATAGCTTTCAGTTAATCTTTATGCTTCGTTGATTTTATTATTTGAAATTATTCTCATTCTTAAACATTTTTCGAAAACGCTCTGGAGAATGGTACGCCCCATGCTGTATGGTTCCTTAAGCGACATTCCATGTTGGGTCGTTGATGTCCTGGGGTGGCATTTCCTCGGACGACCGTTGTTGTGCGAGGAAGATCTCTAACTTCACATAGATACATGATAATCCTAGAGGACGTTTATGGTATGAGGTTGGAATTGGATGCTGGTCAATCTCGAAGTTCAGATTTGAATCGAACATGCTTAGAATCAACTTAAACTACGATATGACGGCGAAATCCGGCCCTAACTCCTTAGAAGAGTTGGAAACTGCTGTTCTTGACTAATGGGAAAGAATTCCTCTGGATTTTATCAAAATTTTTCCCCCCAAAAGCAAAGGCGTTTAACGGACGTGATTAGTGCCAGAGGTTGAACTACTCGCTATTAAAAGGGGCAAAAAGATTTTTAAAAACTCACTAGTTTTCGAGGTCATGATAATGTTAACAATCAATACCTTCGAATTAATTAAGGGTTTTAGTTGAGATTACAAAAGTCAGTGTCACGAGCGGGATTCGAACCCACGCCAATATTCTACCATCTGACTTCGATCCACTCCGACACAATTGAAATGGACACGGAGAGCTTTAGTGAAGGAAGATATACTTCATTTTAACTTATTGAATTCATTACTTTTCGTGATCTTCTTGTTCTTTATTCAATAATTTAAAAAAAAATTTAACCTTAGATAATGAACGTTTTCTTTTTAAATATCTTATTTTTACAGCTAAACGTCTTTTCGATAAGCAAAAATGTATACACCAAAATTCAAATTTAAGGGTAGTGCGTTTGTTTTGTTCTTCAGTATGAATGTTGCAGTCACTGAACAAATCCGTAATTTGCTCAAATGCCTAGTCATTTATTTAGATTTCAAATGACTGGCGGTATGGCTAGACCATTTATTTAGTAGCTAGACATTTCGACTAGCTCAACTAGACCTAGAGTCTAGGCATATAATTAAGTTTCAATGTGGTATTAGGCAGTCAGTAAAAAAATTAAATTAACAAAAGCATTTATTTATTTCATAAGTAATTCTTTAGAGATCGTGAGATGCGATCTGGTGTATCTGTATGTTTCAGAAAAAGATTTTCTTTATCGTGCCAACGTTTCGATCTTTATTGAGATCATCGTCAGGGCTCAAAGTGTTTGACTTCTGTGGAATTGCGCCATGCTTGCGTGTCGTGTTGAGAGTCACATACATCACACCAGACCGTATCTCACGATTTCTAAATAATTGTCGATTAACGGTCACTAATCACTACACTTATTTCATAAGGTCGAAACGTAATATTTGCTCCTGCAGCTGAGACTACCTTCCTATTGCGAAGAACATTGGTTTTAGGAACAGGCTTCTTCGCCAGTGTTGCAAATCTCACAATAAGTAATGAAAGTAATAATTACAGGGCGTGGAACGTTAATTTCCACCTACTTCTATCAGATTGAATCTGCGCAACAGAAAGTGCTGAACTTGGAATTTTAATGTGTTGGTTGTCTTGGCGTTGTGAAGCTTTCTAATTTTATCGTTTAATATTTCAGTTTTTTCGGAATAATACGCATCTAACTTCAGATAGAAACGTTTGCGCTGAGAAGCCATTATGGTATTGTAGTGGAAGTAATAGCAGAAAAGCATCATAGCGCTATGTTGTGTTGTTTGATCAACTGATTAAACAGGGTCGAAGTTTAATTAGAGGACTAGATGTTTGATTAACGGTGTAGGAATTTGACAAATGTTTAGTTACGTAGACAAATCATTGTATTTTCACTACCTTACTAGTCATTTTATTAAATACCTGCTTGGCGACATAAATGTAATAAACCATTTCATATCATATCATTTTACTCCTTCACTTTTTCACTTCTTGTAGTAACTGGTTAAAAGTATTAAACAACAAAATCCACAAAATAAAAAAATTAAAATATTAAAAATTTATTACGTTTGGTTTGTTGAAAGTCTTTCTCAAATGTTTTAAAATTATTTCATTCCTACCCTATATATGTTAGTACATATTACAAATATGGTCACAAAACGTTTTTCACACGGCCAGAGCAGTAAGACTAATGCCAGCGCTGCACCCGGAAGACACATGCCAATGCTGGTATTCAGTGTGAGGTATTAAGTGGCAAAGAAGGAGGCCTCGAGGCCATCGTCGGTTAAGTCGATGAGGCGGATTCTCGGGAATGTGCAGAGGGCTCGAGCAGCCGGGTTGGAATGGGTCGAGAGGTTGGTGTGAACCTTTTGGAATCGCGACCGGATCAGTTCGTTTACAAAAGGAATTTTGAGGTCGTTGTGAATAGTGAGGTTAGTGGCGAGTAAGAAGCTTTGCCGATATGTCTGAGGATTTTTGATTAGAAGGGTGTTGGGTGGCTTGGAAGAACCGCATAGTTCCATTCTAAAGTAAAGTCTTGTGTAAGGTTAGTTTAGTGTTGACGAACAATAAAGATTTCTTGTTTGTTTCTTCTTGTTCAAGTCTTTCAAACTATTATCATTAATTTAAAATGTTTATAAATATTAAAATCTACTGACAATGCTAAAACTTAAAACATTTCAAGCACTGGATGGATTTATGAATAACAGTGGAACTCCATTTTTTTCTTATAATTTAAACCTAAAACGACATTGATTTGCGTAAAACGTAAACAAAAAAAAAAAAAAGGTAAAAAGCCAAAGTTAAAAAGAAGGAAAGGTATTTAAAAAAATATTTTATGTGCACCCTATACATATTACAAATGTGATCATAAAACCTTTTTCCACGGATTTCCGTCAATACTAAAATTTATAACTTTTCAAACATAATAGATTTATGAGTGACAGTGGAATTCCATTTTTTGCTTACAATTTATGTCCAAAACGACATTGATCTGCGTAAAATGTAAACAAAAAAGAAAAAGAAGGCAAAAGGCAAAAATTAGGAAAGGGTTTTTAAAAAAATTGTTTTATTTCCACCCTATACATATTTGTACAAATGTGATCAGAAAACTTTTTTTCACGAATTTCCGTCAATACTAAAACTTATAACTTTTCAAACATAATGGATTTATATGTGACAGTGGAACTCCGTTTTTGCTTATAATTTATGTCCAAAACGGCAGTGTTTTACGTAAAACGTAAAAAAAGGCAAAAAGCTAAAGTTAAAAGAAAGGGTTTTTTAAAAAAATTATTTTTTTGCACCTTATACATATTACAAATGTGATCAGAAAACGTTTTTTTCTTCAAGGATTTCCGTCAATACTAAAACTTATAACTTTCATACATAATGGATTTATGAGTGACAGTGGAACTCCATTTTTTACTTATAATTTATGTCCAAAACGACATTGATTTGCGTAAAACGTAATAAAAAGGCTTGTGTGGGATTCCACGACAGTTTGTTTCTAAGTATAGTCCTAAATATTTGACCTGAATGGACATCAGTATCTCTAAGGTGAAACTCAAACAATAATTATGGAAGTAATCATTATCGCAAATAGAATATTAGCAAGGTTCAAGGAAACTAGTCAAAATAAGCACCCACTGTGAACCTTTGACGCTAAGGATAGTCGAAAAGGGTCAAAAGACCAAGCCGAGAGAAAGTTTAAAGTGATAAGGCTTGCGATAGGTCACACGTGTGTAACACATCTCGGAATTCGCCTTTGGCTCCATATAGGAAGTGGCGGTCGACACAAGATGTCCTCGTAGTGATTACTCCCGTTTATTATTCCGCTTTCTTCTTCATATTTTATTTTATAAATCCAACGTTTTCTATTTTCTTCCCCTCTTTTTATTTAAACCGCAACGAAATGTTTTGTTTTATTATGTGGGAATGAATTCGTAATGAGTCCGAGCTTGTCTCGGTGAGAGAAAGCAAGCCGAAACGGCCGTAAATGCCGGATGTTTTGTGGGATCAACGTGCCCATATGTTTTCATTAGTTATTGATGTTTATTTTAAAAGATAACCGGAGTCGTTCATCCGTTCAAATACCTCGTAACTAAACGTTAAAGACAGGGAGAAACATTATCAGTCATCGGTATGCAAATGTTAAAACGATATCACTCATTATTATTACTGTTTTTAGGGTGTCAGTAAAACCAGTAATAATAATATTTATACTTAATTTTATACTTAACTTAGCGAGAATAGTCGGGACTAGATTGCTCTTTTTTGTATACAACACATCCGACCACCCAGTGAAGTTTTACAATTTGAACAAATTATGGCCGACTAGACGACTCCACATACAGATGGGCCAGATATTTTCCAGATAAGAGGCGGATAGTGGGCTAAATTACAAACCCAGATAGCTATTTACACGTCTTTAAGCCTTGGGCAGTGATTACATTTGGTAAATGGACAGAGAATAAATTATTTTCAATCTACCGTACGGTTTTTGCGCTTAAAGCCGGATTGCGTGTATCTCTCGCGTACGATCCGGGACGTTCCATTTCCAACGAGCAAATTGTCTTAACACCTCGGAATTTTTAACCGAGGACAATAAATCCGTTCCTGTTCAAGCGTAATTGGATTGAGTGAAAAAAAATCCTTGGACTAGACCCCAGCGTATAACGAAGGCCGAATGCCCTCCGGCTGCCCTCACATCCACGATTAACTCAAGACGTAGGAACAAATCCAGCACAAATGTTTGTCTACGGACATCGAGTCTTGTTAACTAAACAGGATCCCAAGCCGGGGATAAGCTGTATTATTTATTTGGCATCGCCCACGTCTGTCTCGTCAATCTGTGTGACCAAATGCCTCACAAAAATCCAGTTGAAATTGTGTTACGGTCAAGTTAAGTAAAATAGAGTAGTATAAAAAGATCCATTTTTGGCAGTTTGTAAAGGAAAAGATGGTGAAACCTAACTGGAAGGTAGACAGTGCAAAAGGAAAACAGAAAGCTTAGCGTAGATAGGTCGATAAGAAGTTAAGTAAGTTATCATGACACAATGAGAAAAATTGAATTGGTTAGAGAAAATATTGTATCGTAAATACACTGACAGCCAGAAAAAGTGCCCATCCACGCTTTTCTAGTAAATAATTGCAATCGTTACAATTTTCATATTTTATTGTTTATTGGATATAAAAAAAAATTAAATAAAATTTAAACTGATTGTAATACAATTTTACACAAAATTTGCTATGGAAACGATTAAGAAAATATTAAATTTAGTACGGAGTATTTTCGTTGATCACTGCTTGTATTCGTCGTGGCATCGATTTTACGCGGTTCTGTCTGTAGTTGTGTGAATACTTTCATGATCCTCGAACAGCGCAATTCTTTATTCCCGCAAATTCTCTCGAATCATTGGACGACGATTTTTTCATACTCTTTGACAACTCGGTCCAAAGGTGTTCGAAAGGGTTTAAGTCGGTACTACATGCTGGACCCTCCAAAAATTGAGTTGAAGCCCGTTCCAAGTATATCACAGCTATATGTGCATGGCCGAGGTCACTTTTTTTTTGCCTGCCAGTGCAATAGACTCAACCCTTCTCCTTAGACGTATCAGGTTTTTGATTGTCGCTGCTCCAATTTCATTCCCTAAGTTTTTTCCATATATTAGATTAAATCTCCATTGAGCTGTTGCTTGTATTCGAAGATGATTGGGGTGGCTGTTTCCTCTTCCTCATAACGTAACTTGCATATGGGATGCCCTTGGTGTGTAGATGTTTTCTCAGATGCCAGTGACCGGTTAGTAGTCTTACCACTCCTCTGAGTTTTACCCTCTCCAATTGTAGCAGTGTTTTTGCCAGTCTTGGTGAGGATTGTTTCATCATAGGTAGCACCGCTAGAGTTTACCCACTTCTCCTTTTGTTTTGCTTGGATCCATTCTGCGATGGAGGATTCTATGTTTGTTGTTGTTATCCCAAGAATAGGTTCGGGGCCTATATATGGTCTTGCAGATCCTCCTCTGGCCAGTTTGACTGCTTCTTCGTTACCCAGAATTCCCCTGTGCCCTGGCACCCAAGATATCAACAGGTTGTTGTGTTTTCCCAGGTTTTGGCGATTTTGGATGCGTCCACTGACTAATTTTGATGTGATTTGTTTCCATGCTAATGTTTTAATAGCTGCTTGGCTATCTGATCTTATGAGGATTTTTTTTGTTAGTGTAACCTCTTATAAGATTTTCCAGGGCATAAGCATTAATGGCATGTATTTCTGCTTAGAAAGGCCAAAGTGTACTTCCCTAATGAGTTTGATTGCTCATGTTTTGGGCTTGTACAGAAAATACCTTATCCGGTTCCTTTATTTGTTTTCCTGAACGAGAATATCAGAATAAGTTGTCATTGGGCATATTGTCGTGTTAATGTGAAAATTGTGGTTGATGAGGAGTGAAATAGATAGCAAGTAATCATAATAATAGTAGTAATAATAGTAGTAGCAGTAAGTGTCTTCAACAAACAAAGAACACATTTGTTCCACAATCAGATTAGTAATAAACAATATGTAGTAAGGGAGGTAAACTCAGATAGCCATTTTTTCAGCTTAAAATCGACCAATATATGTCAGAACCATCTGGAATCATCCGATGATTAAAGATCCGATCTGGGACTCGTGAAATTTTCCGGCCCGCATTAAGATTTTCGAAATCCAGTTGGATATGCAATCCCGACCGTTAAATCGGGCCGGGGTAAAGAAAAGGACAGTTCGTTAGGACAGCCGGTTTGTATTTCACGCGACCGTTCTTTATGGATATTGCATCTGGGATCATTTTCATTTTTTTATTACAACCATACTTTGTTGTTCTCGGCCAGCAAATGGTTTACATATTATTATTGTTTGTTGGAAACGGCTTGGGACAACAAACAACATCTTGCCCCCACAAAACGCCTAAAACCTTTACTGATAACATTAACCAAATTAAACATCATATAATGTAGCCAAAGTTAGAATTACCTGTATGGATATTTTTAATAAACCAATTAGGTATCATTGTTTTTTTCATTATTAAACAAAATGCTGATAAATTATTTAAAATATGATTGATATATGTTAAACATTAATAAATCTCTACTTTTATTCAGTATTTCCCGTAAATGTTGCCTTAATACAGCACTTCCTTAACGAGTCGATTTCTGAATCGAGTGTCGGTTCTTTCAATCTCCAAACGTATAGCAAGCATTTGACCCAACTGTATAATCAAAAGTGTGTCGACCGCGTATGGCCTATTAGTTGG
The DNA here is from genome assembly GCA_039619505.1 of Cimex hemipterus. NCBI lineage: Eukaryota > Metazoa > Arthropoda > Insecta > Hemiptera > Cimicidae > Cimex > Cimex hemipterus. Next base: position 25,136,695 of record CM077105.1, on the reverse strand, counting down.
GTGAGAATGATCCCTCTTACATATTCAGCTCCTTTGTTCGCAAGCTATCGATAATTATCAGAATTTACAAGTGTGCAGTTTATTTGTTTATCGCGTTTCTCAAGTGGCCAATGTTTTTGCAAATAAATACAGAAATTATTTTTAATGATATTTCATTGGGTTGGTCATAAAATGCATTTAAAACGAAGAATTGCATTAAGTTTAGATTTTATTTACAAAATGTACTTTATACATACGTACTACAACGTAATTCGATCTGTATTGTTTTTCTTGTTTTTGGCTGAAAAAATATAAAACTTTCAAGTAATGGAAAGAGGGGAGGAGAGAGAGAGAGAGAGAGAGAGAGAGAGAGAGAGAGAGAGAGAGAGAGAGAGAGAGAGAGAG
>CM077105.1:25097053-25131311 GCA_039619505.1 Cimex hemipterus | reverse complement strand
CTCTCTCTCTCTCTCTCTCTCTCTCTCTCTCTCTCTCTCTCTCTCGCTCTTTCTTCCTCACCCTATCTATCCATCTCTACCTCACTCTTATTCTTATTTTCTCCTTTTTACCCCTATTTACCCCTATCTTCTCTGTATATCTGAAATTACTGTGGTAAATTTTGATTAAATTGTTTTACTAATTAGCCAATAATTGTTAGGTTGTATTGGCTGTACTGTAATACTTATATAATAATCGAATGAAGGCTATATTTTTGGTCTTGTTTGACTTTGTTCGCTTGAATTTTATTCATAATATTATTATATTTCAAAGGTTTCGTAATTGCAAATCTATCTTCACGTTTTGATTAGAATTAATTACAGTTTGAAAGTAGTGATAAAGAAATATATTCCGTGTAAACGTTACAAACAAAAACCCTCAATTTCTGTCCAATTGGCCTTACCCCTAATTTTTAATATCATATCATTTCATTTGTCGCCGAGAATCAAACCCTGATTGCAGGACATCTGGGAAAAAATGGCGAACAGGAGGGAAATTCGAAAGTTGTAGGTTGAGATGGTGAGTTCGTGTCCGAGTCGATAGAGCAGCGGCGTATTTAGCCGAAGGTCATGGGTTCGAATCCCGCGTGTGATCTGGCTTTCTTTATCTCAACCAAAACCATAATTAAAGATTGCTTAATTGAAAAAAATTTATTTGTTCAATCGGATCACGAAATGTTATAGGTTATATTCTATTATAATATTGATAGATGTAATGTAATGTAATGTCACATTGCATAAACCAGTGACAGGATTCTTCTTCAATTTGCATGATTGTTTGTTACATTTTCGAAGATGAAGGAAATCCTTTTTTTTTTACAAAATTTTCCTATCAATTTAGAAATTTAGAAAAGAACTGCAACGTTTAGTATGGCTTCATCGATGTGAATTGTAATTACCTCAGAGTGTCAGTTTTACGCGGCTTCGTAAAAGTGATTTCCGTCTTGCTGAGTGATTTATAGGTAAAAAGGAAAACTGGCGATCTTTAACAAAAAAAAGACCAGTGTGTTTCACTCTTCCACGTCCTATAGAGGATGTCCTAAATTTATAACCCGTCCATCTAATGTCAATTGGACATTCCAACGGAGGGAAAATGATAAAGTATCAGACGTGATCAATGGATCAATGTTCAGCCGCGAATCTGCAATTCATGACGAGTTGAACTATCACCGTACAAATTCCACTTTTTTGCTGTATAAATTGATTACTTCCGATAAAGGAGGCTGGCTAATTATATCGAAGGCAATAATAGTTAAAGTATTATAATTAATGCCAGTTTAAAACGTCAGATTACGTCAGAGTTGTTTCCGTTTAATGGGGACAAAATTAGAAGGAAAAATATTATATCTTGAAATATTTTTATGAGATGATTATGGTCTGAAATTGTTTGAATAAGTAACAGCCCCTGATTGAACAACATTCCCTCTGAGATTTTTCGCATTTTCAAATAACTTTATGTTGACGAAAGTTGACAAGTTAGATTGCTTCCTCTTCCCTTGTCAGTCCCATTAATCAAACCGCAACTAAATCGTTTTCTTTTTATTTTACAGCCGTCCGGATGGAGAAAGCTGAGGAACATAGTTCAATGGACACCATTCTTCCAGACCTACAAGAAACAAAGATACCCGTGGGTTCAGTTAGCCGGACACCAAGGTAAGAAATCAAAAAGCGAAATTCTTCCCCGAGGATTCGGCCGGATTAAAAGAGGCCGAGTTGTAAAAGCTTTATCGCCTTCTTCGGCCCAAAAGATCCGTTATCATTTCTTTTCACTTTGCCCAGAGATAAAGCCGGTATAAATCAACCCGGCTGTAAACACCCGGGATACTCGAAGAGGCGTCTTAAGGTCAATATACTGTTTTAACTCTCACAACTGACGTATTTCTAACGATTTCGACAAAACAAACAAACACAAAAATGCGTATTTTCGGAAATGGTATAATTTATTTTCTGACTCACTCGACAAAATTACTCACAAAATTGTGCAAATTTGGATTTATTGATTTTTTCTAACATATGATATGAAGTGGTTGTGGGAGGATTGTCATTAAATATCATCTTTGATCATTCCTTTTCGAAAGTCTGGAGCATTTATATATATATTTTTATTTGTATTATATCTAGTTTTCTACAACTAAAGATAAATTTGATATACCACCTAAACCTATTTTCATTTATTGACCCGTTTTTTCAAATGACAGCAAACAAAATTAAACATGAAAATGCTTTTTAGTTGAATCATATGGTATAGTGTCGACACCAAATTTTCTTTTTCCTTATCTTCTTGTTACTTAACTTCAAAATTATGCGTGTAAATTTGTACACTTCTTTGCTGCTTTGCCCAACTAGAATTGTTTATGGAAATAATGATTTTTCTTCCTTCGTCAATAAAATTAAAATTCTCCTTTCTGGAATATCAATTTTTTTCACTGAAGAATCGAATGTTGAATCAAAAATCAAAGACTGGTTAATTGCCAATTGTAGAACATTTTTAGAAATAGTTTTTCTTTTTTTTATCATTTATCAAGGGTTGATAACAAAACGTTATTGTTTCATACAGTAGTAAGTTTAAACGACGATCATGAACTTGGTCGATTACATTAGGGATTGTTAATCATGTTATCAGACGTGATTTATACGTATAAGTGATATAGGGGCGAGTGAGTGAGAGAGAGAGAGAGAGAGAAATTAATTGACTATCAATAGATAGTTTATTGATTAAGAAATTCATTGTCACTTGTATTAAAAAAGCAAATGAATAGAGGGGAAAAAGAGGTTCGAAAATCGTGAGTGCAATTAATGAGAAATATTATATACTACTACTACTATAAGTCTTTATTGTTTAATATATATACAAAGTTTACGGATCGGCATTATATATTACAAAGCAAAAAGACATTCCTCATGGTTTAAAACCGTCTGAGGGAGTCTAGCACATAAACTTATATAACTAAAATCTCTCTTATTTACAATAATCATAATTAGTATTTACAAAAGGAATACAAACTTTCTTCAAAATTTCAGTAATGTAATAATACAACATAATTGTAAAATAATAGCTGAATCATGATTTCAAATAAATACATCTCTTTTTTTTTTTTTTTTTTTTATTACCTATAATGCACATAACTCAATAATAAAATAAACTAAAGTAAAGTAAATGTAAATAATAAAAGTAAAAATAAATAATAATGAAGTATATTATCTACCACAAGAGATAATAGTAAAAAACAAAACTAATAATAAGTGTTTAAAATGTAATATTAAGGTCGAATCAAATTTGAAAGAGGGTGACACACAAAAAACGAGTGTTTAAAGGTAAGATTGAGACATAGAGAGAGAGAGAGAGAGAGAGAGAGAGAGAGGGAGAGAGAGCAAACTATTTATCACATAAATTAAAATTAACATGTAAAATTACAAACCACTGATTGATCAAAAATCCCCGTACCGTTTAAATGCATTTGTCTGAAATAGAGATAAATTATTTATCCTCGATCTATAAACGAGATATTTAATTGAATTTTCGTTCTCACCCTGGAATGGGCCGAAAACAAAGGCTGCAGTCCCCCTCTCGTCTTATGTGCATATATGTTCTACATAGGTTTAAAGTTTCGCCAAAGTAATTTATTTATTATTTATTAAAAAATAAAGATCAGAAACCTTAGAACATCAATTTGTAGAGACGAAAAACATTTTACGTGAGAATGTTTAACTTTAGTGATGTTACATCGCCAACTTGAGTAAATTTTTATCCAGTGTGTTAATTATTTTCAATGTGGCGTATATAATTAATTGGCATAAACAAAAACCGAGAGGAACGGTACATTCGTCTAATGAACATGTGTGATGTCTAGAAGTTTTCTAAAGTGAAATATGGAAATTAATGATGATTTAAAGTATGTAATCTACGAGATTGTGGTCGGATGCGGTGGGGATAAAACAGGATTATCTTTGACAGAGTAAACCTTGTTAATCCATAAATGTGTCGGTAGCGATCTGCGAGGAGGACGTGCTCTATATGGCGTCCTGGCTTGAAATGCAAATATCGGTTTTTATTTTTATTTGGCATGCCCATTTTTAAATCTTAGGATGCTGAAATGGTCCATTTTTCAGTGACGTAGATTAGGGTTCGTTCACCCCTGAAAAGAAAAGAAAACATATTCAACCGAGAGAACGAAAGCTTATAATAGTTGTGATCAACTACTGATAATGAACTTCTCGGTCCTTCAGGTCATGCTTTGATGAAATTAAGAACCACAAATTTTAGGAATCTTGCCACTATTGGCCTAATTTACCCAAAACCTCGTAAAATTTGATGTAATAATCCAAATTTGTATTGATTTGTAAAGCCCCCCCCCCCCAATTAAAATATATTTTGGTGAATTTACAAAAATTCATATTCCTATTTTAACATTTCGGATTTTAATTGTTAGACCCAAATCATAAGCGCAGTTGAAATAAATAACTTAGAAGGAATCCAACCGCATTGTTCAGATCTGTAATGTGACTAAGCCGACAAATTAATTAAGTAATTAGACTTTTAGATTCTCATTATAAATTTTTTATGTTTTTCTTAAAATCCACTCCTGTTCTCCAAAACATTGAAAAATCCCAAATTATCCGTGGTTGAAATATTGTATTTATTTAGCCTATTACATGGCGTTTCGGGCTTTCAGCCCATCATCAGACCTAAACCCATTGCCATCCGAAGATACACAAATAAGCAATTTACAAAAAATACTATTTGGATGGATTATTTTTTATAAATTACTTACGTGTGTCTCTTCCACTTGTCCATGAAGTTTTGCATGTTAATGTTCTGATGATGGGCCGTAAGCTCGAAACATCCGTCTAATAGGAAAAATAAATAAAATATTTCAACCTCGGATATCTTGGGATTTTTCAATTTTTTGAATAATAAGCAAAGTTTTTACCAAAATAGCTTAGAAAGAGGAAAAGTTAATCCCTTTCTGAATATCCCATCAAAACCATTTTTCATATTAACTTCCTTAGGATCATCATGAAAATATGTTCAAAGTTGGTAAATGTGTCGAACAATTGAGCTTCCATCTACCATCAGAATTTTGTTTAAAACTGCCTCAGTGGACGAAAGATAAATTGCACTATGAAAAATATCCTTCGTAGTTTGCTACTAAATTTTATACAAAATGAAAATAAACTGTATTTTTATGTAAGGTAAAAAGTTAGTGCCACAAGCGGGATTCGAACCCACGATCAGGTAAAAAATACGCCGCTGCTCTACCTCTAATTTAAAGAAATAATTTGGTCAATAGACCACTAAATATAACGGATAAATTGCATTCTTGAACAATTTGACATTGATTTTTTTAACCAAGTCGAAGAGATGCATGTTTCTTATAATTTTTTAAGTTGTGCAATGTATAAGTTTGCAACTCTTCATTGAGCTTTTTCCTCTGCCCAACCGACGTACACCCAATTAATAACGTAGATTGCAAAAGGCCACAGGTAGTGACTGTGAAAATAAATACACAAAAAATCGCTCAAGACGTTCCGGCGACATTCAACATTACTCCTAGACATTACTCAAACATAATTAAACCTCATTTATTTCCCCACCCGGCTCCGGTGTCAACAATTAATAATGTCGGCTTGCAGCGAACCTCTTAAACATGTCATCGGCTCAGGAAAAGTCCCACGGCGAAGGATGACACAGACAAATAGGACGGTATTAAATATCACTTTATTACCAGTGAGCGTGGGCGAAAAACCTACTTTAAATAAGTACTTCGAATGTACTTAAAAGCTTTGGGTTTTTTTAATTTATAGGGGCTTTAACTGCAGTGAAAATTGTCACAGCACTCTCGTGAGGTAAATCGTGCGTGAAATTACCATGTTTTTTTTTGTTTTTTTGAACGTCCAGTTATGTTATGTACCAAGAGTCTAAGGCGATAAATCAGCCAGCTGTTCATGTTGTCGTTATAATATTCATCAAAGCTGTGTAACGAAATGTTTTTCGACTTAGTTTAAAATTATAGTCTTACTTTTTCACTTTTCACAACTATCCACTTATAAATTATATCAATTATTTTTGTTTTTACCCATCATATGACCTATCCTCAGTCAAGCCAAACTTACTTTTGCTATACATATTAGGTTTTCCGTCCGGTTTTAAATGTTTTTTAAACTAATTTACTTTTAAACAAAGAAACATCCTTGTGCACCTCTTTCTGTTTCATTTATAGAATAAGCACTTCCATCTTCTTTCTCTGTTTATCAAATTTTTCTCATATAATAAACTATTCTATTGTAAATTTCTTAAAATGTTTACAGCGGACAATTAATGAATTTGTTTTTCTTTACGAGTTATGATAATATCTTCAATCTTGCCGTAGTGACCGATTTTAGTTTTCCCAAGTGGATTTCAAACCTTTTGGCACGTGTGAACCCTTAGAGAAAGATTATATGACCTTTTAATAGCCCTTTTAAAGAATTTACTATCAAATAATCGATCAACAGTGTCTGAATGGCCGCTGGTGGGCTATTTTCATGCGTAGTTCTGTCTTTACAGAAATCTCTAGTATAATTTATCTTCAAAGCGGAGTTCCGCTTTTAACTTTTGGAGAAAAATTGCTAAAAGATAATCTACTCATTCAAAAATTTACTTTTGCCAGTATTTTTCAGACAGTGAATAATGCGATTTAATATATTCCGTGCCAACTGAATATTTCAATGTGGGTCATTTGCATATTGTTTGAATTCCTACGGCCTTATGGTGCATGAAATAACCCATTATGTCAAAATAAATCTCGATATGAATTCATCAACTCTAATTAATAAGATATACTTTATTTTTTATTTGTCTTGCATTAATATTTGGTCAAATCGCCGCGTTTTGTCTGTATTTATTCGTCCGGATGAAAAGGAAACATTTTTTTATTTACACATAAAATTGCCTTCGGGTGTAAGAAACTGGGTCAAAGCGAACATTTCTGATGAGGCAGATGTAAAACACACCTTTCAACCAATAAAGATTATTAATATTGACTTTTGAAGAGAAAAACAGACAAATAATCCTTTCTATAGTACAACTAAACCAATAGCGGCCTTCGCGTAAGAAATACTAATTCATAATTATAATAATAACAAGTAGGAAAGAGTAAGAGAAAGAAAGAGAGAGAGATAGTGAGAGAGAACTTTTAGTTTTTCTATGTGAAACTAAGGCAAGAGAGGAATTCGAAAAAAGCAATTAAAAAACAGGAAAATAATAATGAAAGAGAGAAAGAAAAAATAAAAGAGTTACAAAATATAACTAAGAGCAACTGAAAGAGAAACGAACTAAAACAAAAAACAATAAAACCACCAAAATAGAGAGTGAAATAAATAAATTAAAAGCCAAACTTTTAATAAAATGGAGGAGGATAAAGGGACACAGGTCCCTCTTCTCAATAACAAAAAAAGCGTATACGTATGAGAAAGAGAAGATATATAACAAGCAAAAGAGATAAGAAAGGGGAAGTGAGAGAAAGGGAGAAACAGAAAATCTAGTACCATAAGAAAGACTAATTAGTTTAGAAAATGTAAAGTGGGGCAGTGAGTATAAGAGACTGTGATGAAAGAAAGAAACGGATGAATTAATAAAAAGATAACGTTAAATTAAGGGAGAAATGTGTAAAATAAAAAAAGTATACCATGAGCACAGATGAAAGGAAAGCAAAAACCGTGAGCCAAAAGGGTGGAACGAAAAGGATAAATTGACATCGACAAATCTATAAAAAATGAAACTATAACTACACCTTAGGAAAAATGAAACCAAAGAAGTAAGATGGAAAAACAAAAGAGCGAAAAAATTAACAAGAAAAAGTAAACATAAAAAGTGAAAGAGAAACAAATTAAAACAGAAAATATTGAAAAACGAGAAAAATACCAATAGTGAAAAAGACAGAAAAACAAATCTGGTAGGACGTGTGAACGGTTCAACTAATACCACTACCCCCATACCCAACAATTGCACCTTCTTAGTTTCCCCCGTAGAAAATATCCGAAAATGAATGTTGCCAACGTTCATCTTTGTCCTTTTGTTTTTTTTTCTTTTTACACTGAACTTTTTACCCGGCTAAGCGCTAAGATTGAAGACACCCATTATGCCCTTGGAAGGCGGATATGGAGTGGTTCACTGTAAATGCCTGAGCCCAGTTTATTTGAATTTATAATTTAATGTCAAATCGAACATTTTATTTATGAAATAAATCAATCCAAGATCAGATATTCTTATCCTTACCGCATACTCACCCTTTCAAACTACACATTATTCCAAGGTTTTCGATCGCCGAGTTTGCGCCTGAAATTTATTCCATTCCGGCTTCGGAAGTTTTCATGAAGATAAAACCGTGACATAATCAGAAACAAAACTCTTTTTTTCAAAAACATAAGTTATGGCCAGGAATAAAAAGTATTGTAATTTGGTGAAGCGAGATCGGAGGAGTACGCAGTACGAGGGTCGAAGGGCTATCACTAATTTTAGATAGGTCATGCGTTTTGACACGCTGCAGACATTTTTCTGTTAACCGAAGAAATTTTTCTATCGGACATTTATTCTGCGGTATTGCTGAGTTCTACAGCAGTCCTTACAGCTTTGAGAGTCATAGCTTTAAAGTGCTAGTTCAATTTTCAGATTTTTCATAAGGATCGAATTGTATTGTAGGCTTACCGAGATTTTTCAGTTACTGGGGTGATAGTTCTTAATTTTGTTCTGCTCTTGTAAATATCAAAACAACACTGAAGTTTACTTCTTCTGCTTACTTCCTTAGTGCTACCGCTAATATAACAATTTCTTTATCCGTCTTACAGCAGTTTGTGCACTTCTATCCCTGCGAACCGAGTTTCATTGTTGGGCGGGACCTTTAAATACCATATGCTGAGGCCATATCCATCCATTAAAGTTTAAAGTGCAAAACTTTCAACGCCGTAAGCGGTTTCGCTTCAGATTCTGCACCTGGGCGATTTACACCTATACACTGGAAATGATATACTGAGGGAAGTTGACCCATTTTTGCTCCATTCCGAGAACGACGCATCATTATCAGGTCTGATCAGTCTTCATCTTACGCATAATTTGAGCCCTGGCCCCTACCAACTGGCATCCCAAAGTACTAGCTTTCGATGCGCTGTCATGGTCCAGCTTCACCCAACAGAATCATTAGGGACTAACGTTTCTCAGGATGAGTTTTTACATTTATAAGACGCCCCCTCATCACCTAGCGCTATGCAAACTCACACTAAGAGCAAAACGTCTGACCACTTCGTGTATTACACCAGTCGCTACGTACTGGACTTGGAACGAAGAGAGGACAGTTATACGTTTGGCCTTCCTCTGTCGATGACCCCATGCACAAGTCGCAAGGACGTCGAAATCATTAATTGTACTACTTAAAAGTGCCGAGACATCTGGTCGTCACCATGCCCTTTGTCGTTTCCCGGGGGATAACATCCTGGTGCAAGAAATTGGCGATTTCCTACACAGAGTGCCTGTAGTATGGTTCTTGTATTATAACGAAATATTCACGTTCTTTTTGGCAGTTTTTTCCCTGTGTCCTAGTAAATTTACTTTTAAGTAATAAAAAATCTATTGCCATTGAAATCGGTAAAAATATTAATATGAACGTTTATCTTATCATTCGATGTTTTGAAACGCGTAAAATGTGCCAATATCGGTTTTGAAAATTTGACGAATTTATACGACTTCCCCCCTTCCATGCCTCATTAAGACGTGTTTGTAGGTGAAATTGTTGGTATCGGCCAGCTTTACAAATTCCTTTTTCAGGCGTCATTACCATCCATCATTCAGGAGTGATCAATCACCCGTATAAGGCAAGAATCGTAGCTTAGTTGGCTTTAATTGATAATGCGAATAAATCAGCCCCCCCCCCCGTAAAGAATAAAAACCAGTCGCCGACGGCAAAGGACGCCGTTCTGTCCCCGAGTATTCGTTAAACATACATAGATTTCAGGAAAAACGGGGTCTTTTCAAAATTCATGGCTGAATTAAAAGCCTCCCCGCTTCTCCAGCAGCGTCTGAGGCAAATGAGCTTTATCTGTTTTTTCAATCTGAGCTTCTTTCATTTCTGAAGCTGACGTCATTGTAACATCTGTGCGTAAAATGTACTCTTCTAGCATAGTGCTAAACATTTATAAAACTCAAACAAAGATATAGTTGTCAGATGATCTTATTGCCTTGATTTGAGAGTAGCTGTGGCAGCTGAACCTTGCACTTGAATGGGTTCCAACAAGCTGCAGAACCAACCATCACGAATATCGTCTAACGCCTAACATATCGGCACCCTTGAAAAACCTAACTTCCATATTGCTTTAAAAAAACGACTATTTGAAAAGCATTGGGTGTAACTTTTCCAAATATCAAGGAAAAAAGTTTGCAAATAAGCCAACTGGATTGTTACGGATGATAGGAAACATGGAACTATACTTGTTAATAATATTTTGTTTAGTTTTTTACCAAAATACAAAATTTCGTCCCGCTCAACTTCTTCCCTCATATAATGAATATCTCGACCACGATTTTTTTAGGAGGGTTCGCATCAGCAGAGGTCATATCGGTCGGCACCTCAGAGTGCCGGTGATTTTGAGGAAAAAGCCCATTTATAAGTATGTCGGGTTCAAATACAGGGGCGTTGGATTTGAACCCGGGACCTTTACCTTACAATGATGAGTGTCGTGTCAACGCGTAAACGCCCCCTTTGACAGCCAAATACATCATAGTCGACAAAAGGAGAATAATGAAATTGGAGTTTTAAAAAACCACTTTAAGGATTCCGTCACCTTATATCTCTTCAGGCTCATCTTAAATTCAAAGTTTTTATCTTTGTTAAGATTTTTCCTTTAAAGGCTTGTCATGCTCTATTGGAGAAAAATTGATTTATATATTTCATGGGATTGTATGTAGGTTAACAGTCTTTACACTTAAAATAAAACAATTATTTCTATCAAAGTTGATCAGTTAGCGCATAACAGTATACTAAATAAATTTACATTACCATTGATCAAATTGAATATGAAAGATTAAAAAGAAGTAAATCTGAGAAATTAAACGGCCAACCGTCTGCTATACTATATTTAGGCAGTAAAGCATTTATTTATATTATATAATAGTTTGAATAATCTTTTAAATGATCCATAGGTAATTTCAAAGCTGGACCGGAGCCGGGGACAATTTTGAAAAAGTTATGCCCTAAAGAGCAGCTGTGCTTCCAGATCCTGATGAAGGATATTTTAAGGCCGTACGTTCCTGAGTATAAAGGGCACGTCACCTGCGACGATGGAGATGGTAATTAAACTTTTTTTTAAATAACAGGATATGATCACTTATTTGGCCAATTTTCAGGATCGTCTATGTACCTGCAGCTTCAAGACCTTCTGGGAGACTTCACGAACCCTTGCGTCATGGACTGTAAAATCGGCGTGAGGACGTACCTCGAAGAGGAATTGGCTAAAGCCAAAGAAAAGCCCAAATTGAGGAAGGTTAGACGTTTTATATTTTCTTCCAGTATTTTATTATAATTTAAGGAATTTGTTATTGTATTGGAATAACTTAATTTGTAAGTCGCTAAAGAGATTCGAGAGATAATTCGTCCGAGAATGCTAAGTAAAAGCTTCCAAAATAAAGAACCGGTCGCCAAAACGCCTGAAGATGAGAAATAAATTACATTATTATATTATAGAATATTACTGTTAATATTTCAAACACCAGAATGTGGAATTTCCAATCAAAAGTCGTTAATATCAGTCAACCTGATTTAACAATTCATTTTTTATGATTCATTTCATTCGGCCTTAATGTCATATTATAAACCCGACCGTTATTCATGATTAAGCGTCTGCTTCCTGGTACGAAGAAGCTTTCTGAGCTTCCAACATGAAATTTAGGGTCGAATGTTTAGGCCGAGTAGTTCGGTTATCTGGAAAACAAATGAACGTTTTACCTATATTTCATTTGACACTTTTTACCGGTTTGAATTAAAACAGATAAGAAATGATCGAATAACGTTGAACCCCAGCCCGAATAGGTTTGGAAAGACATCTGAATACTTTTTGCACACATTAGAAAATTATTTCTCTCGCCGCTTTTGCATCCCATTTCTAAATATATGAATAACTTACAATTAATTAAGGTTTTCAGTTGAAATAAAAAAGTCAGTGGCACGAGCGGGATTCGAACTCACGATCTTCGGCTAAATACGCCGCTCCTCTACCACTTGCGCTATTGATCCACTTGGACATCAACTTCCCATCTCAACCACACCTTTTGAATTTTCCCTCCTTTTTGCCATTTTTCAATGGTCGTGTAATCGGACTTCGGAGGGAAAATTCAAAAGGTGCAGTTGAGACGGGAAGTTGGTGTCTGAGTCGATCATGGTCACGATAGCTCAAGTGGTAGAGCAGCGGCGTATCAAGCCGAAGATCGTGGGTTCGAATCCCACTCGTGCCAATGACTTTTTTATTTCAACTGAAAACCTTAATTAATTGTAAAATATTAATTGGTCAAGCGGACCACGACACTAGTGAATTTTATATGAATACTGAGGGTGTACAAAGGCAAACTATAAACGAATGGTCAGTTCGAGCAGCAAGTAGTCTCCCTCTTTTCATCAGTGTTTATTCCTAGAATGGCAGATATCTCACGGCCACCTTGTTTTGAGAAAAATTCTGGAAATGTAGTTCTTGTGTACGATGGTATACTGTGTAGTAGGTATGGTAGTAAGACCAAACAATATACCATTTACAAAGAAAGGTGGTTACGAAATTGGGAAAAGTTGAGTTGAAGAAAACGTATCATATAATTTATAAATTGACTAGGCTACCTACATACCTATCTAATAACATTTAAGGTACCCAACAGATACCCAGAGGATATAATACCTTGGGAAAATATGGAAAAAATAAATATAAAGAAGGATGGGTGAGGTTCGTCAGTTCGGTTTGAAGCAAACAGAAGAGTACAGAAGCAAAATGAAATGGCTAATTTGAATATTTCGAGAAAAAAAACTAAATTAACGGAATAGGTTTTCATTGTGGATAAGCAATATTATGGAATTTTTAAACTTTCTCTAGACAATCCTCAAAGTCCAGGAAGGATCCGAAAATATCTAGAATAATGGTATCAGCCGGCCGATAAATCTTGGTGGAAAGGGGAAATTTATGCTGCCTTTTGCCGCACGCAGCTTTGGTGGAAGCCGATAGAATCTGGAGGCGACTGATAATGCTAACAAACATTTTTCTCGAGGCGAGCAAAATCGGACTGGTGCGAGAGGGCACCCAGTGGATCCAAGGATTGTTGGACTGGAAAAAACCTTCGAACTAGATCCATATCGACTCGCAAGATTTACACCTGTGTTGGCCCATGTCTCTGTTTAGTGGCCGGTTTGGATTTCAGTTATCTATGAATAAAAAACCAATACAGATCATAACTTATGAATGAATTTCAGTAAATCTTAATCATCTTACGATGGATATTAACACTTTAATAAAGAATGAGTTGGTTTGTACAAAAATATTTGCCTAAAACCGTACGAACGATCAAGGAATTTCCATCCATAGATTTTAGAACGAATGAAATTTATAAATTGGTAATTCCAGAAAGCATTATGTTCCTTTTTTAGCCAGCTTAAATACATTAGTTATCAAGATCAGATTAATCCGACTTACTTTTTAAAAACTTTTGCTGAAAAACTGTCTTGGTTGGATGTTCGCCAATTATAAACAAAAACAAATCTATAAATCGAAAATAGGACATCATATTCAGTGGACGATTTGGATAATATTGGCGTAAGTCTTAAATCATTTCACAGCGGAAATTTTAAAATGCCTTCGGTTCTATTTGTACTCACAAAGGGCCCAGATAAGGATCCACTTATAAAAGTTGGAGGGGAATGAATGGAAAATCTGTGTAACAATACAGTTCAGTAGTTCATGGATAAGTTGGAAAAGCGTCATTAACCACACGGCCGGTTTTCTATGATTTTGTGTAATTATTTGGAACGAACTAGTTCCTATCACAATGAATAAATTCACCTTATAAAAAAATTACGAGGATAACGAAGATCAGACTATTTTCCTCCAAGATCTCAGATTTCATTGCAGGCGAAGGATTTTTTACCTTGTTGGTGATAATAAGTATAAGTGTATATTCTGTATAACCATTTCTCTCTCTCTCTCTGTCTCTCTCTCTCTCTCTGTCTCTCTCTCTCTCTCTCTCTCTCTCTCTCTCTGTCTCTCTCTCTCTCTCTCTCTCTCTTTATTTTTTTCTCTATCTATAATGTATCTGTCCATTTATATATCTCTCATTCTTCTACCTTCATTCATTTTCTCTATTTCTCTCTCTCTGACTTTCTTTCATGTTATGGGGTCAACTCTTTTGTATATATTTTTTTCACTTCCTTTCTTCTGCCTATCTATATCTCAAGCAAAGGAGGTTCTTGCGTACTAATTCTGCTTGACTGTATGAAAAGCTATCAATCAAACATCCTTCATGTTGTAAGCCTCCTTCACTTTCTCTCCCCCTCACACTCTCTCATTCTCTCACTTTCTCTCTTTCTCTATATCTCTCACTTTTCTGCGTCTCTTTTTTATCTTTCCCTTTAACTAATGAAAGAAAGATCCATGAAAAACGCGTGGGTAAATAAAAGGTTATCAATCGCTTAATTCCTCTCTCTTTCTCTCTTCCTCACGCCCTCTCCCTCCTTCTCTCCTTTAAAACTTACTTGTACGTAACGTTTTAATCGTTCAACGCTACATACCACGAATGCCAAATCTAAATGCAAAAAAAAAAAGACTATAGTAAGCTTAAATGGACAAATAACATCAAATCAATTACTAGACTGGCAAATGCGTAAGATTTCTACGCATTTTCTTTTATGTGTCGAAAACGACTTTTGAAGGTAAAGGTACAAAGTAATGTTTAATAGAGTCTATTTCAGTATGCTGTCTGTCCAGTTTTAATTGAATAACGAATTACTCGGGCACGTGGAAATACCAGAAATACCTTCCCATTCACCCGACGCATAATTTTATTTTATTATATACTGTCATATTAAGTTAATATGAATTTACAATTCACATTTCAAGTAATTCGCCGTAGAAATAAACATTAATTTATAGACTGTTTTAATAGAGTTGCAAAATGCGACCTGATGACCTATTTAAGAACAATAAGCCCTTTTAATGAGGTGATGTGACCCTTCAACGGTCTTCCTCTGGTAATGCTGATCAAGCATTAGCCGTTCAAAAGGCTGAACGAACTGTGTGGACATGTCTGAATTCGACTTTTCCTTGAGGTATTGGCGTTGTTTACGTCGGACCGAACTTTTTAGATCCGCTTATCCTATTTCTCATTATCTGAAAACTGACTTTGATTAATAAAATATATTGCGGATGGGTGACTTGTTCTTACGCTCTGTTATTACGACTTTGCTCCCACGGTGGTCCTGTTACTCGTCGGAATTTGCTTCGGGGTGTCTAGAATTATTTAGTTCATTCAATATTTGCCCAAACGTCTACATTCTGTTCAACGGTGAGTGTAATTTATTTTTCGTACATTCTTGTCTTTCCTCGTAACTTTGTAAATGAATAGAGTTGTTTGAGCGTGCACAGTTGAATTCTCCATAAATTATTAATACGAAATATTGTAATTTCTTCGTTTTTAATAAATAACTGTTTCATTTTCGTTTCAATATTAAAGAAGTTCAAAACGGACAAAAGCGAAAAAAATTTCGCTTTACAATTGTGTTAGTGGTGAAACTCAAAGCACAATCGGTCATTGAAAGGTTTTGGTCATGGATACGACCAAATTGATGGTGTACCCGCAAAACAGACCCGTGTTTGAACTACATTAACGTTTACAATCCGGCAATGATTCGGTCAATTGAATCAGCGCATTAACTGATTATTAGGTACATAACAAACGGTAAATATCCCCCATCTGTGTTAAATTGCGCATTGATAACATATCCAGTTATGAACTACATATAATGACATAGCGTTACGTTAATTGGCCATTAATTCCGTTCGATTTCAGACAAAGCTGCAATTGAATACAAGCGTGTAGACATGCAGCCTGTATTAAACAGTTTACGGTTGATTAAAAATCACTCAAGCAAGTAGACTCTACAACATCCTCCGCAAAGAGACTATAAACCCCATCGGAATATTTAAAAAAAAACAGAGGAAAAGAAATATTAGAAGTTCTAATAAGTACACACCTTCCGGAATCGAATAATACCACCAACCACTGAACACGTCAAAGGCCACAAATCAGAAGATACTCTAATAACATAAACAGTAATCAATTAATCCCCCTGCTTGTAAAAATATACAGATACTGCCTGGCAGTGGGATACATCCCAAGTACACGGAAAACTGTAAAAATAGTTTTCCTAAGGTTGTTACGTTCGTAACACGTACCATGGTATAATGCCACCTGTACTAATTGGCGGTGGGTGAATGAAAATTAATACACCCTAGGATAGGCTTAAAGGAGAGGAGAGGAGGGAGTCGGGGAGAGGACAGTGTGGGTCGAGACGGAGATCACTACGGCCTGGCAGGATCATACGATCAAAAAAAAAAAGAATTTCCATCAACGAAGGCGGTTGAGGACCCACTCATCTGCAGAGAAGGTGCTCCACACTCCCAGAAGCGGGGATTTTTAATCCCCTGGAAAAGAAGCAGATCTGGACACTAGTTCGCAGGAAAGTTTAGTTTTAGATTTTAAGTTTAATGTTTTAGTTTTCAGTTGAAATAAATGTGTTTGTTTTTCTGTTTCCTCATGTAAATATTGTGTTCTTTTTTTAAAGCTAATTTTTGGGTTAGTGAATTTTCTGAAGTAGTAAAGTAAGAAAGTAGAAGCAGCCGGGGCGAGAGAATGACAGCAAGAAGGAATACTCTCGTCTCCACTGTGGAATGTGATAGTGCTCGATAGGGGCAATGAGAAGATCCCCTACTATTGCATTAGAACCTCTGCGTACCCTCTCCAAGACTGGCAAAAGCATTGCTGTAATTGGATAGGGCCAAACTCAGAGGAGTGGCATCTGTGAAAACGTCTACACAACATGGGTAAATACAACGATAACCCCATTTGCAGATTATGTAATGAGGAGGAGGAAACAGCCACTCATATCATCTTCGAATGCGAAGCAACGGCTCAATGGAGATTTAACCTAACAAACGCGAAAATCTAGGGAATCGAATCAGTGAGTCAGTGATTGACCTGGTTTTTTTAAGAAGAAGGCTTGATTCTATTGTACTGAATTAAGGAACTACAAAGGTACCATAAGCCAGAATTCTGCAGTGGGCGCGCACAAACACCGCTTCCTATTGGGTTGTCCGGAAAATAATGCAGGATTTTAAGTTTTCATTTAAAAAAATCTATATAAAATATTCTGTTTACGTTTACAGGATTACTCATTTGTATGAATGTCAACACTTATTAATCCTCTTCCAAATGATATTGTTTGTTTACCTCTGTAGCATTCCGCTACTTGGAAATAATTCAGTCATCCTTATAATGTCAAAGCGAGAATTTCGTACGATTTTCTTTTACGAGTTTAAACTCGGCCGAAGCGGAGCCCAAACGGCTAGAAACATTAACCAAGTCTGGGGCGAGGGTTGTGTTAATGAGTGCACTGTGCAAAGGTGGTTTAAAAAATTTCGGGAGGGAGATTTCAGCCTTGAAGATGAAGAAGGTCGTGGAAGGCCTTCCTCTCTTAATGATGATGTTCTGCGATCAGTGGTGGAAGAAAACCCCAAAACAACTGTTCGAGAACTTGCAGAGCAACTCAAAGTCAGTAAAACTACCGTCGCTGACTACCTCAAGGCGATTGGAAAAGTGAAATCGGAAAGGGCCCATTTTGTTGCATGACAACGCTCGACCACATGTGTCACGTGTAACGTCACAAAAATTATTGGAGCTTGGCTATGAAACTTTGCCTCACCCACCCTACTCTCCGGACCTCTCGCCTACTGACTACCATTTTTTTAGACACCTGGACCACTACTTACAACACATAATATTCAAAAATCAAACGGAACTGGAAAATGCATTTATTGACTTTATCAATTCTAAAAATTCTGAATTCTACTCAGACGGAATTAATAAGTTACCAACACGTTGGGAGAAATGTATTGAGAGTATGGGAAATTATTTTGATTAAAGAACATTGCTTTAAAGTAACTAGTTTCTTTTTTTTTGTTTAATACCAAAATCCTGCATTATTTTCCGGACAACCCAATATAATTCGTCCAGAGTTGGGCAAAATCTAACTAATTCAATCATGATTAAGATTTTTGATTGAAGTATAATCATGATTGAATTAGTCATGGTTAAATGAATCATTATATGATTTAGTCATGATTAATTCAATCACGAGGTATGACTAAATCATACAATGATTAATTCACTCATGATTTATTCAATCATGATTAAACTTCAATCAAAAATTTTAATCATGATTGAATTAGTTAGATTTTGTCCAACTCTGGCTAAAATGACCACCTACCAAAATCCAATAGACTCAGGATAACAATTTTGAGATGAGAGTCGTGCTTAGAATTTTTTTAAATGTGATGAAATTGTGTATTTTTCATCTTTTGTTCACCCATTCGAATATGATTTATCGAAATTTAGTCATGACTAACTATATTATAACTAGTGACTAAATTAGTCACTTACTACCAATCACGACTAACGTTCTGAGTGATCAATCATTAATCATTAGACATGACTAATTTTTGCCCAACACTGAATTCGTCATGAGATGGTTAAAATTCTCCAGTGTTGAAGTGGATTTAACAGTGATAATATATTTTATTATTACATTTTTATTTGTGTGTATAAATCCGAAGGGAAAAGTGGGATCTGTGTTAAACAGGGCGGGGTTTGTAGATATCTTTGATTTGGTCCAAACCAGTCGGCGGATTAACCCGTTCGGGAAAAAAGACAAACGGTCAATAAAACTTTTCAAAACGACCCATTAAGGGGAAATAGAGGGGGGGGTCAGCCGTTAGACGTCCCGGGGTTGTATTTGAGGTCGGGAAACAGGGGAAAAACAAAGGGGTCCGAATTTCCAGACGCCACGTATTCCGTTCTATATGCAGGAAATGTGGTCAACAACTGGGTCGAATCTCTAGAGCAAAGTTATCCCTTGACATGTGAGGAATGAATAAACAATATCTAATTGAGAAACTACACATCGTTTTTTCCACTCGACTTGTTAACCAATAAAAAACGTTGGAAAGCACTTCCTAATGTCATGCGAAATAGCTGGAAAAAATCAATCAAATAAAAACAATCAAAGCATTTCTAAAAAAAATGAATAACAAATAATAATTGGCTTCTTTCTTAGAAATTTAAAATTAAGTAAATTAAAAAGTTTATAATATTTTTACCACCCCCAAGCAACCATTTTTCTTATTATAAACTCTCCCTGTTATAAAGTTGTTTAAGATAAATTTCACTTTATATGTGACATTTGGATGTAAATTATAATCAAGTTAAAAAAATAAATATCGGTTTTTCCGACAATTCAGCTCTTTGTAACTTCAAACAAACCTTGTTTTACTTCAATTTAACCATTTCAAATTAACACATTCTTTTAAGCATTAAAACACTTCGTGAATGAATTATACATATGTGAATTTCCTGTATAATTGGGAATTATTTTTAAATATATAATAATTGGAATCTGAGAAAACCATGTGAAAAATTAACGATGAAATTCTAAAATTATAAAAAATTAAATCTAATAATAAGGCTTTATTTTTAACTCGTTCTTATAAAAAATAAGGCAATAAAATTAAGCTATATAATTTTTTAATTTAATTTCATATATATTTATTTTATAGAGCATCTATTATCTTTTTTAAAAAAATCGACTTATTATCAGTTATTTTCAATCGCTTTATCACACATATAATAAAAAAAGCTTTATTTTTATACTTACAGTAGGACTGGTAATTTTTTTTGCAGTTAATATTAATGAATTGTCATATAGTTTTCTGAGAGGTAAATTTTAATAATCATTCAAAATCATTTAAAAATTCGTTTACTTTACAGGCTTAATTTGAAATTAAAACAAGGTAATTTGAAATTAATAAAAGTTGAATTTGAAATTAAAAAGAGTAATTTAAAGTTAAAACGCGTTAGTTCGAAATTAAAAAGTGTTTGTTAAAAGTAAAAAAAAAAAGTTAGATTGATGATACAAAAGGAACAATTTGACGGAAAAGGGCTAAAGCAGTGCGAGATAATATTTATAAATTTAGTGATTCAATTATCGCAGAAAAAATTAAATCCTTAATGGCCCTGTACTACGGTCAACAAATTTATAACTATAGGAAAATGTTCGTTAAAGAATTTCATTTTAAAGGTAAGGAACAATTTTAATGATTATGTGGAGACCGTGAAATGCTGTCTGGTGTGACGTAGGTTTTAGAAAAACAATTTCTTTTATCGTGCCAACGTTTCAATCTTTATTGAGATCATCTTCACTGCGTGGGATTTATAAACATTGTTTAAATTTAACAAAAACATGTAGAATGTGGAAAGGTGAATTTATAAATGCTGGAAAATTTTAGATTAAAAAAAATTAAAAAGTATTTATGCTCATATATTGGTATTTGCACACTAAAAACAAATACATCTATTTTGATTGAATTTAAATTTTTCTAGCATTGTTTAAATTTAATTTTTTTATCTAAAGTCTAACATTTATAGATACATTTTTTCACATTCGACATGTACTTAAAAATTTTTAAGTATGTTTATACTGAAGTTGAAGTCACAGCAGACGGCACTTCCGTATCTACAAATTATTTAGATATCGTGAGATGCCGTCTGGTGTGATGTAGGTATAAGAAAAACATTTCCTACTTCGTGCCAACGTTTCGATCTTTTATTGAGATCATCTTCAGGGCCTCGTGTTTTATGCATTTCACCAAAAAATTTCTCTGATTGATGGCCGATGCGAGTTTCTTCTCATTGTTGGCCATGTCCTTCAGAATACTATTAGCTGTGGGTCCCTATTTAGATGAAATTTGTTGGTAGAATCCCATATTCATCGTTCTTCTCATGTAGAAATGTGTAGAGATTAGTGACCGTTAATAAATAATTATTCAGATATCGTGAGATGCGGTCTGGTGTGATGTAGGTATCAGAACGCATTTCACGATATCTGAATAATTATCTGTTAACGGTCACTAATCTCTACACGTATCTCGAAATATTCATTGGCTAACGATCACTAAACATCAAATATTTAAACAAATGTAATATTTAAATTTTGAAAATCGAAGCATTTTTTATTCTTTTTGTGCGTGATGTGGTCACTTAAAACCAATTGACTATCATTTATTATTATTATAATAGTCTGTTAAAATTATGGGCAACCCAGTATAGTTTAAAGTACTGTTTTAAAAATATATTGCTGAATTCATTGACTTTTGTTTGGGGTGGCCTTAGAAATTTGAATTTCATTTGCATTAAAAATCAGTTTGGTTAAAAAAATTTGTCTCACTCTACCTTTCGCAAACGTTGTATATGAAACCTCAGGTTTAAACGTGTTTTTGAAAATGCCGAAGACATTGCCATGAAAGACAAATGGCTTAATAGTTTTGAATCTTGAATAATTAGGGCATTTTCACCATAAAAAGCTTTTGTCTGAAATATATTGTTAGACATGAAATGCTCATCCCTCGTGTCATTTTGAAAAACCCGCTCCTCTTTGGACATACTTTCTAATTCTACAATCTAGAATTAGACAGTTTCTAAATTTCCCTCAAATTAGGCATGGTGTCAACTATTATATGAATTTTTATACGCAAGAATGATTGGTTCTAATTGAGAATTATGTTTCGGGTTTATACATTTCCAAAATCATTTTGTACTATTATTTTTTTCTTTTTATATAAACTAAGATTCACCATTTTGAACCATCCATTGTTTGTCAGTCTTCGCCGCTCTTCCGAATAATTTAGCGTGCAGAGGAAAATACTGATTCATCACTCGATTCTATTCAGGTTAGAACTGATACATAGTTGGTCTTGGCAAATGGCTCGGTATTACAGGAGTTGAAAATTTATCGCGTTCCCTGAGACGGCCTATAAAGGAATATTATTTACGGCTGGGAGGAAGACGGTTTTACGCTGTTACAAAAGAAGGGGCCTGTTCTGTATGTATCTGTATGTATGCGAGAATGTCAAATAATTACAGGTACGATTCGTCGTTGGAAGTGGTTCTTGTATAACAAGAATAGTCTTGTAATGAATAAAACGAATTATCCGCCAAAAATACCTCCGAAACACAACGCATGTGATGAGTATACATAATTTTTTATTGCTAATAAAATCGATAATTTTATTGTTAAAAATTCGATTTTTCACGTGTAAACACTATGTTTATAAACTTCGAAGTGGATATAAAACTCAATTTTAATTGTTTTATATATAAAAGTTACTACTATAATCATACTAATATTAAAGTTAAAAATAAGAAAACTGTTGATATTCAAAATAATGGAGAAAAATTGGAGTTGATTGAGTTAATGTTTGTTTCAATATTTCAGTTAAAATATTTCCGGGGAAGAGAGTACAGCCGATACGAATTATAACATTTGCACGTTTCGTTCTGTGGAATTTCCCCTCGGATTGCTGCCGGATGCCAAAGGGAAGAAAATTCCTCCAAGGAAATGCCAAGGAATTCTCAAGGATAGGAGTAAATAATTTTGTAGGGTCGGCGTTATTCGAGCAGTAATTATTTTGTAACAAACAAATTGAAAGGAACGAGAAGGAGGCGATGGACTTTGGAACCTGTCGGAGGCAAACGTGCAGAAAGGCTAAAAGGCGGAGGACAGAGGACTTTCCATTGGGAGACAGCGAACAATCCACACCATACGTAGCTGCTTCAACTGAGCATGTAAAAAACATCTGATTAGAAGTTTTCAAGAAAACGGCATCCATCCTGTGAGTTCTTTCCTATTCAGTATTTCCTTAATTTTATTTCCTTGGGGATTGCGGATACAATAATATGAATTCATTTATTGTAGTTTAAATACTTCGCAATTATATTTTAAGTTTTTGTATATTGTTTCAAGGAGAATTGATTTTATTTATTTTGTATTAATTTAAGTTTGAAGATTCAAAAAAAGAGTGTGAATTTAATTTTGAAAAAAAAGAAATAATTAAGTTAAATTAAATTTGTTTCACTTACAGTGCTTTTTATTTTTAAATTCTTACCTTTATTAAAATAATTGTAATAATAAAAAAATTACAATTATTTTTGATAAGTCAAAATTGTATATTAATCTCTATGTAAAAAATACCCTTAAAGTATAACAATTTTATTGTCTTGTATAATCGCCACTTAAGAGAAAGATTTGTCGATCCTTTGGACGAATTAAATGCTTTCGTTATAATTCAAAAAAACATTTCCAACCATTTTTATTTGTTGAAATGTCAGTAGTCTTCTCCTTTAAATCGAAGCCTTTTCTGTGAATTTGACGGTGCAAATAGTATATAATAGGGGTATTCACGATGTTTGTTAGATGTTAACAAGATTAGAGCAATGTCCAGTAAGATCGTGAACGCCCCCGAACTTTTTTAGCATGTTAAATCTTCAGTATTTTTCATTCCTGCACGTGGAGACTGGTAGAAACAAAAATAACGCTATAACAGCCCTTGAAGGCTTGTTGTTAGTTGTGTGCTATGGTTTTATTTTGTGTTAAATTGTAAGATGTCAGAAGTTGCTAAAAAAGGAAAATTAATTAACTCTTTCATTCAAAACGCTATTCAACCACTCGAAAAGTCCATGTAACAAGTGCCGACATACCTAACTGGTCCTACCGTCTCACAGCCTACAAATTTGGGAATAAAAATACCTACAAACAAAAACAGCTGTTAAATTCATGGCTGCCATGTTGGTTACTACGCCCTAACGGATAGCAATGGAACTACATTTTCGAAGGGACTGGCTTTGGCCTTGGTTTGTTAATCGAGCAATGTTAACCACCCGATACTTACAAGATTAGGTCATCACTTTTCGCGATCTAACAGGTCACAGGTAAGCACTCGAAAAGTACTACTAACAAGTGACGCTTCAATTCGTGCCGACATACTGAACTTGCATCCTAACCTCTAACAAATTTATAGGAGAGGGGGTGTATCTTTTATTAATGAGAGTATAAGGACAGATCAGAAATTAAGAAAAAAATGTATTGGTCAGGTATAATTAATGCGTATTTAAGAATAAAAATACGTGTCAACAAAAAACAGCTGTTTTAAATTCATGGCTACCATGTTGGTTACCTACGCCCTGACGGCTAGCATTGTGACTACACCTTCGACTTAACATCTTACGTTGGGTTTGGCCTGTTAGATAGAGCAATGTTTATTGGCCGATTCTAACAAGTCACGTCTTCCTTTTTTTCTATCTAACAAGACCTAACAAAATCAAAAGGATTATGACAAAGCTCGTGAATACCCCTATATTCCCAGAATATTGTTCACGGAGAAGGTAACTTATGGTGGCATTTCGAACTGAAGTGTCCGGTGATTAGTGATTGTATAAAAAAAAAGTACTTTCTGCCTTACAGGCACAAATATCGTGATTACTCCTAATGTTTGAAGCATATTATTCATTAGTCTGTTCAATCTGAGAAATACATTTAAACTTTCATTTAAAACATTTTGGAATTATAAATTCCAAGATCGCTTTGTGGCTGGAGGGTCACGGTACTATTAGTCCCGTCGTTTCCTATCAATTCAGTCTGACTGTTTTTGCTTTTTTGATTTGTCTTTGATCTACATTTCTGCCTCCCACTATTTTCATTGCTGAATCTTTTGACTTCGGTATAATCGAGACCCTTTTATTAGTGTTGCAGAATTTGGACGTTAACTTGGACTGGTTTTTTTTCTTCTGTTTTTTGAAAATAGCCAATACAATAAATGCCTAATTCAGATTCGATTAAATAGAAATCACAAAGGCCCAGCACAGAAAATGAAATTAAAACAAAAAAACAGATCTAAATCCGGTAACAGTTTAACTATATAATACTAATTATTATAGTTAATATATTTTTATTTATACCATGGTATCCTCGTTAATTTTTATTCTTATTCGGACAGGGCCAGATTACAAGAAATGTTTTTCTGACATGTTAAAACGTTGGGCAAAAGGGCTGTTTTTAGAAGGTGAAAGTGAAGTCAAAGGCAGCTAAATTGAAGCCGGTAAATAAAGGTAATCAAACGTTTCGGGTAATCTTTCGATGGCAAGGGGATCGTAATGTCTTCTTTGCATGATGCCTTGATCGTTTTACGAGCGCGATTCATTCTCTGAGACATACATAATTGTTTATCCTCCCCTGTTTTTGTTTTCGATTTCAACCCTTCAACCTTCTTTGCCCTTATTTCCTCTCCTTCAGTTTCGAACCGGAATGAATTACCAGTTGTTTTTTATGTACCCCACTATTTTATTTCCTGTGGGGAAACTCGTCTTTGATACGATTATACGGTATGAGCCAGGTTTTCGGTTTTTACCGCGGCATAATCCGAAGAACGGGAGACCAGAAGGTCTATTGGGAAATGAGGAATTTGCTCACAATAAAAGCAGAATGTTTAAACAAAGGTCTCAATTTTTTTTTTTAAACACATTGATAATTTTTTGATTTCTCTACTATACTATTAGCTATGTTTTGTTGTGTAATTTATTTTATTATAAAATATTTCATTAAAGCACAAAAAAAACTTATTATTATTTTCACTAAAAATGGTTACTGTCGTTAGGAACCAACTACCAGAAAATTTTAAAACCGAGCAGTCAAAATGGCACTAAAAAGTTCTTATTGTCTGTTTGTCAATTTTAGTCTACAAATTTCACTTTTCTTGATACTTCAACCTTTCGCAAATTTTTTCCATAAAGCACTACTATAAATACTATTAAAAAAATCATTACAAATCCTGTCATATTCGTTCGTTTCTTCAATGTAACCTTAATCAAACAAAGTACAAAATCAGTTCGAACTTGAATTTTGACGATACTCCAAAGTTTTTGTCTGACGTTTAGCTAACATTATCTTGACTCCGCAAATACTGGCAGATATGACACTTACACAAAAGTTGCCCCTACTCAAATTAGTTTACTAAACTTATACTTAAATAATAAACAGTTAATTAAACAATCAGGTAAATATTTGATTGTTTGCTTGCAAATTGTTTAAAAAATAATGATAAAGACGTACTTCTATTAACAAATAATGAAACGATACAAACATCAAAAGTGACTCTTTGCTACAAGTTGGTCATAAGAATAAACAACAAGGAAGATTTAATCCCGATTGTAAATGTGCAGAACTCAAAAATTGAATCTTATACGGTATCTGTCACAAGAAAGAGATCAAAGAAATGATACAGGAATCCTCCGCTTTTATGAGAGTAGAGAAACAGGATGAACACTTGAGAGCAGTCAAATTTGGCAGGAAACGATGGCAGGCTTGTATTATTGAAGAATGTGAACATTTAATTTAATTTTTATAAGGTTTTTAAGTTTTGCGCATAATTAATTGTGTGTACAGAGATTAGTGACCGATAATAGATTATTATTCAGATATCGTGAGATGCGGTCTGCTGTGATGTAGGTATCAGACCGCATCTCACGATATCTGAATAATTATCTATTACCGGTCACTAATTTCTACACATTTCTACACGAGAAGAACGAAGAATATTGGATTTTACGAACAAATTTCATCTACATAGGGACCCACAGCTAAAAGTATTCTCAAAGACATCGCCAACAATGAGAAGATACTCGCATCGGCCATCAATCAGAGAACTTTTTTGCTGAAATGCGGAAAACACGAGGCCCTGAAGATGATCTCAATAAAAGATCGAAACGTTGGCACGATATAGGAAATGTAACAACCTACATCACACCAGACCGCATCTCACGATAGCTGAATAATAATTAATTGCTCTGAATTTTTAATACTCTTCCTATTGATATAATGTACGGTAGGGTTAATAAATTACGAGATTAAGAGGGCGTTACGTGAAAGAGTTGTGGAAAAGTAAAATAACAGGAAAAAAGAAAAATCTTTACTACGATTATTCAGAAATTGTGTGGGGTTGGTGACCGTTAATCGATGATTATTCAGAAATCGAGAGATGCGGTCTGGTGTGATGTAGGTTGTTACATTTCCTTTATCGTACCAACGTTTCGATATTTATTGAGATTATCTTCAGCGCCTGGGATTTATAAGCATTGTTTAAATTATAATTTCTTAAATTTAAACAATGTTCGTAAATCTCAGGCCCTGACGATGATTTCAATAAAGATCGAAACTTCGGCACGATATTAACGGTCACTGACACCACACATCTTTACTACAATGGAGAATCATAAAAAATAAAGTAGAGGCATTTTAGTTCTATTAGTCAAGGAAACTAATAATAGAAGTATTGACGCCTGTTCACAGGTCACCAGTAGACGTATATGCAAAAACCCAGGAGTGTTAGTCTGCAACGTCAAGGAAAACACGAAGGGCTTAGGTACAGCGAAGGGGGCGATAAAATTAAGCAGTATTGTCAATAATAAACGTGCAAAGTATATTAGACTAGCGCAAAGATTATTTAAAATGGCTATAACCGGACATTAGAGAGAGAAGAAACTGATATTAGAGAAGTCCGTGTCTGCTGAAGCATTTTAAATCCTTAGTTAAATAATTTCTATTATGCAGCTTCCATACTCTTGTTTAAACTAATCGTTTATCCAACTTTGTCGTCTTTTGTGCATTTTATTTAAATTTATGAATTGAAAAGAGTAGAAGAGAATATTTTAATTCTTTGTCTCTTAAGAAGATTATTAATAACAATGAATAACTTCGAACAAGTGAAGAAATATTAAGTAAAGAGGATTGAGGAAAACGACATTGCCATCAAAACGTTTGGTGATAAAGTATTTAGAATTAAAAATTTTATGTTAAAAATCTATCAGGGATCAAATTTAGAAAGACAAATGCTCATTTACACCGTGGAAGTTACTATACGCTACCCTCTCCGTGAACAATATTCTGGGAATATAGGGGGTATTCACTTTCTTCGTGTTAATCCTCTTAACTTTGTCCTGTTGGATCGAAGACGTAGACTTGTCAGAATCGGTCAGTTAATATTGCTCGTATATTGCTAGTACTTTTTTTTATACAATCACTAATCACCGGACACTTCAGTTCGAAATGCGACCATAAGTTACCTTCTCCGTGAACAATATTCTGGGAATATAGGGGTATTCACGTGCTTTGTCATAATCCTTTTGATTTTGTTAGGTCTTGTTAGATAGAAAAAAAGGAAGACGTGACTTGTCAGAATCGGCCAATAAACATTGCTCTATCTAACAGGCCAAACCCAACGTAAGATGTTAAGTCGAAGGTGTAGTCACAATGCTAGCCGTCAGGGCGTAGGTAACCAACATGGTAGCCATGAATTTAACAGCTGTTTTTTGTTTACACCTAGTTTTATTCTCAAATTTGTAGGCTGTTAGAGGTTAGGATACCAGTTATGTATATCGGCACGAATTGAATCGGGTCATTTGTTAGTAGTACTTTTCGAGTGCTTACCTGTGACCTGTTAGATCGCGAAAAGTGATGACGTAAATTTATAAAAATCGGCCAGTTAACATTTCTCTTTCTAACAGGCCACTGCCAACGTAAGATGTTATGTCGAAGGTGTAGTCACAATGCTATCCGTTAGGGCGTAGGTAACCAACATGGCAGCCATGAATTTAACAACTGCTTTCTGTTGACACGTATTTTTATTCTTAAATACGCATTAATTATACCTGACCAATACATTTTTTTCTTAATTTCTGATCTGTCCTTATACTCTCATTAATAAAAGATACACCCCCTCTCCTATAAATTTGTTAGAGGTTAGGATGCAAGTTCAGTATGTCGGCACGAATTGAAGCGTCACTTGTTAGTAGTACTTTTCGAGTGCTTACCTGTGACCTGTTAGATCGCGAAAAGTGATGACCTAATCTTGTAAGTAGCGGGTGGTTAACATTGCTCGATTAACAAACCAAGGCCAAAGCCAGAGTCCCTTCGAAAATGTAGTTCCATTGCTATCCGTTAGGGCGTAGTAACCAACATGGCAGCCATGAATTTAACAGCTGTTTTTGTTTGTAGGTATTTTTATTCCCAAATTTGTAGGCTGTGAGACGGTAGGACCAGTTAGGTATGTCGGCACTTGTTACATGGACTTTTCGAGTGGTTGAATAGCGTTTTGAATGAAAAAGTTTATTAATTTTCCTTTTTTTAATAACTTCTGACATCTTACAATTTAACACAAAACCATAAAAAAACAACAACAAGCGTTCGAGGAATGTTGTAACTTTAATTTTGGTTCTACCAACAGCAGCATTGCGGAAAAATTAACATTTAACATGGTAAGAAAATTTCGGGAACGTTCCGATCTTGCTAGACATTTCTCCATTCGAGTTAACACGAGTTAACATTTTACAAACATGTGAATGAACATTTAGTGTTTGTAACAATTTGATTTTTTTGTTTGTTTGTTTCCTAAACGCTTACTACCTAAAGGTTTAATAAGATCGCGTTTTTTATGATCTGGATCTTTGGACGTATATTCTATATAAAACTTTTTTTTCATGGCGCTCAACAGCTTAATAAAGCATTAAAATGACAAAACTACTTTTCAATCAACGGGAATTTTTATGCTTTAAATAGATAATAATAGTTTTTATATTGTCGTGAATGATTAACCAACCAAATAGAAAAATGGGTTGTCAGCACATCGTTGCTTGAAAATCTGAAACATAAACTTTTCAAAAATTAATAAAAGTTAATATATTTGATGATGAAGGAGCAAAAAACCAAACCAAAACACGAAGATGTACGAAGAAAACGAACTAGCAATATGTCGGTAGCAATTATACACGGATAAATTATGTAAAATTATACTTTCAGCATGATCCTGTTCAAAATTCTTGTTGATTGGCTATGTGCTATTGTATATTTGTATATAAAGTTTCCCAGGAAATTGTGTTAATCGATGAACAACAAGACAATAGTTTTATCTGTTTCTGGTCCGCCTATCCCCGCTGTCTAGAACCGTGCTCGGCATTGGCTTAAAGCCATTTTCACAGTGAGCCTTGCTGTTGATCCTTTTATACGGTTTCCTTTGGAATAAAAGTGAGATTGGGAAGGTCGGCGATTGTCGGCGTTGGAATCTTTGTCTTTTATTTTATTGGAGCTCGGTTTGGAGCTTTTTTGTCGGTTTCGTTATTAAAATCGCCGGTCCGTTTGCGCCTTTGTACAGTTTTCAATGGCTGAAGGCTGTGCGGGGAAAATGAGTTTATTTGAAAATAATTGAGTTTGGAGCCGTTCCCTGTTTTTCATCTGTATAATTATACATTTTGCACTGAATTTCGTTTTCCTCCGTTCATCGTAGTTCCATGTAATATTGCTAAAGTCAAATATTTTCCGATAACAATGTTTTTTAACGAGCCAAAAACATTGTCGTTTGACATTAGGCAACCAAAAAAAAAAAATTATCTAAAATAGTCAAATTTTTACCATGTATAATGTACCATGATTTTTCTACTAGATTACAAGAGTATTTATAAAAAACAAACTTCTACACAATTTTACTATTCATTTCACAATTTAAAAATAAGAAACTAATTCTATTTTTCAAAAGAACAATCAATGACTTCGTTTTAATGATCCCAGTGACCGTTTTAAAACTTCACTACTCCCCTGCGCATTACATTGTTCAACTCAAACAGCGTTTTTGTCAATTTTATTGCGGTTATTCAGAAATCGTGAGATGCAATCTGGTGTGATGTAGGTTTCAGAAAAACAAAAAAAAAATTTCTTTATCGTGCCATCGTTTCGATCTTTACTGAGATCATCTTCAGGGCCCAAAATGTTTGTTTTCTGTGTAACATTTTATTGTGGGTTGATTATCCTTATTTTACTGTGTCTGCGGAATCTTAGGAGTTTGTCCAATTCTCATTTTGTTTTAATTTTCGGACCCATTCTGAAATGGGTACAGTATACTTCGTAATTATCCCGAATATACTTTATAAGGCCAAATGTGAGCAATTCCTTTTCAGGCCAGTTTGTCTGCTCGTTCGTTGCCCAGAATTCTCCTGTCCCTTGGAACTATGATATTGTTAGGTTGTTTTGTTTTTGTATGTGTTCATCAAACATTAAGGATGTATTAGAAATATTTTTCACTTTAATCCTATTTCTCTAAACGGACTTCCAACAAGCTATAGGATTTAGCAATGAAATATTCAACTGCCATTCTTTTTTTCTTTTTTGCGCTACGTCGAAAATCGCAACGGAAGCTGTAAGTACTAAAGCTGCAAATGCCGCATAAACCCGACTTGATAAAAATGTAACATTTTATAAAGGTTTATGAAACAGCTAAAATCTAAATAACGTCTAAAGCACTTCAACGAAAATTACTGAAAAATTTAATTTAGTTTTTATGTTGATCGGTGTTCTAACTTTTTTTATGAGTGTAATATTAGATTTTGTTTGTTCAGTTAACTTTCAAATATACGGTAAATTTACTTTACAATTATTTGAAATTAAAAAGATAATTGGGTGGTAAAACGGGTTAATTCGAAACTAAAAAGGGCAAATTGAAATTGAAATTAGAAATCGTTGGTTTGAAGTTAAAAAAGATTATTTCGGAATAAAATTTTTTAAAATCATTTACAAATATACAAGATTTTTTTGGTTATATGCTAATATTTAAACCATTTTTTAAGTGGTTTAAAACAAGATTTAATTTAAAGTAAAAAATAAATCAATTTCCTAATTTATTTTCAAAGTGCCTGGAGTGTACCTGGACTCGAAAATGTTCACATTTGTTTGAGTACCACAACGGAATTTGATGCTGAACTTGATAACCATAATGCAGACGATGTGCAGTCATATGTTAAGGAATTTGCGTTCTCATCGTTCGAGGGGCTATGATGACGTTATATTTCACCCTCACTCCTCGCCATTGACGCTAATAAATACATGCACTCAGACAAAACATACAGGGGACCCAGAAACCCGCTGCAGTGCTCGAGTACCATTTTCAGATTGGATGGCATGTCTACACGTTCCCTGTACGGAGCCAAGGCATGACATGTTTCCAGTATGTGGGATACATCGAGAAACCTTTCTCTGCGTAAGGGGCACCTGCGCGCGCTTTGTCCCAAAACCTCTGCCGTTGCGAACCTTCGTAAAAAAATAATAGTAACAGAATAAAGTAAAACATAAATAAATAAATTATTTTATACACTATGTTATGTAAACCTTTTTTTATAAATTATTGTTAGATTAACAAAATTTAAATTTTTCTTAGGTAAAATAAGTAATTATATATATATATATATATATATTGTTGCTTTTTTTTCTTTTCCTAAAAGAAAACTTGTAATAATAATAAATTTTAAGGGGCTTGATTTGACCTCTGCTGTTACAAAACCTAACTAAAGAAAATGGAACTTTTCAAAATTTCATTTATATATTTTAATAACGATCTTTTATAAACATAGAAAGAAATAGGTTAACTATGGTTAAGGAATTTTAACAATAATGTAGAACTTAAATAGTTTTAAGGAAGGAAAACATTATTTATTATTGAGCAAATCTTGGTCTTGGTTAGATGCTTCAACATTCGCTCAGATAAATTTATTTCATACCTGAAAAAAATAGTGCATAAAACGTACGTCACTTAACAATGACCATTTGTCATAATTATTCAGATATCGTGAGATGCGTTCTGGTGTGATGTAGATTTCAGCAAAACATTCTTTTTATAGTGCCAACGTTTCGATCTTTTATTGAGATCATCTTCAGAGCTCAACGTGTTTGTCTTCTGTGTAATTGTGCCATTCATGCGTGTCGTGCTGGGAGTGCGACCAGACCGCATCTCACGATATTCGAATAATGATCGATTAACGGTCACTAATCGCTACACGTTTCGCCATAAGTTTGTTGTGAATCTTGCTTTTTCAAGATTGATCTAATTTCCCAGTATTTCTGTCTTTTCCCTTAACTCTTTCCTATTTAGAAACTATTAGAAATTAACTAAAGTAATTACCATCTAATCAAAAATGCGAAGTCCTTAGATATGTATATACTGAAAAACAATCTTTTATTACCTTGTTTCTGTTTTAGGGTTTAAATTTGGAATTGTTATCCATTTTACAATCAAAAAAGGCGTAACAACAAACAAATATAAACGGAGAACGGAGGTCTGTTTATTAACCAACCGCGTATGTTATTATAAAGTGTGCCATTCGGTCAATAAGCTATCCGCTTCCGGCGATTATCCGCAGCTCTCTTCCTACTGTTTTACAGCTCAACAAATTACTTTAAGTGGAAAGCAGGCACTCTGCTAAATCCGAAAAGCCTGGCTGTTATTTTAAAACAATCTTTCCCCCGCTAATTTGGGGATTATGCCTAGGTGCGGGCAATACAATTGGGGGTGCAATAACATATTTTACACAGCTAGTTGCAGGTGGTTCGCTCCACCCCCGTCTCCTCCAGGGTGCCATTAATACACACTTCAGGATTTACACGAATCCACATTTCATCCATAGGCCGTTGCGACCAGTTCACATATCTCTCCTCCCCAATGACGGATCTGCCCCGAGGGTCAATTAAATCCCTAATTCATTTTCAATAGGAATCGGGAAATATTTAAAATAATTCGTTGTTTGCGATCGTTCAGTTTTAATTGAGGGGCGGCCATGGTCCGATTCACAACCAAACGTCGATCGAGCTGTTTAACATTACGGCTACAAATATTCTGAAGTAGAAGTACATTGATTTACAACTATTTTAGTCGTCAAGTCGTCAAGGGGATTAGTTTTTTTTATAAAAGGCAAATCAAAATTATTCGTTCTACGTAACGAACGTCTCCAAAGAAGCGATAAAATATTTAAGCTGTCTGGAACCAGTACAATAAAGCCCGACGTGGCTTAAAATAAATCCATCCAAATCAAAAGTAGTAAACTTCCCATATAATTGCAAATTTATTGCATCACTTTGAATTATCCTAGACCCAGCTCTGAAAAAATGAAATAAATGTAACAATCTCCTTTTTTTTCGTAAAATAAAAAAAATTAAATAAATGTAACAACCTGCTTTTTTTCTGGTAAAGT
>CM077105.1:25086500-25097043 GCA_039619505.1 Cimex hemipterus | reverse complement strand
TGGTAAAGTAAAAAAAAATAAGTGTAACAATATTCTTTTTTCTGTTATAGTAAAAAAAATAAGTGTAACAATATTCTTTTTTTCTGTTAAAGTAAAAAAAATAAGTGTAACACTATTCTTTTTCCTGGTAAAGTAGAAAAATTAAATAAATGTAATAATCTCCTTTTTTTCTGGTAAATTAAAAAAATTAAATAAATGTAACAATATTCTTTTTTCTGGTAAAGTAAAAAAAATATATATGTAACAATAGTTTTTTTTCTGGTAAAGTAGAAAAATGAAATAAATGTAACAATCTCCTTTTTTTTCGTAAAATAAAAAAATTAAATAAATGTAACAACCTGCTTTTTTTGTGGTAAAGTAAAAAAATATATATGTAACAATAGTTTTTTTTTCTGGTAAAGTAGAAAAATGAAATAAATGTAACAATCTCCTTTTTTCTGGTAAAGTAAAAAAATAAATAAATAAATATAACAATATTCTTTTTTCTGGTAAAGTAAAAAAATCAAATAAATGTAATAATATCCTTTTTTCGGGTAAAGTAGAAAAATTAAATAAATGTACCAATCTCCTTTTTTTCTGGTAAAGTAAAAAAATAAGTAAATAAATGTAACAATATTCTTTTTTTCTGGTAAAGTAGAAAAATTAAATAAATATAACTATCTCCTTTTTTAGCAAACCAAAAGTGTTCAAAATGATTATAAAACTTGTACGAACAGACCTCCATTTACTGCAACACAGTAGCCTAGTCTATTACACACCAACAATTATTTAACTCCTATCATCGTTTTATGATAGAATTTTTTAAAAACTTTTTTTTACTTTACCAGAAAAAAATGTTTATTTAATAAACCTGTGCCATTGGTATAGTATAGAATATACAATATTCCACGAGTAAAAGGCAAGCTTTAATTACAACGCTTTTTCGATCCGGAAGGAAATAACATAAATCATATTCTATAGGTTTTGGCAAGTTTATGCGATTCTTGACGGAATATTTCACAATGAGAAAAGCCACTTGAGAAAGATTACGACGCGTCGACTTGTTTGGGAAGGCCGATTGGGAAACAACAATAAACCCAAGTTTATTGTTTATCAAGTGGTCAGAGATAGAATAAGAGAAGCACGTCAACAATTTTCGCACCATTTGCTTTGTTTATTGAGGACAATACTTCTAGTACATTGTGAGATTTCACGTCTTACGTAAAAACCAAATCACCAAATTATTTTTCTAAATTATTTTCATTTTATCTTATTCGTATTACATTACAAATGACAAACAGTTTTTTTTCACACAGGTACAGTACTAACGCTAATCCCAGCTCTGCACCTGACGGACAATTCCCATGAGGTAGCAACAAATGGTGGCATATAGTGGGAGCGGTTAAGGGGCTGGGTGGTCCCGACGGGGTCGCCGCGTAGTCTTGTATAACATTAGTTGAGTCTTGACTGTCAAGACAGATTTTGATCATAGAAATCTTCGTAGCTTTCCAATCCTTCTGTTCTCTTACGCCTTATGTGGGGTTTCCACGCCAGTCTAGGTATAGTCCTAAGTATTTGACTAAACGGAAATCTATTTCTTTGTTGTTCATGGACACGAAAGGGCAAGACTGTTTTCTCAATGTGGACTTACATACATTTTTCTTCGTTCAATCTCGTTCTCTACTTTTTGCACCACTCTTCGATAAAGTCGAGTTGTTCTTGAATGTTGAATGGAGCTTGGTTAAGAGTCAAATTGGAGGACAAAATTTCGGTAGTTGTTGATGGTACTTCGATGTGCAGGTAGGTTAGCAATATAAATAGTATAAAGGATGGGACTGACAATGCTCCCTTGTGGGATTCCGATCTGTCTGACTTGCAACTCAGTTACGTAGGATGTTAGGATAAGATAATTAGGAGTTGTTAGGAAGAGTTTAAGTTTAATTTAAACCAGTAAAGATGCAACTTGTGTTATGACTGATAATGTTTTGACTTTCATTAAATAAAAATGTAATACAACTTAAATGCCAATTTTATTTACTCAAAAACTTGGCCTAGAATGAAAAGAAACATATTTTTTTTATTTTCCATTTTACGTCAAGATATTTCGGCTGTCCAGGAACTATTTCCTAAATTTAAATATTTTTTGTTGAAATTGCAAATGCTGACGATTTAACTGATGACAGTATAAAAAGCAGTGCACATTGTAATATATTTATCCATGAGATTGTCTTCAAAAGGGGAAAAAACTTGAGATGAAAATAATAGCAAGTCAAAAATTCAACTATTCCCTAGCATATACATCAACTAAAAATAAACAAAAAACCCGACAATCTAACAAGAAAAAATCACCAACTTTACTATCTTTGATCATCGTAATTACCCTATTTTTTTACATTATGCCTTAATGTTTGTAGAATTGAGGTGCAAAATTCTTTTGGGATAGAATAAAAAGATACCATTAGAAAAAAGTTAACATAAAATATGGTAGATTATGTTCCGTCACTCTACACAACGTAACA
This sequence comes from Cimex hemipterus, assembly GCA_039619505.1. Classification (NCBI taxonomy): domain Eukaryota; kingdom Metazoa; phylum Arthropoda; class Insecta; order Hemiptera; family Cimicidae; genus Cimex; species Cimex hemipterus. Next base: position 25,094,545 of record CM077105.1, on the reverse strand, counting down.
TTAATTTTATTATTCTCCACTGATAAAAGCGTCGCCTTCACTGGGCCACCCGAAGATAATAAAAATCACACAGCTGAAAACACCCAAAAGTTACACAGGCTTGTCAGTGCGAAACGTGAACGTCAGTCAATGTAATTATCGCGGTGTATTTCTCTTCGTTTAATGTTATATCGCTCCTCCATGAATATTCAGTAAATGGAACGGCTCTGTCTCTCGTTGAGTGTTACCTTAAAAAAAGTGATAAAATTTCTAGGTATTGTAAATTATGCCCCGTTTTTCGAGTTGCAGACTCTGCTCTTTTACTTTCTTTCAAAAAATTCTGTTCATTATATAAAATGTAGATTTAGGGTCTACTAACATTTATTGACTTGGGCGAAAAATGATTTTTGAAAGTGACTTTTAATAAATTAGAAATAAGAAATCTTTTGGATACAATGTGATGTCAGACTATTGGAATATAGAAACCATGACGAGGTCAAATATTGGTGGAAAGCTTAGCAAATGAAAAATCTTGAACGTTGCAAAAACCTATTCGTTTCACTAGTTTCGTGGTCCGCTTGGCCAATTAATATTAACCAATGAATTAAGTTTTTCAGTTCTATGTTTCTTGGAAAAACGGGAAACATCTTAAGCTATTCATCATAAAAAATACGTTTGAAATTAATATATTAAGTTAAATTTTAAGATTAATTAAGGTTTTTAGTTAAAGATAGAAAAGGCAATGGCACGAGCGGGATTCGAACCCACGATCTTCAGCTTGATACGCCGCTCTACCACTTGAGCTGTCGTGACCTCGATCCACTCGGATACCAACCTCCCGTCACAACCGCACCTTCTGAATTTTGCCTCCTTAAATGTTAAGTCTTATCCAAGAATCCACTCTTTTGGTTCAACACCCATCATCAACTCTACTTCCTTATTGCCATAAAATGTCTTAATTGGATGGTTAAAATAACTTTTTTATTTATTTTATAACTGTTTTTTTTATTGAATTCAATTTATAACATCCAAAACTCGAGGGTCACAACGACGTTATCTTATGGAGGTAAGCAAAATACGCCGATATATAATAACTTTGTCATATTACTATAATAATATTGGATGGATGTGGATGGGGGCCGCGGTAGCCGAGTGGTTAAGGCGTCAGACTCTCGGCTAGTAGACCCCGCGGTCGTGGGTTCGATCCCCACCGTCGCCTCTGGAATTTTTCTGACGCCTTGGAAGGGGCGGGACTGGATCTCAGCGACCCCTGAACCTGGTCCCAACCCCCTTCAAAAATGAGTTTCTTCGATGAAAGAACATTGGTACAACGGGGGCTCAAGTTCACTTTGTGTTGTGAGCCCTCCCCCAAAAATGGAGCCAGGGTATGGTACAATAAGCTGTACAGCTGCAGTGCTCAGTCCCTGGTATCTATCCATCCACATAATAATATTACTTAAATTACTAAAAATATTTGTTGTCTCGACATCTCGGATCGAATCGCTCAGACATGTATTTTATTTTATTTAATATCTGGTATCACTATCAAATGTTCCGGTGATCAAGTCTATAATCCGGTGATATTTTAGGAGTGGCGGGAAGGGGTGGTTGCCAGAAACGTACAAAATACTCTGGGTGCCGATGTTTGTGAAAAAAAACTCTAATATTGTCGGGATGGAATGCAGGGCCGCTGGATTCGAACCAGGGACCTTTGTCTTACAGTGAAAAGCGCCTTATCAAGGATTATAGCCGGGAACACACGCTACCAACAAAAAGGCCGTCAACTCTCGTTATTACGAACCACTGCCTTTCAATCGGTGATAAAGCCCAGTTTCTTGAAGTGAAACATGATTATGATTATCACTGCTGTCGCAAGAAAACTCTCTCCTCTTTTTTGATTTTCAGCGATTCACGATGTTATTGAGTTATCGCGCATTGTTTCTGTCACATCCTCATTATCGCATTGGGATAGCAATCTTGATCTCTTAAATAACGAGGATTATCTACTTTTAAAAAAATGCAGTCCGCATTATACTGAGATTAAAACCTCATAACGCGCTTCTCGGAGTTACAAGTCCTAACGATGCCGGAAATGTCTTACAATGTATAGATATGTACTCAGGCATCAGTCACTGTTTGATGAATCGCTTCCTTCTCATGTTCCAACACGAGACACAAGGGACACCAATCTAAACCCCCACGCCCAAATAAACATTTTACAATTTTTTTTTAATTTTAAGCCACAACAAAAAATATAATTATTTCTAGTTGAAAATGATTTTGATAATTGTGACAAAGTTAAAAGAGTTTGTGAGTGTCGGCGAGGTTTTCGATACACGCTGTGTGACTGTACGTGACGTGCGCTTGACGTTGCATAGATGTGCAACCCTTACGAAAACCAGACAAAGCGTCGGGTGTGTTCCCGGCTGTAGTCCTTGATACGACGCTTTTCACTGTAAGGTAAAGGTGCCTGGTTCGAATCCAGCGGCCCTCCATTCCATCCAGACATACTTACAAATGGGCTTTTTTTCACAAAAATCGTAATTGTACAGACGTGTATATTATCTCGACTACAAACCTTAATTAATTGACTCTACCTGGGTTTATATATTTTTTAAATGATTACCGATGAAAATTAAAAAGGTTGTGCCGAGAACCGAACCGGTAACCCGAGCCGGTGGAAAGAGATTCGTGGCTCGTATAACCCGCGGTCATGGGTTCGATGCCCACCGTCATCCCTGCCAATTTTTTCAAGCATCCCTTCCACCCAAAAACACATGCGAACCTAACTTCCTACGACTTCTCCTCTCGGTAACATGCGAAATCACAAGTCCATAAAAAAACAGAATTTAATTTTGGATCAATTTGTACAAAAAAAAAACACTTAGTAATTTCTTCGTTTCTTTTTGTCAAAAATATATCTTTTTTTTCAAACTGTTTTTAATTATTTAAAATGCTAAAATTTACGTATAATTGTAAAAAATTTGGCCCGGACTGTAATGAATTTATGAGGTTAACATAGTAGAATTGACGACAACTGTCAACTGTCATTTATCTTCATTAAAAATGTAACTTCCATCTGGTTATCTCATCCATCTAGTTTTCACATTTTAGTTTAATTACGTTCAGATTAAAGATTAGATCTTAGATAGATGATATCTTTTAGAACTATGCTGACAGGCAAAACAACGTGACCACACACGTCGTAGACGTAGAGGGTCCGTTTTAAAGGAATACAGGTACATTAAGCCCAGATGATATCCCCCAATTGTGTTTACAATTGGATTTTGTAAATACATTTTTCAATAGTCAGCCTCTTCTTTTATGGTTTTTCTGTACAGCTTCTTTCTAATTTTGTGGTAGTTTGGTTTTCTTAAGTTATACCATTTTTAATTTTGAAGTTTAAGTTTTGAATGATAAGATTCGACTAGAACCATGACATTGTTGGATGATAGAAAACGTCAAGCTTATGTGTCCAGAGTACGTAGAAATCCCCCCCCCCATAAAAAAATGTTCGCTACCTAGATACTGGTTGTTATTGAAGAAAGCATGGATGGGTCACCATCGTGTCTGACATTCTACGGAAGGTCGCAAAAACTTGATCTACATCGAAGATTCCCTATGGTATGGTATGGTGGAAAGGATACTAGGAGGCGGGGCTTGTATACCCCAGGCCTTCTGGCTTATTGTTTCCTAGTTCCTTCGTTTAGTCAATAGACTCAATTGCTGCAAATTGTTTCCCTGAATCTTTTCCATATTTTAGGTTGAACCTCCATTGAGCCGTTGCTTCGCATTCGAAGATGATATGAGTGGATGTTTCCTCCTCCTCATTACAGAGTCTGCAAATGGGATCATCATTGTATATGCCCATGTTGTGGAGATGTTTCCTTAGATGCCAATGACCGGTTTGTAGTCCCACCACTCCTCTGAGTTTTGCCCTCTCCAATTGTAGTAGTTGCTAGTTTTGGTAAGGGTTGTTTCATCATAAGTTTACTATGTCCAGCACTGCTAGAGTTTATCTACTTTTCTCTTTATTTAGTTTGGATCTATTCTGCGATGGAGGATTCTATGTTTGTTTTTGTTATCCCAAACCTAAGTTCGGGGCCCATGTATGGTCTTGTAGATCCTCCTCTGGCCAGCCTGTCTGTTTCTTCATTACCCAAAATTCCCCTGTGCCCGGCACCCAGGATACCGTCAAGTTGTTATGATCACCCAGGTTTTGGAGATTTTTGATGCATTCACTGACTAGTTTTGATGTAATTCTTTTGCATGCCAATGCTTTAATAGCTGCTTGGCTGCCTGATCGTATGAGGATATGTTTTGTCAGTGTAACCTCTTTTAAGATTTTCCAGGGCACAAGCGTTGATAGCATGTATTTCTGCTTGAAAGACCGAATTATACTTCCCTAATGAGTGGGCGACATGTTGAAGATATGTTTTCGAAAGAATCCGTTCCTTACATACCACCAATTGGCGACGGTTTTATTTGTACGCGTGGCAATGCACGACGCCGCACATGTCGGATATTTGGTCTTTAGGGCTTCAAATCAGTTTTTGAAGTGGCCAGCATGTAGTCCCGATTGGACTTTGGCAGGAGTTGTCAAAGAACGTACAACGTCATCCAGTGATGCCAAACATTCTTCAGAATTGAGAATTGATCTGAATATGAAAATATTTCACACCGCATTGAAAACCTCATAAAAAAAGATGACACATCGAATGCAAGCGGAGGAAATACTCTATACCGAATTGAATATTTTTTTCGATGTTACCGTAAGAACATTCATTGTAAATTGCTTTACTCAGTTTAATATTTTATTAGCTATATCTTATATTTTTATTTAAAAATCTCCAGTAACTAAAAAACAAATTGTAACGGTTGCAAGTATTAACTGAACAAAAGAGTATGGCAACCTGTTTGTCTCCAGTGAAGGTTTGCTTAGGCAGATCCAGTAAATCAAAAGCAGTTATGAGATAACGGCAATCGTAAAGAGAAATTAATAATCAATTTCTAAAAACACTCAGGAATAATTTGTTACCAGTGAACTGTAATTCGATTTAAAATAAATTTAGAACTAACTGGCATATAAAATATACAAGTTGTTTATATATTTTATATCACAATAGGTTTACATATTTAAGTGGAAAGTAGATGTAGACTTCAGGATTTTTGCAACTCACGTTGTTTTCGTAAAGAACCGAGGGTAACCACTTTGTTTTGACTTTCAGTCTAAATTGGAAAGTGTGGGAGATGGTGGACATATACAAAACAATTATAATATTGGACGGTATAAATGCCTTTTTAACTATGTAAAATTTCCGGAAAAAGTGGCTAAATTTTATAAAGTTTTTGGTGGGAACATTCAAGCATGATATTAACTGGTAATTGCCAAAAAATGCTGTTTTAATTATTTCAGACTGTTTTCCAAAACATTCAACAATCTGGCACAAGTGTCGTGCGCTCATTACTGGAAAAATGTGAAATATTCAGCTTAGATGGATATTTTGCGCCCCAGGCTCGCCAACATTCCTTGAGTAGCGACCAATTTACTTCGATATGCCGTGTGCAACCGCAATGTTTAAAAACATATCGAAGTGACCGAGGCTGCAATCTCTTCTCCTCTTTACATTCGATTCTCATCGGATTCACTTGAATTTATAAAAAACAAACGATGATTGAGCGCGGATTTTATAACGAAAGCGAATATTTACGTGCGTGTCGTGCAAATATTGGGGCGAATACGTCCGTGCGACAAGGCCTCAATTTGTGATCTTAGATAAATAAATGACTTAATCGAAAGTTTTTTTTAGTTCGAAAATAAGCTCAAATAAATATAGCTCTATAGCTCCAACCTTGAGCTATCATGACTGGGTCAGAATCCCGCTCGTGACACTACAAGCGATAACACTTTAACTTCTTATAAAAATACAAATAGCCAATTCATTATGCTTTATGAGTTCTAACTTTTATTAAAATAATCACATTAATGTCGTGATGGTTGGTTTGAATGTCAAATAATAATAATAAACAGAATGGGGAAGGTGCACTTGGGTTCGATTCCCAGCGTGGACCTTCGAATTTTCTTTCACGCTCCCAACTACTCGCCAGGACTAAAAAATCAGAATGAACTCGAATTTCTCTTCCCTCTCTCTTTTTACTCACTATTGTGCACTAAAATAATAAAATTAATTAAATTAATCCGTATTTGCTTAGTGTCATAATTGACCGTATTAATTATTCTTTTTGTCTACGGTTTATGGCTGAGATGAAAAATTAATGTCACAAGCGGGATCCGAACCCCTCGACCTTGCCCTAACGGGTTCGAACCCCGCTCTTGACACTTATTTTTCAACTCAACCAAAACCTTAGTTTAAAAGGATAATTAATTAGATTGTAAAATAGAATTCAAAAAATAGGTTTTTAAAAATAAAATCTATTTTCAATAATTTTATTTGGAGTAGAATGGTCTTTTCCATTTAAAACCTAAATTCTATAAACAAACAAACAAAAAAAAAACAACAAAAAAAAAAAAACAAAAAAAACAAAAAAAAAACAGGGGTATTCACGATCCCAACAGGTCAGGTCTAATGTTAGATGTTTGCTCGAAAATGTAGTGCCATTGCTAGCCGTTAGGGCCCAAGTAACCATCATGGCAACCATGAATTTAACAGCTGTTTTTTGTTTACAAGTATTTTGATTCATTGCTTCAATCAGACCAAAACATTTACTTTGTCGTCCTGCAGTCATACTCTCGTTTATTGTAGATAAATCTCCTATCCTATAAAGTTGTAGGCAGTTAGAGGTTAGGATACATGTTAAGTCCGACGGCACGAATTGAAGCGTGTCTCAATGAAACTTTGTTAGTACTTTTCGAGTGCATAGATAGCGTTTTGGATGAACGAGCTGATCAATTATTCTTCTTATCAACTTCTCGCATTTTACAATTTAACGAAAAGATAAACAAAACAAACAACAACAATTCTTCAACGACTGTTATAGCTTTATTTTTGGTTCTACCAGTCGCCACATGCACCATTGCGGAAAACATAATGTTTAACATGTTAAGAAAAGAAAGGGGGCATTCACGATCTTACCGGATATTTCTCTAATCGTGTTAACACGAGTTAAAACCTTACAAACATCGTGAACTGTTGAACATCTATTATATAGTAATTGAAAATCGAAGCGTGCTCAGGTTAGGTTTAGGCCAACTTATTGTATAGAGGTGGATGTTTAAAAAACCCGTTCTGCTATCTACTTATTCAAGTCGGCTTCTACGATATTATCTTTTTCTCTCAGTCTAATTCTCTCTCACTCCATTCCTCTTTCTGCTTTCCTCTTCCACTGTTTCTCATTATCAATTAAAATTCATTCTCTCTCTCTCTCTCGTTCTGAACAACATCTCTCCCTTCTTTCTCCCTTCTAATTTGCTTAATATACGAAAAAATTTAAGACACTCTTTCTCTCCTCTCACGCCCTTCCAACTCTCTTTCTCTCACTCTCTCGTTAAATAAATAATTTTAAGACAAAAAATAAATCGCCCCTTTATCATTCTCACACTGTCTTTTACTCGCGCTTTTTCTCACTCTCTCACTCTATCGGTTCCACACTCTCTGCATTTTTATTTCTTGCTTTTCCTCACTCTCACAGAATCGGCCTTTATATGCCTCTTTTTCTTTATTGTTCTTCTTTTCTATTTCTTTAAAAATTAGATAAAAATTAAGACAAAAATAAACTCCTTGCTCTATCATACTCTCTCTCTCGCTCTCTTTCTCTCTTTCTCTCTCTCTCTCTCTGTCTCTGTCTCTCTCTCTCTCTGTCTCTGTCTCTCTCTCTCTCTGTCACTGTCTCTCTGTCTGTCTCTCTCTCTCTCTCTCTCTCTGTCTCGTCCTCCCTCACTCCCTCACTCCCTCACTCCCTCACTCACTCTCTCTCTCTCTCTCTTTCTCTCGTTCTGAACAACATCTCTCTCTCTCTGTCTCGTCCTCCCACACTCCCTCACTCCCTCACTCTCTCTCTCTCTCTCTCTCTCTCTCTCTCTCTCTCTCTCTCTCTCTCTCTCTGTC
>CM077105.1:25050482-25086100 GCA_039619505.1 Cimex hemipterus | reverse complement strand
TCTCTCTCTCTCTCTCTTTCTCTCGTTCTGAACAACATCTCTCTCTCCAATCTCTATCTCAATTTCTCTCTCTCTCTCTCTCTCTCTCTCTCTATCTCTCTATCTCTCTATCTATCTATCTATCTATCTATCTATCTATCTATCTATCTATCTATCTATCTACCTATCTCTATCTATCTATCTATCTATCTATCTATCTATCTATCTATCTATCTACCTATCTCTATCTATCTATCTATCTATTTATCTCTATCTATCTCTATCCATCTCTATCTATCTCTATCTATCTATCTTTCTCTATCTATCTCTCTATCTCTCTCTCTCTATCTCAATTTTTCTCTCTCTTTTCCCTTTTTCATTTTGATTTCGTTTTATAATTATAATAATGTAATATATAATATAAGTTTTTTTTGCAATAAATGTAAGAAAATAAGACTGATTTAAATAAGAAGATTAAATTATTATCCAGGAACTACATGTTTACTACTGCAGGAACTGCAAAATCTGTGTTTTTATTCCTTACATAGGAGGAAGTTATCTGTCTAAATTATAATTGCATGCCAATTGTAATCTTTTGATAAATATGATTCTCGGCGGATTTGTTATAATTCTTTGGCAGTGTCCAACGGATCTTTCGAAAGTTATGCGGCATCTAAGTAGAATGCTCCGAATACGTCACAACCGAATAATAAGGGGTGAAACTAACGTCATTAGAAATATAGGACTAAATAATTCTACAGAGGATGCCGTAATGGAAACTACTAGCTAATTAGGTTACAGTCAACTGAATCGGCACTCAACTAACACGGGAAATTTCAAACAAGGCAATTTAATTACATAAATCCCTTGCAGGTGAAATTGCAAATTAGTATCTTCGGGGGTTGTAGTTGATTGATTCGAAATCGCAATTACGATTTAAAGGCAGGTTCAATTACAAATTGGGCGTGGTGTCCTCTTCCCAGCGAAAATGTACTTTCTATTAAAACCGGTTTCAATTCACAACCGTTTATTTCTAAAAGAGTGCTAGTTGCACACGGAAATTGCTTTCCATTTAACAACTCGCTTTACTTCCGACCGTATTCGGAAAGATTCGAGTTAAGATATAACTTATCCTGACTCTTAAATCTACTTAAACTTTATTACAGCAGCACACTTTGGCCGCTATACTTTGTTCTGTCCTACCCATCTGCTTGCGGAACGGCTTCCGATATCATTAAGACCACTGTTCTCTCTTTACTTTCCCTCATTTTCTCATAGCAAATTTTGCCACAAATGTCCTTTTTTCACTACAATTTGAGATGTTTAAAATTAATCTTTCAAAACAGTTATCATTTATTAAAATATAGTATTTAAATTATTATAATTTCAAATAAACAAGAAATAGAACTATTTCAATTAATACGATAAATTATGACTGCTAAATGTGTATGTGGATTAGTATAAAAATATATTTTTAAAAAAATATAAGGATGGAAATAATCTGCTTACATTACCTCACCATAAGAAAAATCAAAAACCAAAAAATCCTGATTTTTTAAGCTTACAAACTTAAACTGCGTATTTCTGTAAGGGGAGGTAGTCGAGGGGTTAGCGAGAAAGAGCGCGTGGTTGTTGGTTCGATTCCCCCAATCGCCCCTGGTTTTTTGTCCCCTTCCCCCAAAAGATACTATAAAAGATACTAACGATCAATCGAATATGAGTTCTGGCTAATAATGACAATATAAGGCTGTTAGAAATATATATATATATATATATATATATATATATATATATATCCAGTTTGTAAAACTATATGATTACCACAACAATATAAATTCCTCCAAAATGAAGTTATTATTTTTGAACGATATAAAGTAGAAGATAATCACCAGCCTAGCTGGTAAATTATTTGATGTGAAAAACATAACCTTTTCTACGCCTAAGGCAGTTAAATATAAGCTCTATAACATATCAAGCGCTTTCAGTGACATATGCTGGTGGACGAAAATAATTTTCAAGAACGGAGAGATTCACTTAGGTCGAGTCAAAACCGGAAGAAAAAAACCGTTAAATATGTAATTTGACTTTCGTAAATTGTAGAACAGATTATTCAGAAATCGTGAGATGCGGTCTGGTGTGACGTAGGTTTTGCAAAATATTTTCTTGCCACGCCAACGTTTCGATCTTTAATGAGATCATCTTCAGGGCCTGGGATTTAGAAATATTGTTTAAATTTAACAAATTCATTTAGGATGTAGAAAAATGTGAATTCATACAATGCAAAATGCAAAAAAAGTTTATTATATTCAATCAAAGTATTTCTACACACTCAATGTGTTTGTTTTTTGCGTAATTATGCCATTCTTGCGTGTCGTGTTGAGATTCTTTTCCCTTCGTCGGCTCGTTTCACCTCAAAGAAGCCCACTCTATATACAAAAATGTATTTCTATCTCTTCTTTCTTCACCACCTCTTCAATATCCAACGTATATAAACGTGAAAAAGCAATATCGCACTGGCACACTCAACACGACACACAAGAATAAGACGTCTACACAAAAAACAAACGATTTGAGTAAGTACAAATACTTTGATTGAACATAAACAATTTATTTTTTATAAATTCATTTTTTTCCACATCCTAAATGTATGCGTAAAATTGAAACACAGAGGCACTGAAGACGTTCTCAACAAAGTTCGAAACGTTGGCATGATAAAGAAAATGTTTTTCTGAAGCGTACATCACACCAGACCGCATCTCACGATTTCTGAATAATCATGGACTAACGGTCACTAATCACCACCGATTTCTGGAAAATAGGCACATGCACGAGTTAAGCATAAATTCATCGGCGAAACTGATAAAATCAGGACGTTTTACGAAGTAATCCTGTTTAGTTAGAAAATGCACTTTTCAGAAATGGCATCTGCAATGCCAAGACTTAAAACCAGCTCTTTGCAAAACCAACGGTATATCGGGAAACTAGAATCAAATTCATGACGTATTTAGGTCTAATTTAGGTCATTTATAATCCACTTTTTTAAATAAAATAACTTTAGAAGAAACTGGGAGTTGTGAACTTTTTATAAATATTTAATATTCAAAATGAAGTACTAAAGCCATATTTTTCTTGGCAATATCACACCCCAGGTCCTTTTGTTGAAATTCAACCAAACACTCAAATCATCCCTAGATTATTTAATGTTTTTTTTTAATATGTGTTTTCAACTTTTGTATATTTATAAACTTTATTTCTATAATTAATGGCAATTGACTCGTAAGTTTTTAATGCCGAGTTGTCGAGTTGATAATTATGCCCTACTTAAGACTAACAAAGCTTGTTCTGTAGTTTATAAACTAAATCTGTTCCAGAGTGAATTTGTCTATTATAAGTTGTGTATTTACCTTTATCTGACACCTCCCATCAACTTGACAACTTTTGTTGTAGCAGAACGTAAAATAAATGAATATATATTGAATTAAAACTACAATGTGTAGAGATTAGTGACCGTTAACGGATAACAATTCAGATATCGTGAGATGCGGTCTGGTGTGACGTAGGTAGGAGAAAAACATTTTCTTTATCTTGCCAACGTTTCGATCTTTTATTGAGATCATCTTCAGGGCCTGGGATTTACAAACATAGTTTACATTTAGAAAATACATATAGAATTCGGAAAAGTGAATTTATACAATGCAAAAATTATATTTTATTAATAATTATATTTGGATTTTGAAGTCTTTTCACCTCAAAGAAGCCGACGACTTATACAAAATTGTATTTTCTATACCCACTTCCTTCCCCACCACTTCAAAATCAAACATATATAAACATGAAACAGTAAAATCTCACTGGCACTCTCAACACGACATGGCACAATTACACAGAAGACAAACACTTTGAGTGAGTAGAAATACTATGATAGAATATAAAATATAATTTTTGCATTGTATAAATTCACTTTTCCAAATTTTATATGTATTTTCTAAATGTAAACTATATTTGTAAATCCCAGGCCCTGAACATGATCTCAATAAAAGATCGAAACGTTGGGAAGATAAAGAAAATGTTTTTCTGATACCTACATCACACCAGACCGCATCTCACGATATCTGAATAATTGAACCTACAATCTTTATTATCCGTGCTGGTTTTTATTTTTCGCAGAAAATTTTTTCGTCAAGTTGAAAATTTAAATTTAAATTAATTTTTTCTTAATTTTCTTATCTTAATCGACGTTTTAGCGTTCAATTTAGCACATTCATTTTCATAATTTTTTAAAAATAAAATTTATCTCATCGAAGACTCGAAGGGACGAATTAGTCTTCCTGGAGGAACATGAAGCCGGAACGTTCCTTATGTATGAGCTCTTTCAAACGGACCGTAAAAGCTCGAAATGACCCTTGGTGCCGGATGGTGAAATATGGATCGTTTGGAGTGCATATATGAACGCCCCGTGAAGCTTGCCTTTGCATAACTGCGTTCCTTAAAGAAAGACGTTGTTCGCCACTGGTCTCCTATCGCAATAATTTGTCCCTCATGCAATTGACATGATTGACGTCGTCGATACGACTTGATATCATCGCCATGACAGAGCTATTCGTAAATAACGAGTGTAATTTTCCAGTCAAGTCGTTAGTGTGGAAACCAGTAGAGAAATATTTTACAACCGTAATATTTGTACGTTAGAAATTGGGTCGTTAATTTATCAATTGACATATTATAAGTAAACTTTGTTTGATCGTACCAGGCTACGTTGGTAAATTCCGCGTTGTTTTGTGAGAACCCAAAAGAACAATAGATCGATTAATGAATTGATTATCGATTTATTTATTAAAATATACAAAAAAATTAGTTCCCTGGGGACTTCATTACACTTAACATGTAATTATAATTATAATATTGGTTCACAGTTGGCACAGATATAAAATAGAGATAACAAATTACAAACCAACAATTTGGGAAATGAACAAATAAATTGAACTTATAAATTATATTTTTATACAGACCATATTCCTATTGAGCAGTGTTGGGCAAAAATTAGTCATGTCTAATGATTAATGATTGATCACCCAGAACGTTAGTCATGATCGGTAGTAAGTGACTAATTTAGTCATTGATAGTGTGAATGATACGATAGCTATATTAGTCACGACCACTCATTAAATACGAGGCATGAATAATTTAGTCACAATATAGTTAGTCGTGACTAAATTTGGATAAATCCTATTTAAATAGGGGCGCAAAAAACGAAAAACACACAATTTCATCACTTTAAAAAAAAATTCTAACAGAAATTTATTTCATCGAAACAAAAATTCTCCAACACCTTATTTAAAATCAATTTTCCAATTATAAGTAAAACTACGCCGTTATGAAAAGTCAAAATATAAATATAATAATAATAATAATAAACAAATAAAATAAATAATCTTAAAACAAAAGTAAATCTGCTTACATAATCGACTAATGAAAAAAAATTTCTTCGAATTAATGTTTATTCAACTTGAAAGGTGAGATTTCTACATTATTTGGAAAATACACTATCTTGGGGTCTTGATTGTAATAAAATAGATATGTCGAATAATTACGTAACTTTGGTTTTTGTTTATGATAACATTTTTTGAAGGTTGGCCTTGAACACGACCCTCATCTCAAAATCTTTATGCTGAGTCTGTTGGATTTTGGCAAGTGGTGAATTAGTCATGATTAAATGAATCATTATATGGTTTAGACATGATTAATTCAATCATGAGGCATAACTGGCAGTTATATCAGTTGACCGATCTTGCGACGATTATATCATCATCAGGGCCTATTTATTATAGGAAAATATAACAGTTAGAACGTAACATATAAGTACATCCTTCTTTTATTCCTTCTTTCTGGTACATTTCTATACCACAGTTTTGACTACTTTAGCATTTTATAAAATGTACTATATACAGGCAGAGTTGGGCAAAATCTAACTAATTCAATCATGAGTAAGAATTTTGATTGAAGTTTAATCATGAATGAATTAGTCATGAATAAATTAATCATCGGATGATTTAGTCGTACCTCATGATTGAATTAATCATGACTAAATCATATAATGATTCTTTTAATCATGGCTAATTTATACATGATTAAACTTCAATCAAAATTCTTATTCATGATTGAATTAGTTAGATTTTGCCCAACTCTGCTGTTGAGTAAAACAACTAGATATATGCTTGCTAAGATTCTTAAACCAGATTGAAGCGTGAAAATTAAAACAAAATACTAACAAAATTATTATTTACGTTTTTCAAATTAATGTAAAAATATATAATAAAAAATCTAATAATAAAAGTAATAAATAAACGTACATATTAAATTAGGTAATTGGTAATCTGTACTATTATATTCAACGTCCTTATTTAATAACTGTTGTTTAAGTTTTATTTTGAATGATTTCATTCTTTTTAGTTGAACGATTTGTTTCGGTATTGAGTTAAAGATTTTTTGAGCTTTTATTTATAATGAAAACATAGTGTTTTTGGTCTGTGTTTTGTTAAAAGAATTGAAAGAATAGTAATTAGCTGTTCCGGTAGAGAGAGAGAGAGAGAGAGAGGGGGGGAGACCGACAGAGAGAGAGAGAGAGAGAGAGAGAGAGAGAGAGAGAGAGAGAAAAGAAAAAAAGAGAGAGAGGAAGAGAAAAAAGAAAGAGAGTGAGTGAGTGAGAGAGAGAGAGAGAAGATTGATAGATACAAAGCAGGAGAGAGAGTGAGAAAGGGGGAAACAATGACAGACCTAGAAGTTTGAAAAGTAGCGTATAAGGAAGTGGAACAGACAGAAATAAAAAGTGCTAGTCAGAACTGAGAGCGGCGGTGACGGAGATAGATAAATAGATGGATAGATGGATGGACGGACGGATAGATAGATTGGCAGATGGAAAGATAAATAGTTAAATAAGAAATAAAATAAAAAAAGAAAGGATAGATAGACAGAGATAAATAAACAGATAGATAGATCGATAGACAGATAGAGAGAGAAACAGAGTGAGAGAAAGATATGGAGAGAGAGAGAGAGATAGATGGAGGTAATTATTGTGATAGAGAGCAAAACAGTAACATCCAAGAGAATACGAAACAATAGTGAGAAAGGATGGTTTCCACACATAAAAGCTGAAATGATTGGAGGATTCAGTGAACGGGAAAAGCAGATCGGTGGGCAAGAAAAGAAAGAAAGAGAGAGAAATACAGAAAAAGTGTGAGAGGATGCAATAGAGGAATTGAGGACGTCATTTTTTTATTTTATTTTATTTTTATTTTTTTGAGAGAGAGAGAGAGAATCAATCTATTTTACCGACATAACCACTTTGTACGTTATTTATTTTATATGTTTCATTCACTCAACAATATGATTTATGTAAAATAAATATCACTCATCAATATCACAGAACGAATCAAGATTAAAAAGAAATTTAAAAAGTTGATCAATCATGAAATGAATGTCAGAATCCATGGTAATTAAGTTTTGTATTATATAATCGCCACACGGATGCTACGTGACAGAGGTTCATGTAAAATGTAGGCAGGATCAGCAGGCACTCAGCGAAAAAAAAATTTACGCGTTAAAAGCTGCTTTGGTTGCTTGGAAAAAGGCCTCCGATGAATAGAGGTTCTCTCGCTTCAGCTACATCGCCTTCCTCATTCCACTTCCTACACAATGATGGACTTCGTGTTGGCTTGGTTGAAATCGATTTATTTAGTATTACGAAATAATTTGTGGAGAAATATATTGTTTTAATTAGACAATAACCTTTTAAAAACCTGAGTTTTTTTTGTAGAAATTTTGTCAATCGAATTATTTCGTATAGAATCTTTCTTGGATAACGGTTCAAATTTAAGGTGGGAAAATTCAAAAAGGGGTTCAGTTGAGATGGGAAGTTGGCGTTCGAGTGGATCGAGGCCATGATTGCTCAACTGGTAGAGCAGCGGCGTATCAAGCCGAAGATCGTGGGTTCGAATCCCGCTCGTGCCAATGACATTTTTGATCTCAACAAAAAATCTTAATATTTAACTTAAGGTATTAAATTCAAACGTCTTTTTTATTAAAAATATCTTAAGATGTTTCGCGTTTTTCCAAGGAATAATTTGCTTAGTCACAAAATTTACATTTATTTAATGTGAACAAACTTTACTGTATATTTAAAACGCTAAGTTTAATTGGAATCATTTGGTAAAAATAAAAAAAACGCCTTGGCGGACGGAAATGGACGTGTAAATATTGTCAATGTAATCCGTATTATGTACGAGGAGAATTATTTAAAGCACAAACATTCTCCCCCGGTCATGTTGTTTCCACAAAAGGAAGTGAGTCGTCAGTTTTTTAGTGTTAGCCCTCGACCAGTGTTTGCCCTTTTCGGTTCCCTCGATTCAGGCTTTCAAGAGGATTGGCAATAAGTCAGCGAGGTGTCTTTAGCCGGATTCAGTAGTATGTGTACACAGCTGTCTTCGAAAAGAGGTAGCAAACGAGATCGTAGAAAACCAGTTTCCGGTCGTTGAATAAGAGCTTTAAGAGCTTTATACAGCTTATACCTTTAAAACTAAGCCATGAGAATAAAGCCACGCTTAACTTTAAGTAAAATTTATATTTACTTTTCCCCCTTCTTCGAATGGCACAGCGAGAGAAACGCAAATTTACTAAGTGCACAAGTTAGCTGACCAGAAATATGGCGTTTTTCAACCAAAAAAATCTTAAATATTAAAATCAATAAAAAAAAAATTGTTAGCAAAATTATAGAAATGAGCTGAATAAATCCGATTATAACAACTGCACGAATCAAATTAAAAATAAAAATTTTCGTTTGCAGCTCCTTGCCACCGATATATCAGTTAATTCTCTATATGGTGTTAGAAAAAGAGTACTCAAAGATGTTTTAGAGAAGATTTTTCTTAAGGTTTATGTTTTGAAGAAAGACGATAACTATCGAATCTAATCCAACGTGTACGGCTGTTGTCAGGATAATTTCGATAAAACGTATTTATTCACGAAATTATGTTTTTATCGTCACTTTTTCCTCCAAATGGCCACTGAAAGCTTTTATAGGCCAAATTACTTCTATCGGTTAATTAATATTTATGTAAGGTGTTGTTACTTTGTCAATAGGGCCATGAAATATAATAGATTAATAAGTATATCTTCACGAAAAGCCTGGACATTTCAATAGTCGCCGTAAATCGAATCACGATCAAACGATACTTGAAAAATGGCAAAAAGGTGAGAAAATGGTTGTAGATTGAGGTGGGGAATCGGTGCCCGAGTGGATCGAAGTCACGATAACTCAGGTGGCTAGAGCAGCGGCGTATCGAGCCGAAGGTCGTGGGTTCGAATCCCGTTCGCGACCCTGATTTTTTCAATTCAACCAATGCCTTACAAAAAGATTAAATAATTGAAAGAAGTTATTTGGTCAATCGGATCATGAAATATAATGGATATAAGTATGAAAAATGTGACGACGGATATAACGAGGAGAATGAAAAACTAATTTTCAGTATATTTAAAAATAACCATTACCCGGTGGCATTGATCGATAAACTAATTGGTGAATTCTGGCATAATCAGTTTAATGTAAGCAATGTCAATGTAGAAATGACCAATAACTCTATGAATATTGAAAATGATTTTCCAAACCAAAGTGCGATGGTACAACAAATCGAAATGGTAAATAATGGGTTGGCAAAACCTAATTATTACAGGTCTATCACATATGTACCTGAAGTGTCTCAAAAATTAAAAAGACTCTTCAGACATATGGTTGGGGATGTAGGCATTGCATATAAATATAGGAACAACCTAAATGTTTTACATGCGAATCTAAAAACAAAAGAACCAATCGGATCACAATGTGGTTTATCAGGTGCCATGTGGTGAATGCAATGTTAAATATGCAGGTTGTCTGCTCGGTTGAACCAACACAGGTTGGATTGCGACAATAAAAAAAAGATATCTGGACTTGCTACCCATGCTTTAAACAATAATCACCTTTTCAAGTTCGACTCCTCGGAAATTTTACCCGTTGAGTCGAACTTGGAAAGGAGATTGTTGACCGAAAAAGTATTTATAAGTGTCACCCCAAATACCTGTAACTTACAAACTGATAGATTGGGATCCATTTCGGTCTTTGCGGGCCTCCTAAATGAATACAGGATTTTTAAACAAAGGAGGGAAAGGAGAACATCGCCCTAGTGACGATTATTGTTAACTGGGAGAGAGAAAAAAAAACGTTCGTTTCCCGTAGCTTCTGTTTCCCCACGTTCATAGAGAGTTCTTGTGTTGATCTGTGATCCTATTTTATCGTTATTTAAATTTTAAAATAAGTTGATTGTATAGTTAAAAAACGTTTTCTGTGATCACTTGTACCTGTTGTTTTTTTAATACTTTTATTAGGTAGCCTTTCTTGACCACATTTTTAATTTTATTGGTATTGTAATTTCACCTATAATTATTTATGTTTTCTCAATTTAAATTAATATTTAAATGCTGAGCCACAAAAAATCATTGTACTTCTGTGCCCAAAACACCATGTTATTTAAATTCCTGTTAAGGTTTTAAAGTAAGATATTCAATTATTATTGTAATTATTGGTTTTTAATGTTATAATTGTTTTGTTTATTTGATAATAAAACTGGCCTTGAAGATGACAGTATAAAACTGTCGAAAGCGCCGGCTAAAACCGTAAGGAAGTTTTCTCTGTTTTGACCTCTTCCGAAAATCCTCTGAAAAGAACTTCTTATAATGGATATAATTTAACATAAGGATGCTTCATCATGATCAGTATTGAAACAAGCGTATACAATTTTAAAATAAGAATGGACATATATTTAATGTGATATTATAAAAATTCTGTCTATTACTTTATTATGATAGACTTTACAAGTCTATATAAACTAGTTAAAACAAAAACACAGATAGATATACAAATAAAAAATTTATTGCGAAGAATGGCTTAGTTTCGTCGTAGAGAATTGTCCAACAGAGACAAACCCATAAACACTACCGAAGCCTTACTGAAATACCAAAACAACGTATAAAGGAAGACCCAAAACGTTGAAAACAACCGACGTACAGGTTTATCATCCCATGAACAAGACCAAATTTTCAAGTTTAATATATATGTTTAAAACTTTGCAGCTAGGTGGATACATGCAGGAAGGACTTGGATAATGTCTAAATCCGTTAAATCTCCTAATATTTCATTTCATTTATAGCAACTTGTTGGATCATTGAATCGATTGGATACAAAATGTTACCTTGAAGTAATTACATTAAATCCCTTCAGAATGGGAATGTTTAAAAGATGGATTAACAAAAAAACAAAAAAATCGCGTCATTTTGCGTGAGTAAAAAGCGTAGCGGGAGTTTCGCATGCGCCTGCACAGAATGACACGCCGTTTTGTCAGACCGAATCGTGAAGCATTGAAACGTTCGATTTACACGTATGCATTTTTATAATTAATAAATCCCTCAATTTCTTTTTTATCTTGTGGATCCTTCAAAATCTATGTATGCCTGGACAGCCCACAGAATTGTTAATGTTTTCGGCATTGAAATATCGACCACTATTTCACTCACGAACACTCTGGATCAAGGTATGGTCTTGAAGAAAAAAGTAAATTCGGTTTTTAGTGCCACGCTTTCGATCTATTTTAACGTCATCATTAGGACGAAACAATCATAAAATCAATTGGATAATTTAAGATTTTTTGCTCTTAGCTTGGCAGTAACAACTGAATTTGCTTTTTCCTTCAAGTCCAGACCTTCATCCAGCCTATTCGAAAATTGTTAACCAGTGTTGTATTTAATCTTAAAGGATGTTAAAAACTTGCGGAAAAAACCAGCTGACTAGAAAAAAAATTCAATCATTCGCTACTTAAGAGTGGAGAAACCAAAAACCTTCTGCAATACCAAAATATCGAGAATACAAAGACCAAAATAATAGGAAATAACCGAAATAAAGGAAATAATAAAGGTTGGATAAGCCGTCAGACTCTCGGCTAGTTGATCTCGCGGTCGTGGGTTCGATCCCTTCCGTCGCCTTTGGAATTTTTCTGACGCCTAAGGGGACCACAATTGAAAGAAATTGACACGGCACTCATCAATGGAAGGGGCGCGATCGGGTCCCAACCCCCTTCAAAAATAAGTTTCTTCGATGGAAGAACACCGGCACATCCGGGGTCAAATTCTCACTTGTGTTGCGAGCCCCCAAAAATATGGTGCCATGGGGTAAAGTACATAAGCTGTACAGCTGCAGTGCTCAGGAGGTAGGATACCTCCAATTCCTAGTATCCATTGTAAAAAAAAAAAAAAAAATGGTACACGAATAAAGGGTAAATCCTCAAAATGTCTTCATATCGTCCGGATTCTCAGAAATTCATAACGAGTTGTACCATTAAATTTAGATACAGCATATTACTCTAAAGTCATTTACGGTTCTAATTGCAATAAATAATTTTAAAATGGATATTTTTTAGGACTAGATATATACAAAACGAACAAGCGGACTAAAAAGAAGAAAACCAATTATTTAAGATGGCGAGAACCGTAAATCCCAAAAATCATTTCTTAACTATGCGGATCCTTAGAAACTTATGGACGGCTTTTCGATCATTGAATCTACTGCTACCAACATTGAATACGAAAGGAAAGAATTTTTGGTAGGTAGATTAAATCGTTATACCATGTAAATTTGTCAAGGGTGGACACCGAAAAAATTCTCATCAGTTTTTTTTTCAAACAACTATTCCTAACCATCCCTAAAATTACACATGTAACGTACCGGTTTAGCATGCCGATGCGCCTTACCGATTACAGGTTTTGTACGAATATTGTAATTCAGAATGTTATATCGTTAATAATTTTTATTCGGGTGCATAATATCAAATAAAATTTCACGTGAATTAAATTCAAGGAGAAACATTTCTACGTGAACTAGCCCGAGTGTAACGCGATTTGTTTTTAAAATCATAACTATATAGCACTTACTTCTTATTCAAGAGTTTTAATAATAAGCAGAAAAAAATAACAAAGGAGTATAAAAATAAAAATGCTTAATTGACTTGTTTATTATGGATGAGAAGAAATGTGTCAAATACTCAACTAAGCATGTATAAATTTGCGAAATGAAAAATTTTTGTCGCAGGCGGGATTCGAACCCACGACCTTCGGCTCAATAAGGTGCTGCTCTAATCACTTGTGCTAATGTGACTTCCATCGCCCATGCCACAAAACCTATCATCTCGAGAAATGTTTTAAAGGGTACCGACTTTTAACGGTCCATGTCCTTATATTGGGTTGTCCGGAAAATAATGCAGGATTTTGGTATTAAACAAAAAAAAAAGAAACTAGTTACTTTAAAGCAATGTTCTTTAATCAAAATAATTTCCCATACTCTCAATACATTTCTCCCAACGTGTTGGTAACTTATTAATTCCGTCTGAGTAGAATTCAGAATTTTTAGAATTGATAAAGTCAATAAATGCATTTTCCAGTTCCGTTTGATTTTTGAATATTATGTGTTGTAAGTAGTGGTCCAGGTGTCTAAAAAAATGGTAGTCAGTAGGCGAGAGGTCCGGAGAGTAGGGTGGGTGAGGCAAAGTTTCATAGCCAAGCTCCAATAATTTTTGTGACGTTACACGTGACACATGTGGTCGAGCGTTGTCATGCAACAAAATGGGCCCTTTCCGATTTCACTTTTCCAATCGCCTTGAGGTGGTCAGCGACGGTCGTTTTACTGACTTTGAGTTGCTCTGCAAGTTCTCGAACAGTTGTTTTGGGGTTTTCTTCCACCACTGATCGCAGAACATCATCATTAAGAGAGGAAGGCCTTCCACGACCTTCTTCATCTTCAAGGCTGAAATCTCCCTCCCGAAATTTTTTAAACCACCTTTGCACAGTGCACTCATTAACACAACCCTCGCCCCAGACTTGGTTAATGTTTCTAGCCGTTTGGGCTCCGCTTCGGCCGAGTTTAAACTCGTAAAAGAAAATCGTACGAAATTCTCGCTTTGACATTATAAGGATGACTGAATTATTTCCAAGTAGCGGAATGCTACAGAGGTAAACAAACAATATCATTTGGAAGAGGATTAATAAGTGTTGACATTCATACAAATGAGTAATCCTGTAAACGTAAACAGAATATTTTATATAGATGTTTTTTAATGAAAACTTAAAATCCTGCATTATTTTCCGGACAACCCAATAAAACAAATTGAGACATTTTTGGATTTTGCATTCAAAGTATTTTTTTCCCCCAATGAATTCAATTCTACCTGTATTGGATCCGATGTGATGATCAGAGCGATTTTATAAATCTAAAAGCTCGTACCTGAAACATAAGATAGATGTTTTAGATTTATAGCCTTTTATAATTTTCCAATTTTTTATATATTTTAACGTGTGGTGACCGTTGAAAAACATTTTCTTCGTCGTTCCAACGTTTCGACCTTTATGAAGAACATCTTCAGGGCCAGGGATTTATAAATATTATTTAAATTTAAAAAAACATGTAAAATGTGGAAAGGTGAATTTATAAATGCTGGAAAATTTTAGATTAAAAAAAATTAGAAAGTATTTGTACTCCTATGTTGGTATTTGCACACTAAAAACAAATACATGTATTTTGATTGAATTTAAATTTTTCTAGAATTGTCTAAATTTATTTTTTTAATCTAAAGTCTAACATTTATAGATGCATTTTTTCACATTCGACATGTACCTAAAAATTTTTAACTATGTTTGTACTGAAGGTGACGTCACAGCAACTCCGTATCTTCAAATTATTTAGATATCGTGAGATGCGGTCTGGTATGATGTAGGTATCAGAAAAACATCGATATTTTATTGAGATCATGTTCAGGGCCTCGTATTTTATGCATTTCAGCAAAAAAGTTCTCTGATTGATGGCCGATGCGAGTTTCTTCTCATTGTTGGCCATGTCCTTCAGAATACTATTAGCTGTGGGTCCCTATTTAGATGAAATTTGTTGGTAGAATCCCATATTCATCGTTCTTCTCATGTAGAAATGTGTAGAGATTAGTGACCGTTAATAAATAATTATTCAGATATCGTGAGATGCGGTCTGGTGTGATGTAGGTATCAGAACGCATTTCACGATATCTGAATAATTATCTGTTAACGGTCACTAATCTCTACACGTATCTCGAAATATTCATTGGCTAACGATCACTAAACATCAAATATTTAAACAAATGTAATATTTAAATTTTGAAAATCGAAGCATTTTTTATTCTTTTTGTGCGTGATGTGGTCACTTAAAACCAATTGACTATCATTTATTATTATTATAATAGTCTGTTAAAATTATGGGCAACCCAGTATAGTTTAAAGTACTGTTTTAAAAATATATTGCTGAATTCATTGACTTTTGTATGGGGTGGCCTTAGAAATTTGAATTTCATTTGCATTAAAAATCAGTTTGGTTAAAAAAATTTGTCTCACTCTACCTTTCGCAAACGTTGTATACGAAACCTGTATATGAAAAAATGAATTTATACATTGATAGAAATTTATACTCAATCAAAGTATTTACTCATTAAAAGTGTTAAAACGTTATATTTTAACTTTCGCAATTGTTAGTCATGATGGAAGAGATGTATGCACGAGTAATTTACTATGACTACAAGAAACGTATATAAACCGTTCATTATTTTTAAATTGTAATATTTCTGTAAGGATTTTTATGCGAGTCTATCAGCAACTTTTCAAGAATAATAATTTAATTAATGCATTGTATATTAATTTTTTTCTGCAATGTTATTTTCCATCAGCTCAGTTCAGCTGGTACACCCTGCCAGACTGAAACACCGATGGCCATGTAATGTTCTATTTATTTAAGAGAATTATTGACCTATAAAAGAAGGTGTTATATTGTAAATTACTCGTTATTTACTCATTCCTTATAAGGTTCACCACTTCGCATGATAATCAAGTTTCAAAGTATTAAATCATCTTCTGGGCAAAATTATATAATCCTTTTATCAATGTAAAAATGATTATGCTCCCTAGTCGAAAATTAATTGATATGCACGAGTACAAAAATGGCCTCAGGCTCACAGAAGCTTTTTGTGTGTAAAAGTCCTTACAGGCACTAGTTTCAAAACCCGTCTGAACGATGATAATAACAAGTTGTTTGAAGCCTTGTTTTACGAGCTTGTTTACCGGTGTAATTTCCTAAATACTCCTCTTTCCCTTTTCACGAATATTAACTATAAACTGTGCTGTAAACCTTAAATTTTTCCCTTTTAACGCTCTATGTTAATTAGGTAATAAAATGCTTTCTTTATGTTAATCTCTTATCTAGGAAGTAAGTATATTTTAATTGGATTAAGAAAGGCAATTTGCGTTTTGGAAAAAAAATCTCCGTTTCAACTCAGTCGTAACAATTTGTAAGCAGTATGCAAATCAAATCTGTTCTACGCCCGGTTAAAATGTCATAATGTAAATTTAAAAAATACATTAGTAACGCAAAACACAGACAATTACAAATAGTAATATTTTAATAATTATTTATTTCAAGCCGAATTAACGATTACAATAATCAACGTATTAACAGAACTTATTTAATAATGGGACTTACTACAATTTGATCACCCATGGTGGTAGACTTTACATGATTATTCCATAACACAACAATGCACAACAGGACAAAAACTGCAAACTATAATAAATATTTTGTTAATAAATTATTGAACACTGGTACTACCGACATGCAAGGCCTACCCTATTATGCTACCTGAAGCAAATCCAAATTCAATTTTTCCATAGGATTGTATTGCTACCGCGCACATCGGCCCGATGCCACGCAACGCTACCCTATTCTGCACAATGCGATCACGATTGTTCAGATTTTCGTCGGGTAGCACCGAGTACAGTCGAAGACAAAAGAACACGACACTCATATTTTTATTTCAGACTAGATGTATTATTGTTGTTATATTAATTACAATATACTTGTTTTAACATAAACCAAATAAGTTAAATTAATTAAACTAGAAATTTCATACAAAACAATTTTTTTTATTGTGTAAAGATTGGTCTGGTGTGATGTAGATTTCAGAAAAAAACATTTTCTTTGTCGTGCCAATGTTTCACTCAAGACGATACACAAAAATAACATATATACACAGAAAACAAACACTTTGAGCACTGAAGATGTCCTCAATAAAGATCGAAACGTGTCATGATAAAGAAAAAGAAAACCTACGTCACACCAGACCGCAGCTCACGATTTCCAAATAATCATTAACCAATGGTCACTAAACACCACCCATATTGCTATATTTATTACAAAACTACAATAAATTATACAATTTTGAATACAAGAATATAACAAATGCCGATTAGTGACCGTTAATCCATAATTAGTCAGATATCGTGAGATGGTGTCTGGTGTAGGTTTCAGAAAAACATTTTCTTTATCGTGCCAATGTTTCAGTCAACACGATACACAAAAATGACACATCTACACAGAAAACAAACAATGTGAGCACTGAAGATGTTTTCAATAAAGATCGAAACGTGTAATGATAAAGAAAAAGAAAATCTACGTCACACCGTGAGACCGCACGTCGATTAGTGATCGTTAATCCATAATTAGTCAGATATCGTGAGATGCGGTATGGTGTAACGTAAGTTTCAGAAAAACGTTTTCTTTATCGTGCCAACGTTTCGATCTTTATTGAGGTCATCTTCAGGGCTCAAAGTGTTTGTTTTATGTGTACTTCTTCTTGCGTGTCGTGTTGAGAGTGCCCTTGGGGTATAGTACTCCTCGTTGGTACTATACTTCCGAAGTGTAGTGGCCTGTCCAGAATGAATGTATTTATTAGCGTGAGGGGTGATGAGTGAAAGGACGTGGCTGCCGAGGAATAACGAGTACTCGACAGGCCTGTCAAACAATTTAGGATAGTTTAGTGTATGAGTGGAATTTATACCGTTTGAAGGTATTTATTAGTGCGAAAGAAAGGAGGCCGTAAGATCACGATAATCTTCCGACCTACAATTTAGTTGTAGTGTAAGTTAGTAAATTAGTATGAATGTGAATTATAAAAATGTATATAAATATTATATGTATGTATTTTAATTTATCACATGTGGGAGGGTAACAACAAGATAACGAACATCTTATAAGGTGAATCGAAAGGGGCATAAGATGACCCAAAAAAGGCAATAGGGGAGCCGGTGATGACTCTGGTAGTTAGCCGGCAGAACAAAAGAAGAAAACAAAACTATTTACTATTTTACTATTTCTATACATTATCTTGTAAAAATGTGTAATGAACAGTATTTAAAAAAAAAAATTATTGCGTCCATCCTGATTTTGTTGAACGCCATAATAGCATTTTCTACGCATCATCTTGGTAATTAAAAACATGAACACCCAGATAAAAGGGATATTAAATTGGCTGTTTAATTGAATACCATGTTTCTAATTGGGTTGTTTAATTGGGCGAGGAGATTTGAGTATGGATCGAGGAAAAACCTCGGCGATTTTTTCAAGAAATAATAATTTCAATTCTTTGTTTGACTTTCTCAGAACACCAGCCTGTAATTGCCTTAGGTCCAGGTTTTCACGCCGATTCGTTTACCTTAATTTTTTCCTCTACATAAACCTTAATTTTTTCTTTCTTTCTAATTTCAATTAAACTAAAATCTTTTTCTTCCCTTATTCATTTCTTTAATCCTTTTCTTCCAGTCCTTTAATTAGAATTGTGTATTTTTTGTTCTTTTAATTTTCAATCTGCTTATCGAATTCATGCCGTGGGCGAATCCAATATTTTGAGCATATTTCCGTTTCCAATTTAAAATATAATAAAATTAGAGGTAGTATGCATTTTAGATAATTCACTTTCCTTTTTCTTAATTAATCCAATCAACTCAGAAACCAATTATTCATCAGTTTAATTTAAAATTTTAGAAATAAATAAGTTTATATAGATCCGATTTTCCTAAACTGGTAAGAAAACTCTCAGATTCTTTTCAATTTAATCGGTAAATAATGAAAGTCAATAGAATATGCTGAGTTATGGCAGTTTATTTCGGCATAGCTATTCACATGGATATTGAATTCATCAGCTAGAAATGGTTACTGTAAAGTAAATAAATAAAAAAATTATTTTTTTTAGTTCGATTAAAAGAAAAACGCAACATAAAATACAGAAATAAATGAATTAGAGACTATTTGTATGCTGTTGTCTTATTATGGATGAAACGTTTTGAGTTTTCACTATTTTAGGAGGTGGGAAAATGTTTTGACAGCCAGAAAATTTTACTTACAACAGGTAGACAATTTTGTCTATCAAGTACATTACTAATTTAAAAACGTGTTCAACTATTAAATTTAACCAGTACTGTAGGCATAAATGGCAGGGGAAATTCACAATTTTTACCAACCGATAACCAGCCCTACTAATCTAAACTAAAATATCCATCGAATTAAGGTTGATGGGAATTTAATTGTGGGTTCATTAATTTCCGGAATGTTCAAATTTCATCAAATTGAAGTACAAACCTACGGCAAATCGCTTTGTCTCAAATTAAAAGAAGAATTTTTTAAAAAGAATTTTCATGTCTTCTACGAACTCAATTATTTTAAATATTTTTTAAAAAATGCGCAAATATACAAAAATTCACTTTATATGGCTATATATTTTTTCTTTACCACTTACTTCTTTTTGTTACCAGCTAATAAAAGTTAAAAATTTTCCCTGTATATAAGGATTATTTCCTTTTATATTAAATTTTATAAAACTTTTAACAATTACTCAAATATCGTGAGATGCGGTCTGCTGTGATGTAGGTATCAGAAAAATATTTTCTTTTTCGAGCACCCTTTCGATCTTTATTGATATCATCTTCAGGGCTAAAAGTGTAATTGTACCATTCTTGCGTGTCGTGTTGAGATGTTTTTCTGATACCTACATCAGACCGCATCTCACGATATCTGAATAAAACTTTTAACATTAATTGCAATTAATTTCCATGTTTATTTATTATAAAAATCCATTTTATATTTTTTTAGTTCTCAAATTATGCAAAAGATGGTTTCATTATTTTATAATTCGTTTTATTGTATATAACGTTTAATTATCATTGAAAAAATATATGCTTTTCCAAGAACACGATTATTTTATATTCATAAACCAAATCCGCAAACATGCAAAGATTTTAATATACATGAGTAGTTCACTCCATTTCCTAACTTTTTTAATGCATTAAAAAAGTAATTTTCAAATTAAAAAGAGTTAATTTGAAACTAAAAAATGTAAATTTATAAAAAAAAGGGTTAGATTTAAAATAATATGGTTAATTTGAAGTTAAAAACGGGTTTTCAAAATTAAAAAGGGTAATTTCAGGTTAAAAATGGTTAATTTAAAAAGGTAAATTTAAAGTTCAAAAAGTTAATTAGAGGTTAAAAAGTGTTAATTTGACGGAAAAAATACGTTTCTTAGCGCAGTTTTATTTGAACCCGAAAATTTATTTAATGACTATACACTTTATTTGCTCTTTTTAAACGCCACTAAACGTTTTAAACTGTACTTTTTGGTCATTTTTATTATATATTTAATATGGAAGGAAAGTAATCTAAGGAAATTGATGCCACACTGATTGGAGTTATTGGAATATGCGTTCAAATCCTTCCTTTGAATTAATTTTTTCATTTTATAACATCGTATAAATAAACTTACTTCCTAATCTTTTTGAGTACCCATGACCCAGACTTTTCAGAATGTTCTTCTTGAAAATGGCACAGAATCGCCGAAAATCAGGAAAATCGTCATATTAATTTATTAATCTTTATGATAGGTATTGGTTGAGATAAAAAGTCAGTGCCACGAGCGGGATTCGAACCCATGACCTTCGGCTCAATACGCCGCAGCTCTAGAAACTCTCCACTGGAGCTATAGCGAAATCGTGGGTCCGAATCCTCGTGACACTGACTTGTTCTCAACCAATACCTTCCATAAAGATTAATTAATTGGAATAGGTTATTTGGTCAGTCGGACCATGAAATCTAATGAATTTTTATTTGCAAAAAAAATTACATCTTGAAAATTAGGCGGACAAAAAAGAATTTTTTCATCTATAAAAGAATTTTATATCTATTAAATTATAGTTTTTAATATTCGTTGAAACGTTCCAGTGAGCTTGTTAACTGTTGAAAATCAATAATGGTCTGAAAAAAATGTTTCACCTCTTTGGTGATTAATCTTTAAACGAGTTATGAAAAGGGCTAACAATTTATATTAAGACGAAACGACTTCGGAAAGAAGGAAAATTGATTACTTTTGAAATTGATTATGACAGCTCCACTCCAATAGTTAACTATTACTGCGCTTAGACTTCGATATCGGAGTTTCGGAATTGAAGAGAGCACAACCACAAAGGAAAAAGAAAAATCCCCCGATTCGCTTAAGAACGAAAAGTTTTTGTTTCTAAGCCGTTTAGATGGGGAATTCACAGCGGAGAAAATGATTCTGACCTCATAAATAATATCGAAGTAGGAAGAGAATAAAGATAGGAATGATAATCTGGATCCACGAGTATTCCTGTTTGTAGAAAGCCGGAATAAACAGCGTTCGGAGGGAGAGACTCCCTTTCTCCACTGTAAAACCTATCGGATCCCTTGGGGGAATTGGGACCGTGGGTTACCGCAACAGGAATTATTAGGAAGAACATTACCGAGTGGCCGAAGCAACTCAAGAAAGAATTTACGAGTATTATATTTGTAGCCATCTTGGCGGAACTGCCTTTCCTACAACAATCTGACTCCATAGCGTTCCTTCGCTTTCCCTCGAAAACCCACCTTTGAGATTGTGATAAAATTCGACCCGCTTAGAGAGACGGCTAACTGAAAATTAAACCCTGAAGAAAAGCGGTAACGCAAGCCCCTTTTTCTAAGGAGAAAAAAGCTCGACTTTTTGTTTGGAACCGTCGTTTAACTTAATTCTTTTTTTAAAAAAGATTTCGACTTTTTATACCAACCTATAAAGCTAATTGTCCCTACCTAGATCCACTTATCACGAATTGCATGCTATGATATAATAGTGAAGCTGATAATAAAGTCCCCTATAAATTTTATTATACATCGGCCAACGAGCTATGAAATGTATAATAAGTGCATAAAGCTAAGATCAATACTAAAATAATATATAATACACAATTTGTGTTTAATGCCATTGTTTAAATAGAAGACATTGAAATTTATATAAAACAATGAATTTCTTTAAAAAAAAAGTTCCATTCAATATGTAAACAGCTTAGAAGACAGCACACTATCATAAAATGCTTAAACGTTAAAATCTTGACAATGAAAGGTTTGGCAATGCTTCAATTAATTAAGGTTTTTAGATGAGATAAAAATGTCAGGTCCAAGAGCGGTATTCGAACCCATGACCTTCGTCTAGATACGCCGCTACGCACCATTTGAGCTATCGTGACTTCAATCCATTCGGACTCCTTCCACTTTCAACTTTCCATCACAATTTCAAAAGGTGGGGTTGAGATGGCGAGTTAGTGTTTAGCCGAAGGTCGTGAGTTCGCATCCCGCTGGTGACACTGATTTTTCTTTCCCAACTGAAAACCTCAGTCGAAAGATTTAATTGGTCAAGCGGACTACAAAAACTGGTGAGTTCTGTATTGTGTGCTTTACACAGATTTATATCGCGGTGCAGAATTTTAATTCAGCCCAAAAGTTAAAACTTTCGAACTACTCTACGTCTGGAATTTGAGGTCTACTTCAGCGAAAATTTAATGTCCTTGTATTTAATTTAACGAAATTTCCTAATATTAAACATATTAACATGGATATTTTAACCTAAAGAAAACGTCCCTTTACAGCATCAGTGACAGGTTAAGAAAGAAGTCGGTCCCTGGTCCACGGAGAACGGTTCGAAAAGGGAAAAGGCCATACTGACAAGACTACGCATAGGTCATACAAAATAACGCACTGGCACCTTCTGGTCGAAAAGCGACCGCGTAGGTACCCGTTATGTAAGGATGTGCACAAGGTTTGATGTATATAGACAATATTTTGGTTTATCATCGGACGTGTGGGTAGTCTTGAGGCACGGCTCACTGCTCCGGTACCCCAGGGCTATAGGGATTTTTAAATGTATGTTGTTTTATGTGTTTATGTTGTGCCTGTGTTTGACTTTATGTGAATTTATTGGAATGAATGTAATTTACTACAGTGAAAGGAAGGGGTGATTTAACCCCGCCCCGAGGAATAACGAGTACTCTGGGGGTGTTAACGGGACCCATCTATGTTTGTGGTGATGTATTGTATGTTTTGTTTTTATCTTGTATTTGACAACCTGAGGTACAAACGAGAGAAACCTCTATGTTTCTATCGAGTGTTGCGTTTGTGTTAATTTATTTTAATGAATGTAATTTATTAGCGTGAAAGGAAGGGGTTGCTTATAACCACGCCCCGAGGAATGTCAAGTACTCTGGGGTGAGTGAATGACGTCTGGAGAGGAAAAGTAATTTATTGTCATAAAAGGAAGGGGTTGCTTATACCCCTGGCCCAAGGAATATCGAATACTCTCGGGCAGTGGATGTGACCAGACATCTATGTTTTTGGTGATGTATTGTATGTTTCGGTTTTATTCGGTATTTGACAACCTGAGGTACAAACGAGAGACTAGCATTCTAGAATATCAACGTAGCATCTACAATCAGAGATTCTGTAACCAGATCGAGACGCTCAAATGCCTGCAGTTTAAAACAAATTATGAGCGAATGAAAAGAAAAAGAAGGAAAACACGCAGAGGGCCGGCGATGACCTCAGCTGTTCGTCGGCCCCACAAACTTGCCACTTATATATATATGTACAGGATCAGTATAGATGTTTTTCACCCAAAAAATATATTAAATAAAATATGATCGGGTGTAATTTTTCCCCCGACAAAATTATTTTGCACAGTGGATTTAACCTTTAATTGGTTGTGGAATTGATAATTTCTGGCATTGATGTATTAGCGATTTGTGCTCCTATCAACACAACAAAAGATCAACGGCCCTGCGAAGCACAAATTTTCAAAACAACAAAAATAATGTATTTCGACTTAATACTTTTTCGGTAAATTTTCGCCGGAATCAGTCAGATTGAGTTAATTTCTTTTGAATATTTGCCATAAATATTGTCTTTTATGTAGCTTTTCCAAGTTTAAAAAAAAATCGTTTCAGATATCTTTTGTAAAAAATAATCATCTTATCAAATATATTAAAATTTGATTGGGAAATAACGCTATGCTTTTTATATATAAAAAAATGCAACGAGAATAGAGGGATCAGGAGATCAGGGACAAAACTACACACTTATATTGGATGTTGGTAGGATTTCTTATATTTTTTTTCTATATTCTATCAAAGATGAAAAGATATTTTATATTAAAGTATATGAAATGAGATGTCGGATCAAAAGATATTCCACGCCGAAAAAATATGAGATTGTGTCGAAGACATTTACTGAATAATGACAAACACTCTGTAAAACTGAATAAAAAGATTTAACTGTCAAGTCTAATTATGTCTTTGCTTTTTAAATTATTAAAACAATATCGCTTTATGAACTGCATTCTATCCTTTTTAACAACCAGTTTTGTTTAAAAATTACTGCACTTTTTTTTAATGTTAAAGTATTGTTTTCCAACATTTGATATCGTGACAATAGCACTTCCTTACATTAAAAGTACAAATTGTTTTAAAAACACGCCCTCCTTGCCGTTGAAAACAATTAAATAAATAATAAATAAATAAGCTGAGGTCGAAGTTGTAAGCAGGGCGAACTATCTCGGTAGGTATGAATAGTAAAAAAAAAAAAACTCGAACTGCCAAGCTTTCGACTTATTTTTAGGTCATTATCACACCGAAAACATTTTTAAATATGTCTACACATTGACATAATTCAGTTTTTAATAGATAGTTTTAATAGTTTTTTTTTTCCTTTTTTTTCCAAAATCGACCTAGTCCCAACATACCAAGGTCAGTAACTTGTAAGAACGGTGAGGAAGAACAAGCACAGGATAACGATTCTTACTATTGATTTGTCTGTAATTTGTGAGGAGTTGGTTTCCACTATCCGATTTAACGTAATAATAATCAATTTTTTTTAACCGATTTTTAAATATTTTTGTAAAATTTTATGGCATTTAAAGAATGTGATGAATCCGCAATCGAAATTATGAGTTGCGTATAGAAAGATTTTTTGTAATGTTTAAAAGTAGAGCGTGTGATAGAACAAATCGTGAACTTTTTCTTCAAGGTTGAGTAATTTTTGACAGAACCAGGAGTGACAAGTTATTTTACACTTAGTACCTACCTGCTTCCGTCCAAGTAACCCTTTTTAACTTCAAATTAAAATTTATAAACTTTAAATTATCCTTTTTAATATGACATTTAATTTCAAATTACACCATTCCTTTAAATACCGTTCTGTTTAATTTTTGTATTGGATGAGTTTAAAGTATTATTAAATTACCAAGTAATTTTACACACTGTATGTAGATTTTTCGTCAAATTACCCCTTTATAACTGCTAATTAACCCTTTTTAACTTCCCTTTTCTATAACCATCGTTCATTAAACTAAAAAAGGTGTTTAATTTTTTCTTAGTTTTTTGAGAAAACAAAGGAGGAAACTGAATAGTTGAAACACAGTGAATGTAACATTTCAAAGTCCGATTTCCAAATGTTTTAAATATTATTTCTTAACCTTGATGAACCAAAAAAAAATAGGTAAACAAACATTTTGCGTTTTAACTTTTTTTTTTTTTTTTTTTTTAAAGAATTGTTAAAACAGTGTAATAAGTGGGCAATGTTTGATAGCAGATCTTATGCTATTAACTTCGGTTTAATTTTTTTATGGTTGTTGTTTGAGAAAGCAAGGTACTAGTAAGTTCACGCCCTGTATGCAGCTTTAATTAAAAATTAACCCTTTTTAATTCCAAATAACGTTTTTTAACTTCAAATTAACATTTTCAGTTTCAAATGAACGATTTTAAACATAAAAATAATCTTTGTTAAATTCAATTTAACTTTTTATAAAATGCCAAATAACTTTTTATATTCAGAGTTAAGCTTTTTTAACTTCATATTAACCTTTTCAAAATTTATAATTAACCTTTTCGTTAAAAGCATTAAAACAGTTCAGAAATGGTATTAAATGTAAGCATTTTAAGTGAAATTCTTATTAAGTATAAAATAATTCCATTTTTTAAAAGACCTAATGAAAAGAAATTACAATTAAAGTTATAAGTTGTACAAAACTAAATATTTAAAAAAATTCTTTTGTTAACTCGCGATTTATTTTAATTTAATTATAAAATTATTGGTATATCAAATAATTGGCAAATGAATTTTCATATGGTTTTCTATTCCAATTAGTTTATATAAAAATTCTACATATATACGTATTTTACTACAAAAACTTATCTTCCTAAGTCCGAAGGTCTTTCTAGCAGTTTGAAAGAGAAGTGTTAAAACAGATTGCTCAGACTTGGTTAAAAATTAATTCAAGAATAAAATTATGTATTTAATGACAAGTGGAGTCCACTCATTGCGCGGACCAATTATTGGGTTGTCCGGAAAATAATGCAGGATTTTAAGTTTTCATTAAAAAAAATCTATATAAAATATTCTGCTTACGTTTACAGGATTACTCATTTGTATGAATGTCAACACTTATTAATCCTCTTCCAAATGATATTGTTTGTTTACCTCTGTAGCATTCCGCTACTTGGAAATAATTCAGTCATCCTTATAATGTCAAAGCGAGAATTTCGTACGATTTTCTTTTACGAGTTTAAACTCGGCCGAAGCGGAGCCCAAACGGCTAGAAACATTAACCAAGTCTGGGGCGAGGGTTGTGTTAATGAGTGCACTGTGCAAAGGTGG
Source organism: Cimex hemipterus (assembly GCA_039619505.1). NCBI lineage: Eukaryota > Metazoa > Arthropoda > Insecta > Hemiptera > Cimicidae > Cimex > Cimex hemipterus. Next base: position 25,059,177 of record CM077105.1, on the reverse strand, counting down.
TTTAAAAAATTTCGGGAGGGAGATTTCAGCCTTGAAGATGAAGAAGGTCGTGGAAGGCCTTCCTCTCTTAATGATGATGTTCTGCGATCAGTGGTGGAAGAAAACCCCAAAACAACTGTTCGAGAACTTGCAGAGCAACTCAAAGTCAGTAAAACGACCGTCGCTGACCACCTCAAGGCGATTGAGTTGGCCCCCAACTCATCAAAAAATGGTTACGGTATGGTGGGCTTCATTTGGTTTAATACACTACAGCTTCTTAAATCCTGGCGAAACCATCAATGCTGAATCATACTGTAACCAAATTAATACCATGCATCAGAAATTGGCAGTAATGAAGCCCTCTTTGGTCAATCGGAAAGGGCCCATTTTGTTGCATGACAACGCTCGACCACATGTGTCACGTGTAACGTCACAAAAATTATTGGAGCTTGATATTTGTCTAAAATACGACACAATGTTAGAGGTTAATTGAAATTTTCGAAGGATATTCAAACATTTGCGAAGAGAGTTTACCACAGAAATACCTGTAATCCGAGAGTGATACGAATCCTGGCTTACACTGACAAGTAATTCACCTGGGAAATCCTACCGTTCATCTTGAATTTTTTTTGCTCATCGAACACTAAAATAACCATTCAATCCTAATTTTCTAGTGTACCTTCGCATGCGTGCATTTCTAAAGCTGCCACTATTTTTTCCAGTAGAGTTTCAGGAAATCGGGTCCCTTTTTAACGTTTTATTTCGATTTATAATAGTTCACAATATAATATTAATATATTAAAAATCGAAGATAATTGACGGATGTGATACATCAATAAAGTAAAATAATGAAGGCATCAGACAAATACATTTTATTTATTGTTTATTGGATTCCTAAGTAAAACTCAAAAGAGGATGTAATTACTTGTAGTGTATCGCCAGTTTAAACTGTAAACTAAACCTTCGAAGATTGTTGTCATTATTTGTTGATGGAAGATGAGAAGGAAGTTCGCCTTTTCCAAAGCCAATTGTACTTTCTATTTGAAGCTATTGGGAAGATGTTCACTGCGGCGAAACAGCCTCCTAGTTAGAAAGATAGGTTTAAATTACCAAGTGCGAGGTAAATTTCAAAGTTCTTGATCCCTTCAGCACACTTGGAATGTTAGTGAATGAAAACGAAAGTTAGGAGGAGGTGGGCAACCTGTCAAAACAAATTAATCCCGAGTAATTTCAACGATCCGCTTATTATAATCTACCTTAATTTATTATGTACTATAATTCAAACACATTTAGAAGCTGATTTCTGTATAGTTGGGGGGGGGGTCATTGTAAAATAAACGATGAAAAGGAGAAAATGAAAGGATTTATTTATTTTCGAATGAGCTTATGATGTGCCTGTTTCTTGTCAGTATGTTATATCTGTCTCAAATTTTGCAAAAAAAAAAATATTAAACAAAGTTTTTCGTTTTTAACATTATTGTCTTTTGTTCTAGGTATATAATGCCACCATGCATTTTTTTTAAATGTACGTATGATATCTCGACCCGGACAAGGCGAGAATAAGAAAAAACACACAATCAAATACCAGTAAATACTAACACACAAAATAACGGACTCAATATGTTATTATTATTATTATAGCCAGAAGTTTTGTAAGGACTCCAGTATTGATTAACCTCCCCTAAGGTCTTCCGAAACTTTTTGTTTTAGTTTACAACAAGGTTCCTCCCTGACCAAGGGGTTTTACTGCTTTCCCCGGGGACACCCTGGAACCCTGCTCAACCCCCCCCCCCAAACGAAAAGGGTATTTTCCTTGAATCATCGTTTCCGTTGTCTAATGACCTTTAAGGAAATATACTTTTGTTACTGTTAATTATCCATTCAGTCCCAGATTGAAAGAGGCCGAACCTGGGAATCGGCGGTTAACGCGTAACCGCAGCTTGTCAGCCCGTGTACGATTGGATCCGAAGTTCCTATCCTGATTGTTAATTGAGTTACCAAAATTATGCGGCATCTCGGCACGGGCATTAGACCTGACACATATATGATCATTTATCGATTGTCAGACTGGTTTTGACACGTCTACAGTTTCAAGTGCTTCATCTTATTATTCATATTAATTGTCTCGAACCGGCAAGGTTACTATACTCTATTACGAAGGCATGGTAGTCACTAACTACATCTAGAAATGTAATTATTTAACAAATATCAAAGATTATTTCAATTATGTATAAATAATCAAATTATAAATGTTAATAATTTAAAAAATATAGCTCTAAGAATAACGTAATCTGTTGATCCATAATTATATTTATTTCAAATAATTATTTTTTTTATAAGGTTTTAGTTGAGATAAAGAAATCACTGTCATGAGCGGGATTCGAACCCACGACCTACGGTTAAATACGCAGCCACTCTACCACTTGAGCTATCGTGACTTCGATACTCTCGGTAGAGCTGCGGTCGTGTGTTCGAATCCCATCGTCACACTGACTTTTTAATCTAAACCTTACATAAACAGAATGTTTATTTGAAAGAAGTAACCTGGCCAATTGGATTAATATTTAGTCAGTAAAATAAGCATCACTTCACCAACGCTCCCACTGGCCACTTCAACTTCATAAGTCGCTGAGAATCGAATCCTGTTTAGGCGACATTTGAAATTGGCAAAAAGAGGGAAAATTCGAACGGTTGTAGGTTGAGACGGAGAGTTGTTGTCCGAGAGGAAATTACGACAGCACAAGTGGTAGAGCATCGGCGTGTTGAGCCGAAAGTCCTGAGTACGAATCCCGCTCGTGACTTTTTTATTTAAACCGAAAGTAGACATAAAAAAGTATTAATTGAAAAATTAACTCAGTAAATTGACTACTAAAGCATAAATCGATTATATTTATCATTCACCAGGTTTACTCAAATATTAATTGGTGTTATCTGACTTCCAAGTAAGCTCTGTAGAAACAATATTGAACTTATTCTCCTTATTTATTGTCCAAGTAATTTTTTTGACGTCCCCGCACTGTTGTACACCATTTGTGATTTTTCTCAAGTTCCAGACTACTTGGTGTAGAGCAAAAGGATACTCTCGCCCGACCTGCCTACTTCATTCCCGGAAGAAACCTTCAAGCCAAAGAATTTGGCCTATAAAATGAGACTTGGCATTAACATCCCGGAAAATCCCTTCACCTATTTTCCAATTTTCCCATTGACCAAAAGTATCTTATTTGCAAAACCACACGAACAACTAAGAACTTAACGATTAGAACAAATTGCGTATATAATAAAATTCTTTAATGATCAAATGCTTAAATGATGATTTGATGAAAAATTAATAAAGAAAATTTAATGAAAATATGTTTAAGTCATGGAAAAATAATAATGGTACAATTTAAAGCAGTTTAAAAAAAAACGTACTGAGTTTTTCCGACTCACATTTAGGACTTTCATAATTGGCTTCTTGGATTAAAAATATAAAAGAAACTGTGGAAATAACACATAGAATATAGAAGTAAAAAAAAGCTTGCTAGAATTCAAACGACTAGGTAAAAAGAAAAATAATGACATCCGTCATAAAACGAGAAATAGGGACATAAAAACAAAGGTGAAATCTTTAAAGTGGGCTGGTGGTGTAATGGATAACATAAAATGGACATAAAAGTTACTAACTAGATACCATCGATGAAACCTATATCCAGATGACGTCCAAAAGTAAGATGAGACTTTTTTCAAACAACAAGTGAGTTGAAGGCTTTGAATAAATGATGATTAGGATGTCAGTTTAACTGTCTTAGGTGAAGAGTCAGACCAGAGTCCCTGTTGCGGTTACCTTTCCATAATGCCTTTGTAAGTTTTGCCGATTGACCTTATATGAATTTGCTCGCCTGCCTTGTGCCTATAATCAAGGAAACATTTCTCGTTGTATCTTTTTTGGGGCAAGATTCTAAACATAATACGGTTCGAGGCTAGGAACATCCATATTGGCACTATTTATTTAGAAATCATGAGATGCGGTCTGGTGCGATATAGGTTTCAGAAACACATTGTCTTTATCTTGCCAACGTTTCGATCTTTATTGAGATCATCTTCAGAGCTCAACGTGTTTGTATGTGTGTCCCTGTATTAATGATTAATCAGAACGTGTGTAGTACTTCCACCAGTTTGTTTTGTAATTTGCCGTATTTCGCGAACTGTCTTTCAATGAAAACAATTCATAAATTACACCTGCTTAGTATAAAATTACATAGAAATCGTGAGATGCGGTCTGGTGGGACGTAGGTTGAGCAAAACATTGTCTTTATCGTGCCAACGTTTCGATCTTTATTGAGATCATCTTCAGTGCTCAAAGTGTTTGTCTTCTGTGAAATTGTGCCATTCTTTTGTCATGAGTCATTTTTTGATGTGTTTATTTTCTATTTTATCGAAGTGGACGTTGTACGCATCTTTTTGATGTGTGTAAAATTCTTTTAAAATGTCTGTAGGTATTCAGTGGCGGCACTGAGTCTTATTTGTTGTAATATTTGTATTAATGACAATTAATTACGGTTTTTAGTTGAGATGAAAAAAAAGAGTCAATGGCACGAGAAGGATTCGAACCTAGAATCCTAGGCTAGATACGCCGCTGTTCTACCACCTGAGCTATCGTGTCCTCGATCCACTCGGATACCAACTCCCCATCTCAACCTCACCTTACGAGTTTTCCCTCCTTTTGCCATATCTTTGTATTAATGCCTTAATGTTTTTGATACTCGTGGTGATTTCTAAATTTAAAATGTTTCGTTTGAAACTTGCTGCGGCTTAATTTATGTCGTTAATTCTGGCGTCTGGCTGTCGTAGTGTGGCATTCGTTTTTGTTGTGAGTAGGAAATACATTGTGTTGTCTGCATTTCAGCAAAAAAAGTTCTCTGATTGATAGCCGATGCTAGTTTCTTCTCATTGTTGGCGATGACCTTCAGCATACCTTTAGCTTCGTGTCCTTATGTAGTTGCAATTTGTTCATAGAATGGCACAATTACACAGAAGAGGAACACTGTGAGCCCTGAAGATGATCTCAATAAAGTGCGAAAAGTTGGCACGTTAAAGAAAATGTTTTTCTGAAACGTACATCACACCAGACCGTATCTCACGATTTCTGAATAATTATCGATTATCGGTCACTAATTACCACACACTGGCTCTATTTTTTTCGACTTTCTAATAGCCTCTACTTCCTGAATTACCACGGTCTGGACACTGATGTCACTGACTTCTGCCAGGGATTTCATACAATTCCACACGCTTTCTTGCGTTGGTAAGCCCATAAGTACTACCTGACTGTCAGAGAAAATCCTGATCTTTTGGAATGTGTTCATAGTTCGCATTTATTTGGGACAGTGTTCAATTTCTGTAATTTCAGACTGGAAAACCGTAGCGTGTTTATTTACGTTTAAAATCAGTTTAGTGTTCCGATTCATCCTTAGGACTCCAGCTCCTGTTCCACTTTCAATAAGTTCGAATTGGTCCAGAGGTATTCTACTCTTTTTTTGATGGTATGTATAACTGGTACTTGTTGGTGAATTTGAATTTTCAAGTGGTTCGATAGATTTGCATGCCTAGTATGGCATCTGCCTGTAACTCCTCCCGCAGTTTCTGTTGTTCTTTGACACAGGCTATAATTTCAGATTGTTGTTTATTTATGACCATCTGAACCTCTGCTCTGGCTTCTGCTTGGATTAGAATATGGAACACTTGGATGGTTTAAACAGCCGGAGGCAGATTTAGCCTTGTTTTCATAGCTCATAACACATCAGGCTTGACTTTGATTGCTCGTAATAGGCCGATCGCCTTACCGTAAAGTTTTGTAGATTTGAGAATAAAAAGTTGTTCCTAAACTTAATAGGTACTTTTACGAAAGATATATATATATATATACATATATATTTTTTTTTTACGAGGGTTCGCAAAAGCAGAGGTCATATAAACCCTCAGGGTGCCGGTGTTTTTGAAAAAAAGCCCATTTGTAAGTATGCAGGGCCGCTGGATTCGAACCCGGGACCTTGACCTTACAGTGATGAGCGCCGTGTCAAAGACAAAACCTCGCGGCCACCGACGCCCCCCGAAAGAAATGTATGTGAAAGATGAAAGTTGACGTGAATGGCGTGTACGTCATTATTTGGTCCGAAATAGGCTAAGCTAAATAACGAGACAAAATAAATTATTAAAAGGTCAAAAACCTAAAAGTTAATTACGACAACCGTACTATGATAATTTATATGCATTATATAATGATTTCTTTATTATTACAAATAAAATGTTTTAGTCAGAAATCTGTTACATATTCATTAACTTGCATATTTCATGTTGAAAAGTCCCGAGAAGCGTCGTTTTTAAAACGGCACACTGAAATGTAAATTTCAACCTGTCAGCCTGTCTTTACTTGCACTTCAGTGTTGTAAATAATTTTACGTCACTCTTTCTTTTTGTGTCATATGTCATATTATTTATGATTTGTTAATACCTGATAAAAAGCTGACTCGTGAAGTTTAAAATTGTCCTCAGTTATTTTTTCAGTTAAAAAGTATGCTGCTGCGTAACAATTGTTTTGTTAAAATGTACAGAAGAAAAAAACGGAAGGATAGTGCTTCGTTAACTATGTTATAAGTTAATTAAGTAGGAAAATGGAAAGTCTCCCCCCCCCGTTGTCTCACGGAGAACAGGTTCTTTTATTTAATAATATTCCTAATCAGGGCTAGGCTTATCCGTAGTAAATTGAAGATTAGCGACGAGGAGGCGCGAACCGAGGATGAGCAGGTTTAAGCTCATTTGCAGACAAGGGGTGAAGAGGAAAAAACTCACTGAGCCAAACCTCTAGAGTTTTAAGAACCTCTCGCCAATTTATACGACCCACAATGGGACGGACAGATAATCGATAATTTAAATCCACTGGTTTCATTTTTAAATGGAGAAATTGTAAAGGAACGACTCGTGGGTGTAACGTTCTATGGAATTGAAAATGGGTTGAATTTAAAAATCTTCAAACCTGGGAATTCATATGGAAAATATTACTTGAATTAAAAAAAAAATTCACTGTACAAGTTTTTACTTTTTAAGAATTCTTATATATAAAGAATAATTTTTAAGATTATCTTAATCTTGATCTTATTTTAAGAATTATATAAAATATCAGTAAGGATAACTGTTTCTCTCTGTTAAAACTCATTGCAGATTTATACACCAAATAATTAATTTTATTTAGATTAAAATATTAATATTAACTTAATTATATTTAGTGGTCTATCGATTAAATTTGTTATTTTAATTATGTAAGGTTTTGGTTTAAATGAAAAATTTAGTTTCGCGAGCGGGATTCGAACCCACAACCTTCCATACGCCACTGCTCTACCACTTGAGCTATCGTGACTTCGATCCTCTCGGACACCTGCTTCCCATCTCTGGAACTGTATTTGATAAATTAATAAATACACTGACAGGCAAAAAATTCCACCCAACTGATTTTTTTCTCATTTGCTCGATAAAAGAAAATTCTGCCCTTAATTTGTTTCATTGTTTTTATCAATAAATAAAAGTTATGAAAGGTTAAACCGCAACGGTTTAGGCGGTGACACGGCGCTCATCCCGGTAAGGTGAAGGTCCCGGGTTCGAATCCAGCGGCCCTGCATTCGAACCCGACATACTTACAAATGGTGTTTTTTAAAAACTGGCACGCTGAGGGTTTATATGACCTCTGCTGTTGCGAAACCTAGTAAAAAATACAATAAGACATAAACACACTTATCCTTAACCAAAACAAGGGTAATGTATTTTTCAATGTTTACTTTTTACGGATATAAAAATTCATTCAGTCTGATTCGAAATTTGAAGCAATAATCTTTTTAGTTTTCATAATTTCAATTTTTAAAGTTAAAAAACCCATGTTGTGCTGAGGATGTTGCGCGAAGCGTGGCACTTATTGATGATGGACGTTCCATCAGGGATGCGGCTAGAGCCATCGGAATTCCCTACGAAACTCTGCGCGACGTTTGACGTTTTCGAAAAACTGGGTCATAAAGTACAAGGTTTGGTTCTGGACGCCCTAGGTTAAGACTTTGAGCATTTTGCCAAACCGACACTTTACTGTTGTTCAAGGGATTGATCAGCTCCCGGAAAAGATCTATTTGTCCAAATTTCTAAACCCTCTGCTCGACGAAGATTAAATCAGACGGACTGCAAGTTTTCGACCCGTAAGGAGACCAGAAATGACCAGAACACCCAGTTACACGGCTCCCATTTGCTCGAGAACACAGGTGGGCTTTAGACGATCGATCTGATGTGCTTTGCACAGATGAGTATAGATTTGCTCTACGATCTCCAGGGAGCGTGAAAGGGTGGGGAAAAGGCGAAATGAAAGATCCGAAAACTGTAATTTTTCCCAGAGTACCTTTTCCACGGAAATTAGTGATGGTGTGGGTAGGAATTCAATGGAGAGTGGCTCAGGGCAGGTTGTTTTTTGTGAAGGATCTTTGACGACCACTCGCTATGTTGATGAAATTGTGGAATATCATGCGTTGCCTATCCTCGATGAAATCAGCGACAATCCCAGTCTAATGCAAGATATTGCCTGTCCACATGTCGCTCGCATTCTACGAACCTTCATCAACATAATATCAGGGTCTCAGCCTGGCTGGCGTGTTTTCCAGACTCGAACCTGAATATTTACGGGATAACCTCAAAAGACGAATATGAG
>CM077105.1:25026521-25040482 GCA_039619505.1 Cimex hemipterus | reverse complement strand
ATATATATATATATACAAATTAAGTATGCAAATAAATAGACCATTTAAATAGATAATTAAAAAAATAATTGATTCTTCATTAAAATTTAAGGGAAAATTAATTAACAGTATAAAATAAAATACAAAAATAAATGCTTCTTTTCCCATATTAATTCATGATTTTTTTAAAATTAAATAATTATTTAACGCTCCAATTTTATTATATTTAAAAAATGGTGGAAATAATAGAGGAACTATTTTTTAAAATAATTAATTGTTCGTTACTTTATCTCAAATTAAATGAAGAGTCCGTTTTAGGAAAACCATGTTTATTCCGTTAATATGTATATATATTGAAATCACAAATATCGAGAAATTTTAATTTACATGCTTACATTTCGAACCAACTCTTAAGTGTTTGTGATGAATGTTCTTGAAATTACAAAGGGCTAATACGCATTTAAAACGGGTTGGTTCGATGTTCGAAAGGTTATTTTGATTTTTTTAAAAAGTTAAATTGAAGTAATAAAGTGGCAGTTTGAAATTAAAATGAGTAACCTGATTTTAAAACGGGTTAATTTCAAATATAAAAAAGGTCAATCTGAAAAGTCAATTTGATGGAAATTTCTATACATTTCGTTAGATATAAATTGTAACTTTAATTGTATCTTACGGCCAGTATCACGCACTATTCTGTTGAAATCGTTCTGCCGTAGATCGTGCCTATCTTTTTGAGGGTGACCTTCAGGTGACGGTCTTGAACAATATACACTGGCTGATTTCTTCGATCACGAGAAGGCGTATGATACGACGATGTGATAGACGATACTGCGAAAATGATTTCTGTCTGGATAAATGACCCATTTTTGCCGTTGTTTCCTGGGGAACAGTGGGGTCTGAGTCAGGCTGGGAACCTTGTTGTACAGAGATTACCGGGATCAGATTTAGGAGAATGGTATCCCATAGAGTCCCGTGATAAGCGTCCCGCAATTTTTAGTGGCGGTGAACGGAATTGCTAACGTTATCCCGCGATAAAGAATATGCTCTTTGTCGAAGACCTCTTCTTCTACAATTCTGGTGGAGGTCAGAGGGTGCAGTCTGTAATAAACTGTGTGAGTACGAGAGTCGAAGAAAAGTAGCTTAGTTGTTCTACGTCGAACACGGCGTGTGTCCAGGGCTCAGAATAGCCCGTCTCAGCTCTGCCTGAGCGGCTTCCCGATACATGATGAGGATGCCGTTCCTTTGACTACTATGTGAAGAGAAGATAAGATGGCAGACACATGTCCACGCCTTCGACGTCATGTGCAAGAAAACCCTCGAACTGTTGAAATTTGTTTGACACTTTAGATGGAGAGCAGACAAGAAGGCCCTATAAAAAATGTTAGACTAGCTGCTTTGTTCAAAGCTTTACAATGGATGTGTGATATATTCTTCGACCCAAAGAAAGCTTGTCGAGGATTCGCCCCTCTGGATTCGATTCAGTAAGACCTTAAGGATGGACGAACCAGCGGGTTCTTTGGCTGAGAGCAGACCGATACCGGTCCTTCCGGCTGTACTCGTCCCCGACGATCTAGCGAACTTGCTCAAGTCGTGTACACCGCCATTCCTCCTCAAGTTCTTTGAACAGAAACAGATGCCCCGGTTTGCCTCTAATATTTACAAACGGGTCCAAGAACGGCGGATGGTGTGGTGCGTGCTATGTATAGTGGGAGAGAGGCGTTGTGGATCGCGGGCGGGTCAGCTTTCTCATATGTACCGCTCTCTGAGGGCTGATTGACTTTTACGAAACAGGTTCTCTATGGCCCCTCTCGTCGTATTGTTGCTAGAAAAATACTCCGAACTGGAGAGCTTCGGGAAAACGGTGGTTGTTGTCTGGATTCCCGGGAACATCGGGCCTAGGGGGTACGAATCCGGGGACGAGGCGGCGAAAGCAGAGACGTCCACCCTCCCGACCCACCGAACCATCGCTATCATCCCTCTGACGAAAACCGGACGGTAAAGTCATGATCAAAGAAAGATGGCACCAGTGGGCGGGGTCGTCAGAGAGGCTCTTGCTTTTCAAGAGCATCATCTGTGCATGGACACTCAGACAGCCTGAGCTAGGGACAAGGAATCGTCCTTACCGAGTGAGAATACGTCCTTCAACAGTGTGTGTATTTAGGGATGATAGAAAAGTACCCAATCAACCCTAATTTAAATAAAAATTAATAATACCGTGTTGATGGACGAATATCGAGTTCCCCACCATGTAAATATCTATTTATAAGACTGACTTATCGCATTTTATTATTATTAAGATAGAGTATAGTTTGATTGCATTTGGGGCGAAAATGATCTAGCTGTCGACAGACCCTGTCGGAGTATAACCTGCAGATTAGGAAGTGACAATCTCCTGGGCATCTGGCTTAAGAAGTATGCTAATGGCATATCCACATTACTGGGTGGGTAAACTCCCTGATGTATAGCCAGTAGGGTCAGCACATCGTGGAGTGAGAAACATTCAGAGTGAATGTCTTGTGTAATAAACCTAATTATTTGTGCCTCCAGGATGTTTTCAACGAACAATTCTTAATTTAGAAGGTATATTTTGGGCGATTTCCAAAACCAACGTGCACATCAGGAACTTTTACCTTTTTTCTCCATTTAAACAAATATATTTTAAATGTTAGAAGATATTTCCATAGAAATTACAAATGTTGAATGTTGAAAACTAGTTTAAAGCTATTGTGTTTATTTTCAGCAAGTTTTATGTATCTGGTGGGTGTTAAACAATTGAATAATCGCCAAAAACCATTATATTTATTTTAAGTAAACTGCATATGCAAGCACAACTAACGACGAAAATCCGATTAAGTAAAACAGTCAAAACGTAAAGTATCAAAAAAGTATTTCACGTCGATTCTTAGTAAACCAGAAAGTTGCTCATTTAGAATGTTCAATTATATCTGAGCTTGAAATGGAATGGCGTCGATTTTGAAGTCAAATGAATAGCACAACTCTGAGAACCATCCTTTCACAACCAAAACGTGATGTTATTAACCGATTTGTACGTTTAACGCAATTCTCTCAATTTATCAATTTGGAAAAAGTACCAAAACTAAAACATCCTTATCGATAAAATCGGTCCCTCCCTAAGGCAATCAATTTTATTATTAAATCGATTACGTTTAATGTAGTAGTCAGAAAAAATGTGAAGTTTCCTTTTCAGAGATGAGTATCTGGATCGGCAGCTTACACGAACCCCTTCATTAATCCCTAGGTGTTTTTTTTCTACCCTGTGCTCTGATTTATCCCCCCAGGTAAAAAAAAAACACGAGAAACTCCATTTTCCCCTAGTTGCTGATTCAGATTTTATTTTAAATAAGGAATGCTCAACGGTTGTATTCAGAACAGCCGAGACCCCCCAACACATTTTAAGTGTCTTTTATTATTTTATTATCAGGAGACCAGTTCTTTTCTACGTTTCACTGCATTAATGATTAATCAGAACGTGTGTAGTACTTCCACCAGTTTGTTTTGTAATTTGCCGTATTTCGAGAACTGTCTTTCAATGAAAACAATTCATAAACTACACCCGCTTAGTATAAAATTACTTAGAAATCATGAGATGCGGTCTGGTGTGATGTAGGTTTCAGAAAAATATTTTCTTTATCGTGCCAACGTTTCGATCTTTATTGAAATCATCTTCAGGCCCTGGGATCTACAAACATTGTTTGCATTTAGCAATTACATTTTGGATGTGGAAAAGTAAATTTATGCAGTGAAATTGTTGTACAACGTAATTGTTAAATGTAAACGATGTTTGTAAATCCCAGGCCCTGAAGATGATCTCAATACAGATCGAAACATTTTCTGAAACCTACATCATCACAGGTTAGTATAAAATCTTTAATTCCTTTTATTCGGAAACATCATGGATAAAACTTTATACAAAATTCACTAGTTTCGTGGTCCGCTTGACCAATTAATGTCTTACAATTAAGTAAGCGTTTTAGTTGAGATAAAAAAAAGTCAATGGTGTTAGCGCGATTCGAACAAACGCTCTTCGGCTTGATACGCTGGTGCTCTATCAATTGAGCTATCGTGAAAAATGGCAAAAAGGAGGGAATTTCAAAAGGTATGGTCGAGGTCATGATGGCTCAAGTGGTAGAACAGCGGCATATCAAGCCGAACATCCTGGGTTCCAACCCCGCTCGCGCCATTGTCTTTTTTATCTCTACTAAAAATCTTAATTATTTAAACAAAATTATAAAAATAAAAAGCATATATATTTGTTAAAAAGAAATTATTATTATGAAAATAACGTAAGGTGACAAGTAAAATTATTAAAAAAGCTAACAATACAAACGGACTAACAACTTCATGATATAGAACTATCTGTCGACAAATTGGCCAAATTTTCAATAGCTCGGGAGTTGCGGAGTGGACAGAACCCTGCCTGGCCCACCCCTTAGCCAGAGGGCCTTGAGTAGAAGCACATAACTTCACTCAGCTTTAAGAACCAAACAAATCCATGAACCAACAAAAACTTGACTATTAACTTTAATAATCTCTCTTTTTTATGGAAGGCATTAAAAAGAAACATATTTATTCGTTTAAATATTGATGACTCTTATAAGTAACACCTAATTTTAGAATCTTTTTTTAGTTTATAATTTTTTTTACAGCAACATAAACTTCAGAGTAATAAAATCCACCGTATTACTACGTGAAACATATAATTGACAGACGGTATATCGTACGAGATTATTTTCTAAATTAAAAAATAGCCTTTTTCACTTGTAGATTAACGATATGTAAAAAACGTGCTGACTGTGCACGCGGTTTTAATATACGTTTTATTTTGACATGGATATGTCTTACGGCTGGGGGTCAGTCCGAAAGTTTAACACGGAAAATGTTACCAGGACCGTGCGTATGTGCACTTTTTACTAAGGTTACGCGAGAACGAATTGGTGTGCAGGTTTAAAGTCGCGACGCGATTGATTCTTATGACGCGACGCTTTTGACGCATGTGACGCGACGCGATTGACGCTTTTGACGGACGCGACTGATTCTTATGACGCGACGCGATTGACGCTTATGACGCGATGCGATTGACGCATGGGACGCGACGCGATTGACGCTTTTGACAGACGCGATTGATTCTTATGACGCGACGCGATTGACGCTTATGACGCGACGCGATTGACGCATGTGACGCGACGCGATTAACGCTTATGACGCGACGCGATTGACGCATGGGACGCGCCGCGATTGACGCATGTGACGCGACGCGATTGACGCTTATGGCGCGACGCGATTGACGCGTGGGACGCGACGCGATTGACGCATGTGACGCGACGCGATTGTCGCTTATGACGCGACGCGATTGACGCTTTTGACGGACGCGACTGATTCTTATGACGCGACGCGATTGACGCTTTTGACGGACGTGACTGATTCTTATGACGCGACGCGATTGACGCTTATGACCCGACGTGGTTGTAATGAGCTCCCAAATAAAAACGATTCTCAAATTAATAAATAACCGTTCCCTGATAATTTGCGAGTGTGTTTAAATGATAAGACAATATCCATGTGCAGATATATCTGCATGCAGTGTAGATACTCGTTACTTCTTTTTTTTATTGAAAATTTGTGTTTTATTGTATGCAAAATATTTTATTTGCTGTTAAATATGCAGTAAATCATACGTGTATGTAAAAAGCTGAATTTTTACCCACATTAATGATTTTTTTTTTTACACCAGCGTTCGCAACAGCAGAGGTCATATAAACCCTCACTGTGCCGGTGTTTTTGAAAAAAAAAAAACATTTGTTAGTATGTCGGTTTCGAATGAAGGGCCGCTGGATTCGAACCCGGAACCGTTACCTTACAGGGATGAGCGCCGTGTCAAAGACTGAACCTCGAGGCCACCGACGCCCCTTCTGTAAAATTTATTATACCAAAAAAATATTGGAGTTGTGTCAGTTTGGTTTTAGCAATGAACCATTAACAAAAATATATATATTTCAAGTAACTTAAATAATTAATTTATATTTAGGATTCTTTTCTGTTGTAAATTTATAAAAGGGCTTTTATAATCAATCTGTTTATTTTTTTACGTAGGATTAAAATGCGGATTTAAATGAGAATGAATATAAAAATTTACAAAATACAATCCGAGTAAATCAAGTTAAACAATAATTGATGAAAACTCTTATTTTTTCAAGCACCCTCAAAAGCCCTTAACAAACTAATTTTATTATCAAAACAATATATAATTTGGCTGGAATCGTCTGCGGCAATAATTTTTCTCGGTCGGACCCGATGATCCATTTACGAATTTTTAACATCATTATCCTGGATTGTATCCATCCATATTCAACGCTATTTCAACCCTTCGAACAAATTTATATTGATAAAAATAGGAATAAAATAAATAAAAACTTCAGAAACGTTTAGTTTGGTTTCGTGGTCCGCTTGACCAATTTTTTTTTTCAAAGTCACGATAGCACAGTGGTAGAGTAGCGGCGTATTTAGCCGAAAAGCGCGGCTTCGAATCCTTCTTGTGACATAACTTTTTTATCTTAACCAAAACCTTAATAAATTGGGAAAAAAAATTCCTTAAACGGTTTGAACAAAAATTTCGAGGAAAGGAGGCAAAAAAAATTGTTTTCGAAAAACACTCACAGAATTTCCCTTAAAGTTAAGTACCATTTCAAACACTTTATACGAATTTGATAGAACGAACTTGACTCTAGTAGGCTGAATTGTCCAAGAGCAATTTTTTTCCTCGACGATGTATTTAAAGTATAACTTAAGATTTCATCCAAACTCTATGATATTCCATCCAACACAGTTTAACATATATTTTTCAGGCCCGATCAAAATCTTAGATTTTATGAAATTATAAATGAGAAAAATGTTGATGAAATTAAGAAAATCTGATACGTCTTAACCATCATAGTACTAGGTATATGAGTTAATCTTGTAGTTATAAAAAAAATATACGTTAAAAAAATGTACAGTTTTGTTCAATTTTCCACGCTATTAGGATAACAATGCACCACCCGTTTGAATGGACTTGATACAATTTTCTAATAAATAATTTATCGGTAAATCCTGAATGTATTTATTTTCAATTTTGGTATGTATAGGGGTTAATTAATGAATTCGCCAAACTAAAATTTAAAAAAAATTACTGAATACACTTATTAGAAATGAAAATACATTACGCACTTTCTAAAAAAAAAAAAAAAAATGCTAATGTTCAGAAAGTAAACTGAGGTGTGGTATTTATAAGATTAGTATTGTATTTTTAATTTAGAAAATGATCCATGTTCATCTGTTATCAACGGGTTGTATAGATTTATTTCTTCATTTGAATGGAAAATGATTTTTTTTTTACGGGAATACATCCGTAAATACATTTAAATAATGTGTACATAAATTCTTCCAGTGCTTACCAAGAAATTAGTTTCAATTAGCACCAGAGTATATTTGAGCAGCATTGTTTTACATTTATTTTACCGTGCGTCGAAAGCCGTACCACTCTGAATAATTATTTATAGCCACTGTACAGAGGAGTAGTGCTATCAAGTCTATTAGAATTTTAGAAGGGGACACGTTCTCGATATGACATTTCATTGAAATAGAATTTTAATTAACATCTATAATTAACTTAAATAATTAACAATTAATTGTTTCACAACAAATTTCTACACCGACGACGTTGCTATTTCGAGATGTGCTGTCAATTTTAGCCAACCGTACCATGATAATCGATATTTATATAATGTAAATGGGTCACTCTGAGGTCATTTCAATGCTGATAACGTCCCTAATTCTCAATTTCTGTACAAAAATGACATTTAATTATTGGTACTGTTTAGATAAATTGATCATGTTAGGTTTTTCTCATTTGCATATTAAACCGTTGAAACGTTACCAAAATCGCTGAGGTTTTTTGAGGATAGAATGAAGACAGACGGAAACTTCTCGGAATGAACAACTTCCTTGTGAAAAAGAGGATATATAATATATTTAAGTGCCGAAGCTTTCTGTTGAAAGAATGTTTCTTCCCTGGAATAAAAGTATGCTGAAGGGCGATATCTCAGTGAAGCTGAACATTCCTCCTGTCAATATCACACACTATCTTCAGAGAGAATGTAAACTTTTGATCTTAACTTTTACCAAAGCCATCGGCGCGGAGATTTTTTTTCCGCCCTGAGACGAATTGCAGCCGCCTTTGTAGCCAGGTCGCTTTTCACAAATAAGTTCAATCATTCAATTCATAAGCGGAATGAGTTGTATTCCCAGGCACAATTATTATAGGTTTTTTCTTGTTTGTAATTAGTTTATTTTCAAGAATGGACATGGACGAAAAAAATTTGACGTATATTTTTATTGTTTAAATTAGTTTATATTAAAGTTTAGGCGGCGGCCGAGTGGTTGGGGCGATCGACTTCTAGTTGCTGGGTCCTGCGTTCGAATCCCACCATAGGCTATGCCTTTTTACTTTTATATATATATTATATATATTTTTCGCATAGTCTAATTGTCCAACAATCTAATTTTCCTTTTCCCATTTTTCCCTTTCTGTTCCTAAGGAAGTGGGTATTTCCTTCCCCACCACTTCAAAATCCAACATATATAAACATGAAACAGTAAAATCTCACTGGCACTCTCAACACGACATGGCACAATTACATAGAAGACAAACACTTTGAGTGAACAGAAATACTTTGATGGAATATAAAATCTATTTTGCATTGTATAAATTCACTTTTCCAAATTCTATATGTACTTGCTAAATGTAAACTATGTTTGTAAATCCCAGTCCCTGAAGACTATCTCAATAAAAGATAGAAACGTTGGCACGATAAAGAAAATGTTTTTCTGATACCTACATCACACCAGACCGCATCTCACGATATCTGAATAAATAGCTTCTTTTCGTTCGCTCATATGACCTTTATGAATGGGGTAGATTATGAAGAAGTGTTCCTAACAATCTAAAACCTTAGCTCGGGTTGTTTCAGCACAATGTGCTTGATCGGGCAGATTATGAACTTTCGCAGCTAAAGTAAAAGAGAAACGCTTGGATCACGAAAAGCAAAATTCCCATCGAACGTGAACAGTAGTACTCTAAGGAAAAAATTTAAAATTACTCTTTTTAATTTAACTCTTCAATTTTAAATTAACTTTTTTTCTAAAGCATTAAAAAAACTTGAGATGATATAAAATACGATCCCATAAACTAAAATTCTGTTTTTTTTTTTTTTTTTTTTACAAGGGTTCGCAACAGCCAAGGCCATATAAACCCTCAGGGTACCGGTGTTTTTGAAAAAAAAAAGCCCAAATGTAAGTTGGTTTCGAATGCAGGGCTGTTGGGCTCGAACCCGGGATCTTTACCTTACGGTGATGCGCGCCGTGTCAATGATTAAACTATGGGGCCACCGACGCCCCCCCCATACAGAGGTACGTTAGTTATTAGTTAATGTTACTAACGTGAAAAGATTATTAGTGTTTTGGATTCATCAGTCGAGAGGACTTAATTCAGGTCTAACAGAATACAATTCCTGCAGTACAGGAACTACTCCTTGGGTTTTGACAACGAAGGGTAGAACCACTGTACAATATTTTATCCTAATATTATTATGTAAAATTCCATGGACTATGCCGGACGCCCTGACCATTTCACGACGGATGTCAATAATAATTAATAATCAAAATGATAAACAGCGGATTTTTTTTACTAGGGGCTGTTTTTAATTAAGCACTTAGCTTCAGAAAAGCTGTCGTCAATAATTTCTATTAGAGAAATGTTCGCTGTGGGGTTTTCAATAAATTTAATCATCGATTATTTTTTACCAAATGAGTTTATTTAGATTCACTTTTATATATTTCGGCACAATTTACTACAAATTGCATGATTTGTTACATTGTGTAATATAGTTTATTATAAGATTAATGCAAAATTGAACATAAAGCTGTTTTTATGACTAAGCATACCTGGTTTCTTTTATAATTAAGAAATTAATTACTGTTTGGCATATACAGGATGCCTCGTGAACCGATGTCAATATCCCAGGAGGTGATCCAACAAAAAATATCCATTGTTCAAAGTCTAAATTTTATTACCAATATTTCACTTTTAAGGTTACCTCTATTTGTCAATACTTTAATCGATAAAGACCCCCCCCCCAAAAAAAAAAAGAACTTTTAATCCTACTGTAGATTGTATTTGTTTAAAGAAATTCCTTAAAATCTGGATAACTATTGTTTTAACTGTTTATAATCGAAAAATTAAATTTTTAACCATCAAATGTTAATTGTACATTGGTGGTAACCACCTTTTGGGAAACTGAGTAGATGTGCTTCTTACTCATCCGGAGGGGGGGGGGCAACGTTTCTGTAATAAATTTACAAATTCTTAAAAATTGTTAAAGATTTTTTAAAGTTGATAAAGCACTTGGTACAAAATTAAACAATTTTTTTCCTAATTACATTTTTTTTTTAATCACTTTCCTCAGGTTACAGTGCTTTTGTTTAAGAGTAAAACTTGAGGAAGGAAATGAAATATTGTCAAGACTTATTTAGAAAAGTTTATCTGCAGGGGAAAGTTGGAAATTCTCGGTAATTATTTAAGCAGCCGGCTCATTTTATACGTGCATATTTCCGTTCGAAATTATATTGACACTCAGACGGGATGTTTGCCGACTCGAATCTTTAATAGGCGTTTGTCTAATGCAAGCGCACGGTCGTTGTAAATACAAAATGATTGTGTGTGTTTAGGTGAATGTTTGCGATGCTTAAGGAAGGCAGGGGGGAACTACGTTACTTCACTAACCGTAATTAGATAAGATTTATTTCTGACGTTATATTACAGCTTCTTACGGCGAAGGGAGCGGTAATAAGTCACTCGGTGACATCTAAAACCTACTAAGAGATAAAAGACTCGCCGAACTGATAATTACTTTCCCAAACGTTAGACGGAGGACAAAAATGTTTTCCGCGGATTTTTTTCACTTTTACAATTAAATTTCCCAACGGTGGATGTTGAAGTAAATGATTTCCATTAGTAAAATTGCCACTTCTTCTTTCATTATTATTTTTGGTGTGGGGCGGTTTTTTTTCCGTGCTGTGCAAAGATGGGAGTGAATTATTCGGGGTGGCGAGCGCTCCTCGAAATCGTTTAAAAGAAACAGCCCCTTCCCATCTTTGGAAGTTAGTAAAACTTGAAATTGGAACTGTGTAAGTGAGGGTAAAAAAAGGGGTTTCCCTTCCAAAGGAGGTTACCAATTTGTCAGCCATTCCGTTTTACCCCGTTCTACCGAATCGAACGATAGTCAAGCCTTGGCATTTCCAATCCTACTAAAACAAAAGTCTATAAACCATTAGGACAAATTTGTTTATCCTTATTGATTACTGTAATTTTACAAAATTGAACATAATATTCATTGTCCTACGAAAGTACCGTTATCACTGTGAAAAATTAACTGGTTGTTTTAACAACAAAAATGGCCACTTTTTCTATCGAGCTGATACAAAAGACGATACGCTAATTTTATACTTGGTGTACTGTGAAAAGACACCAATAATTCAGAAGGTTTTTTTATATAATTTATTTATTACAATTAGGTTTTTTCTAAAATGTGGATTACAAACGTTTTTCTATTCAGTATAATCAATGAGGCAAGAATAAACAAACGGAATTCACAAACAAAACGAAAACACACACGCACAAATGGGAATAGAGATTACTACTTTAGGAGGTTATGCTATATCTCGAATTATACTGAAAAGTACCTATGTTTAAAAATATGAGTCTCAATTGTATTCAAAATATGTCTCTTTTCAGGTTTTCACGCATAATTTTTTCATGAAATCCAATAAACTTCAAAAAATTAAGGAAAAATATCTAGTCTAGTTTATTTATCGTTTTTTTAGAAATATACGGGTTAAAAAGTGTTCTACATTTAATTAATTATAAGTAACATGAAAAGTGAAAAATCGCGAATATAATTTTTCACTTTTCATCTTACTTCACGCTTTGTCAACAATTTTCCCATCAAGTCCACTGACTCTCTCAAAATTAAGACAAAACTTCGAGTGTATTTTTTTTATTTTAAGAAACACACTGATTAAAAATCCTTTTACATTGAATCTTATCCATAAGAAAGGAATTAACAAACGGAAATCACACAAAAAAACGAAAACATACGAAAAAAAATCTTTGGTGTCCATTGAATAGAGATAAATACTTTACGAGGTTATGCTATATCCCTAATTATACTAAAAAGTACCTATGGTCAAAAGTCTGATTCTCAATTGTATTCCGACATATGTCACTTTTCATGTTTCCACGCATAATTTTTCATTAAATCCAGTTAATTTCAAAATGTACAAGAAAAAGGATAAATAAATTCAACTTCATTTGAAAATTAATATATTATATATATACATATATATGTATCACGATCTTCGAATAATCATTAACTAACGGTCTCCAAACACACACATTTAAAAAAAGAACATTGATTTACAGTAGCATGAAAAGTTTTGGGATTCAGAGATTTTTGGAATAAAATATTGAAAAATTGAAGTAACCTGAAAAGTTAAATATTCCTAGTACAATTCAGAACCAAACTTTGAACAATAGAAGTTTGTAGTTGAATTTTAGGTGTAGGATAACATCCTGAAGTAATGACTTTTGTTCAAGGGTCACGGTTATGTTATTTAGCGTGCTGTTTATTAGATGCATTGACATAGAGATTTAATAATTAACAATTTATAAAAAATGCAGTCTAAATGTTTTAAAAATTGTTGCACGGACGCTACAATAATACAATAATTGAAAATATAATGTTTCTGTCGATAATATCCTGTTCGGTTAACAGTAATTGAGTTTGTTGTTGGTGCGATATGGAAAGAAAATCCGAACTCTTTCCAATCGAAGGAGACGGCCTGATTCTGGCATTGTCAATAGAACGGGTATGCTATTAAAATTAAAAGTTGCGACCAAAGGGAAACCTTGTTTACGAGGGCTACTTGACTTCGAAGGCATCACGAGCAAGCTCAGATTATGAGGGAACTACTTCTTTTAGATCTCCACAAACGAGTTTTGAGAAGCCGAGGGAGAGCCATATTCCTCTGATTTTATTACCGAAACTTTTCTACGTTTAGAACATTTTACAATCACAATGTTTAACAAGGATTTTACCCGGTAGTTTGCAAACAGAACTCAAAACACTGTCATTTAATACTTGGACGAGTTCGATCCTTCGTCCAAGTCGTGAAATTAGTTTGCTTCTCGTAAATTTTATGGTTCCAACCATGTCTTGTTGTGTAACTGCAATCTTCCTTCCCACAATCGTTAACCCTTACCTGAAATGTCTTAATTAACTTTTCGGTGCTTAATAAATGGATGGACTTGGAATAGTTCTATGCTCACTCAAAACTTGCCAACCCTTGGTTTAATAAAGCATTTCAATAAACAACTAAATATTAATCAACGTTTAAAACTTTAATAACCAAAATTAAATTGCCACTTCATCAAACTGTGATATAGAGACACTGAAGTATGCAAATGCCCTAAGTACATGTATTTTCAAAACAAAATTTTAAAAATGATAAAATTGTTTTTTTAAATAACATAAATATCATCCGTTATCAGCATTTAAAATATCAATTTTACGTTACAAAACAATCATGGAAAAAGCTAATTGGAAAGAAAAACTAAGTCTTTTTATCATGTCATTATTTTCTTTCAATTACATAAATACCTTTTACTTAAATATATAAATACATATATATATATATATATATATACACATACATACATACATACATACACATGTATATATACATACATATATACATATGCATGTATATGTATGTATACATACATATATATTCATATACATGTAAATACATATAAACATACGCATACTATATAAATATATATATATATATATATATATATATATATATAT
>CM077105.1:24999881-25026421 GCA_039619505.1 Cimex hemipterus | reverse complement strand
GAGAGAGAGAGAGAGAGAGAGAGAGAGAGAGAGAGAGAGAGAGAGAATTTTATATTAGTTCCGTACATAAATCGGTTAAATTGATTAAAAAAACACCTCAACTAGTGATATAAGAGCATTATTATATTTTGGCCAAATGTTTCATGATCCACTTTAATTATGAAAAACATTTACCCACTGGGCTTTAGGCGCCATCAGGACATACTTATTTCTTGGCGAAGATGATCCCACCGAAGTGTTTATGAATTGGTGAGGTCACTGATTCCCACCCATTCCTTGCCCAAGAGTTTTGATGCAACTCTCTGCTCAAATATCTGGGCCAAATCGTGACGGACGTGTCGGTCCGGCTCATAGCCATTGTGAGGTATGGACGAAGTGAATCCTTCCTGATCTACGAATTGTTTCGATCAGCCTGTGCAATCTCGGTGGTAATCTTAATGAAAATACTCTTTTGAAGCCATTCAAGAGGTTACCAAGATAATGCTTCGAACTCGCAATTGAAAACTAATCTTAAAATATTTTTGACTGTTT
The DNA here is from genome assembly GCA_039619505.1 of Cimex hemipterus. NCBI lineage: Eukaryota > Metazoa > Arthropoda > Insecta > Hemiptera > Cimicidae > Cimex > Cimex hemipterus. The sequence continues at coordinate 25,025,890 of CM077105.1, read as the reverse complement.
GGAAAATTATTCTTCTGTCAGACGCATGTTCTCTAGTTAGATTGGGACTGGTTTAATGAAATCTTTTAGCAAAAAGTCAGTCGGTAATACCACAACTTCATTCAGAGAGAAAACACCCAATTAAAATTCCTCGTCAGTTTACACAAACATTGTTGATTGCAAAAAAATTCTTTATTCTTCATAAGAAATAAACTTGAAATGAAAAAAACTTACTTCAATATTTTTAGACCGATCAATGATCGAATTTTATCTATTCACTTTATAAACTGGTCTGGTTGCTTTTGTAGCGACCGTGTTAGCCATGCGTCTTGAACGATGCTTGGCTAATTTTCTATGCGAATTCCATAGCTGCAAGATGTTTTGTCTTCCTCCTTTATAAAATATACAGCGTTTATAAGCTACATCTATGAATACACGAGATGGAAAAATCTTTTCAATGTTGCACATACTGCGTGTTCATGTCTTAAATGAAGACGAGTTTTAAATAGGTCGATCCGGAACGATAATGACACTGCTAACTCCTTACGAGATAAGCGAAATTTCCGAGGATTATGCCCGAGTGCTAAAGTTTAATGATCTCTTTTAAGAGAATGTTTCGTCATATTTACGCGTCTTGCGTATCGCTAGTTCATTACAAGAAGATTGCACGTCCGGTTCATTACGATGCGCGTCTGCCTATGGCCTTCTGTGCACATCTAATCTATTATTGCAAAAATACAATTAAACTCTGTCAGATATCTTGTTACCTACACCTTAAACTACTCGTGTAAACAAATGGCATACCAAAACATGAAATGCTAACTTGAAACATGACCTTCTGGTTGTCTCAGTGGCAAAAATTAAGTTTAAAGAAATGATATGAAATAGTGTACATTTTCATTAGTTTGGTCAAACCATCGTTTTACCAAAATGTACAACTAAATTGGGATGTACCAATTAACTATGTATATAGGTTATATAAAGTATAATTATTTTATTAAATAAATAAGGTGATGACAATGCTAAGGATGCGGGTGTTACTCCTAGAATTGTCATCAGCACTCTCTCCCACTTCAGCGATTTTGTAAATATTTTTATTAACCAACGAGATAGTCTTAAGTGAGAGAAATTCGATTTATATTAGAAAATTAAAAGAAACAATGTATATCAGTACTGTTTTTCAAAAACTGGATTCGGCAAAAGAATTCTTTTACTTATATGAACACATAAACGCTTAATTTTATTAGCTTCCTTCACGTCATAAAATACAATTACATAATTCATTAGTTATTATTCTGTTATTGAATATCAACATAGTACTATCAATATTAAAATTAGCTCACGTCAACAGAGATTTTATTAATATAATAAATAATTTTCAGGCATGCTAGTGTATAAAAAATAAAAACGCAACAACTGTCGCTATAAACCTAGACGAGCATAAATCATAACGCAAGTAAACTTAAATTCTCAACTAATAACAGGGTATCAAACATACCCAAGGCAGTATACGATATAAAACGCAGTCATAACTACCTAATGTTATATGATAATATAAATCATTAATAAAATAAAAATATACAAATAAGACCATACATAAGAAAAAAGGAAGGATTTTTCATTACACACGAACTTGCGGATACTTTGCGTACGGCCTGAATCCTAACTACAATTACGTACGTAAATGCAGTACACAATAAATAGAGAAACAATTGAAATTCTAAAAACTGTCATTATCTGATAAAATTAACAAATTTAAATCTCAAAAAACGAGGAAAAATTGATTCTGTAAGAAGTTTAAAATTTTATAGCAGGATTAAAATTTAATGGTGATTAACAACGAATTGATACAATTTAAAACAGAATTCAAGTTAATTTATTAGGTAATGTGTTGTGATTGGTGATCGTTAATCGACAATTATTCAGAAATCGTGGGACGAGGTCTGGTGTGATGTAGATTTTAGAAAAACATTTTCTGTATCGTGCCTACGTTTCGATCTTTATTGAGATCATCTTCAGGGCTTAAAATATTTGTTTTCCGTGTAGATGAGTCTTTCTTGTGAGTCTGGGCACTCTAAACACGGCACGCAAGAATGGCACAATTACACAGAAGACAAACACTTTGATGATCTCAATAAAGATCGAAACGTTGACATGACAAAGACAACGTTTTTCTAAAACCTACATCAAACCAGACCGCATCCCACGATTTCTGAATAATTATTAAGTAATACAGGTACGACTATCATTAGAAGCAATATAATACGCGAATGAAACTTTAAATAAGCCTAAATTCAGACTACAAACTTGATTATCGCAACAGAACGCAATGGAAAAAACAACAAGAATAATACCGAAAAAGTCATAATCTGCAGAAATAAACATAAATTTCAAATAACAAAGTGGGAAATGACATACAAGAAACGAAACGACAAAGTACAAAACAAAATCGCGAATTGCAAGTTAACGCTAATCATTATACGTAAGTTCACTATTTTCCGTGGTCCGCTTGAATGATTAATATCATTAAATTAATTAAGGTTTTGAGTTATTTATTAAGTTGAGATTAAAAAAATCAATGTCACGGGATTGTATATATACAACGTATCTATGTCCATGGGTTTTTGAAGGTTGAGATGGGGAGTTGGTGTCCGAGTGGATCTTAGTCACGATTGATCAAGTGGTAGAGCAGGGGCGTATAAAGCCGAAGATCGTGGGTTCGAATCCCGCTCATGACACTGACTTTTTTATCTCAACTTAATAAATAAATTTGAATTTTAACTATACCCCACTATATAGTATGGTTTTATTATTGAGTAATGAAGCAAACAATAAGTGAAAAAGTTGGGGAACAAAAGCCACAAGGAAACAGTCGTCATTATTGCTGAATTGAAGCCAATTTTTAACTAATATAGGGAAACTGTCATTAAGCAGCAAACATTGTAATTGTTAAATGGGGTTAAATTATAACTAGAAAATCTTATTTACAGATGAAAACAAACATATTCCATTGTATTAAAAAGAAAACTGTCAATAGAAAGAACATATATGAACTTCAAGATTTACAATTGTACGCGAATACAGTACGAAATATGTTTAGAAAAAGTAAAGCAATTCTCATTGCTTTTTACGTACATTATTGAGTTTAGAGCTCCTCTAGTTTACCTTGAAGGCTAGTTATGCATCAAAATACAGTATAATCGTTATAAAATTATAATTACAGGGTGGAATAAATGGAAATCACAGCAGATAATGATACTATTTTTCAATAGACATGGTTGCCGTAAATAAAGATATTATTATTATATAAAATAATAATATAAATATTAACTATTAATATTATTACATCGACCAAATAACTGCCTTCAATTTCAGGCAAGTTTTTGGTTGAAATGAAAAAGTTAGTGTCACGAGCTGGCTTCGAACCCACGACCCTCGGCTAAATACGCTGCTCTACCACTTGAGTTAATGAAGTAAATTAGCTGAAGGTCGTGGGTTCGAACCTCGCTTGTGACAATAATAACATCGTCATTTCAACCAAAACCTTACATAGAAAGATTAATTAAGTATTAATAATGATTTGATAAATTGGAATCTTATTTTATAACCGTGGGTATAAAAATTTGACGGCAAACTTTTTTATAGCGAGAAATACAACATACACGATATAAATATCAACCATGCTTTTTCGCGGAAAATGAATTTACTGTCATGCATTTAGAAAAATTTAAACAATTGCTAGCAAAATGTATGCTTATGGAAATGCTGGAAAAAGAAATTAAATTAAATTTTTAATATTAGTGGTTATTATTTAGAGATCATGAGTGATTTAGGTTTAGAAAGACATTCTCATTATCGTGCCAACGTTTCGGTCTTTATTGAGATCATCTTCAGAATCTGGTATTTATAAACATTGTTTAAATTGTACATATAAAATATGACTATGAATTTATACAGTATAGAAATTATAGGTTCAATCAAAGTATTGTACACACCCAAAGTGTGTTTTCTGTGTCACTTGTATGTTTTCATGTTGAGAGTGTTAGGGAGCATTAATTTTTGAAATTTCATGTTTGATTTTAGTTTGTTGGGTAGGAAGTTGGGATAGAAATTCATTTTTCTAAGAGGAGACGGCTTCTTTAAGTTGAAAGAGAGCGCAACGGAAAAAAAAGCGTAACGGTTTGTCCTTTCAGGACTATTATAGTCGGTATACGGCTGAAGATGATCTTAATAAAGGACGAAACGTTGGCACTATAAAGGAAATGTTTTTCCTTCATCACACCAGAACGCAACTCACGATCTCTAAATAATATTTTTTTTCAAACCAAGGAATTTTGCTTCAACAGTGATGAGCACCGTGTCAGACCGCATCTCAAGATCTGTAAATAATCATTACATAACGGTCACCAAATAATAACTTTAATATTAGATTACAATCATAAGATCGGTACATGTAGAGATAATTTATGACGTCGTGTCAAAAATCATCCTGTATTTTGAATGGTAACGAAGTTCATCGCGCTTTTCCTGAAACTCATGAGGATGTGATGTCGAGTCGAAAAATTTTGATCTTTGTAAATTAAACGCAATGCTTTTAAGCGTATTCCTTAATTGGAAAAATAACTATCTCTTATTAATAACGGGTATGAATATTAATTATTGGTTGAACCTGAATTTTTAGAAAGTACTTTCAATCGTTGGACTATATGCAAACGTATGTTTGGCAACTAAACCCACATAGCAGAAATTATTCTGACTCTCGCTTAAACATTATTGCCAATCAATTTGATTATCGGCCCTAGCAGGGCGGTGGTTCGCTTATTCGAAAATAAATTGCAGTAAAATTAATTAATCGTAATTTCAAAATTATTTTTGAACATTTGAACTTCACATAATGAGATTTACGACCCTAGCCCATAACTGGCATTTATTATGACAGGTAACTACGAATTAATCTGAAAATTTTGATTTATAACAAACTGCACGACTATATTTTAATGTTAAAACCAACTGTCTGGATTGATGATAAAATTCAAGGGAGGCCAAACCGACGCCCCTAGATTTTAGTCATTGACAAATTGATATGTATTTATCTTTATGAATCATTCCCGCTAACATAAATGGCGAAAAAATTACATTTAAACATTATAACAAGACCCAAAAATGGGTAATTTTCTACGATTAATTGCGTCATTTAACCAATTTTTCAATTATTTAACTTTTGTTTTCTGTAATAGTTGTATTGGATCATGGACGACGAAAAATTCGGTTTTTTCGCTTGGGTCAATTATTGAGTCGTTCTTCGTTCCCAAGTTTGTTGACTTACACAAACGCGTTTTGGCAGTGCGCCATCTTCAGTGAGGAACAGACGACCCTCTGCCAGTTCAGCATGAATTCACCAACACACACATTAATTCTCCTTAAAAAAATAAACAAGAGAAGTACACAAAGCTGTATCGTGGACCATAGACATTGCAATAATTTCTTGCAATTTATATGTTTGAAAATGCGTTTTTTTCACTTGGGTCAATTATTGGGTCCTTCTTCCTTCCCAGGTTTGTTCACTTACACAAACGCGTTTTGGCAATGCGTCACTCTTCAGTGAGGAAATGACGACCCAATGCCAGTTTTGTACGAATTCACCGACAAGCAGACCAACACACACACACATTAACTCTCCTTAAAAAAATAAGAAACAGAAGCATTCACAATCAAGCTACATTGTTTATTATTCGCTGGCAAACAGTTAACATTTTCTTTTCTAATTTGCTTTCTATTTTTACAAAAGAATACAGCTATTCTGTGGAATTCATAGAAAATGAAGGTACAAGAAGAGGGGGTTATCGAGGTCACTTTTTTAAACATGTACACACCTAGAATAAGAATGGGGCACACAAAACTTGCGGTGTAGTTAAGAAACATCCCCTCGGATCACCAATACTAATATTTACCCTTTCTATTTTCTAAATTCTCTAGTTCTCCAATTTAAGCTAATTCTTCTGCTCTTTTTCTGTCTTTCACTTTTTCGTGCACCTCTTCAATTTTATTTGAACTTTCTTTATTTTACTCCTTGTGTTTTTTTTTTTAATTTGGACATTTTGTTTTTGGGTATTCCTTCCTTAGTAATTGGCAATTCTGTCTGGCTTACTTCTTTACTGATCTAAATTCCTACGTTACAACTTTCCCTTCCTATTTGTTTTCTACTTTTCATAATTTTTCTTGACAGTCGATCTTCCGCTGTAATTTGATATTTATTTGTTCTTCTTTTTTATCTACCACTTATGTGTTTTACGGCTACTCATTATCGTCTTAGATTTTTTCCATGAACTTTCTGTTTCCATCTTTTTTTACAATTTTACTACGTGTTTTTTCTGTCTCACTTTCACTTTCACCCCAACAAATTCACTTTTTACCCTTCACCAATTCAATTCACTAATAATGTGTCCCTGAGATTGACGATCACACTCCCACTAATACTTATGCGGGCTGTTTGTCCATGGTTCACAATAAGGCATATTATTTATAACTTCCTGGTTTTCTCGTTGTATACCTAGTCAATTTATCCTTCCAACGTCTCACGCTCCACTCTCTCTCATCTCTCTCTCTTTCAAACAATACGTTTCAATCCTTCTTTTACTACACTCTATGGGTTGGTTGTTGGTAATAATTTTTTTTTGCAGCGGCTTTTTTGTCCAAACGCTTTTTTCACTATTTGAAATTAGAATCTCTGTTTCTGTCAAAATCACGTCGTGTTATAATTTCTCCCTCGCCCATTTAGATTGTTCATATTTCTGTATGTATATCTGTCTATCTGTCTGTCTCTCCCTCTCCCTCTCACTCTCTCTTTCTTTCAAATGATATATTTATCCACCCTACTTCCTTTAGTATACTCTCTTCTGTTAGTAATAGTTTTTCCTTGCAACAATTTTTCGTCCTTGCAATGACCTCTTCCTCTATCTCCTTCACTATTCGACACTAGTATATTTCTGACAAAATCATACTTTCACCCTTACACATTAATTAGACAGTCTCTCTCGAAACGTTGGCACGATAAAAAAAAAGTGTAATTTATGTTTGCATTTTGTTTTAAGGTTTTTAATTGCTTGTTGTAAAACCATATTTTTTATATTATTTGAGCTCTTTCTGTCTGTCACCCTCTTTCTCTTCCTCTCACCCACTCATTCTCTCTCTCTCTCTCTCTCTCAAATGATATATTTCTTCTTCTTACTTCCTTTATTACACTCTATTTTGTTTGTAGTACCTTTTACATCGTACAGTGATTTCTTCCTCTCTTTTTTTTTTTTTATTATTTGAAATTATTATCTCTATTTCTGACAAAATCATCTAGATCTAGCTCGTTAAGATAGTATATCATTTTCTCTCTCTCCCCCCTCTCTCTATTTCTCTCTGTCTGTCTGCTCTTTTCACTCTATAAATCTCTTTCATCCTCTATAAATTTCTTTCCGGGACTCTCTTCTTCCACGAACACCAATTTTCCTTATTCCTAACCATAAACCAGTTAAATAAGTTCTCTTTGTCTTCTTCTGGGCGTTTATTTAATTTCCTTTTCTCTCTCACTTACACATTTCCCATAATCAATATTTTAAAACCTATTTACGTTTTTGCTTGTATCACGTCTTCCCAATTTAATATTACTTCACCGGCTTTCTCTTTCGCTTTTTTTTCTTTCTCAATACTTCCTCTTTTTTTCCTCACAAACTCTCAAATTGTCTATTTGACACATGTTCGCACGTAGGCTTAACGCAGCTAGTGCAAATAGACATAAATGAAATTAGAACAACAATTACCATCATTTTAAGCGTACTATTATTATATGTACCCAACGATTATCTATTATAATAAATAATTTACAGTAGTTATATTATCGAGTATCTATTATGTTTAAAAATAGTTAAATTCATAATTTCAAATACCAGAATCATGGTGAACATTTAATTTAGACCTGAAATGTACTCGTAATATTAAAATATAGTTATTCACTGTTTTCGTGGTCCGCTCGACCAATTAATATATCACAACTAATTACGGTTTTTAGTTGAGCCAAAAAGAAGGTTAATGGCACGAGAGGGATTCGAACCCACGACCTAAGGTAAGGTTGAGATGGGGAGTTGATGTCCGAGTGGATCGAGGTCACGATAGCTCAGGTGGTAGCAGCGTATCTAGCCGAAGGTCGTGGGTTCGAATCCCTCTCGTGCCATTAGCTTTTTCTCGTCTCAACTAAAAACCGTAATTAATTGTGATTAAAATATAGTTCAAAATATAGGGATCCCCTTAGTCGGTTGTCAAACCAGACCAATCGAGATCTATCCCGGGGCGATCTTGAATAATTCCAAGATGTTTATCTTGTGAAGACGAGCTCTCAATAAAACGAAGCCTTGTTTTTGAGTGCGTATTTGCATCTTCAGGCAATTACGTGGCCCCATGATCCCGGGGTTTATCCGCTCGTAAATAATCCGCATGGCGGGGGCTAATTAATACATCATTTTGTGCGAAAATTAAAGGATCTCGAGCCATCTGCGGCATATTCGGCCAGGGCATAAACTCCGATGGGATAAAACAAAGCCTTTAGAGGGGGGGGGTAGAACTTTACAAATTTTCGTTATAAGAAGAATCGCTTATCTTTAGACAAAGATCAGTTTCATAACGGTAGGTAGCTTTGGCAAATGACAACGCACATATTTTTTCTATAGCCAAACAATGGGGTGGTGACATTTAGCCAAACAAACAAGAAATATAGTGCTCAAACGAGATAACGTTGAATTTGCATGAAAATGAAAGTGAACTGCGAAACTGTCTTTTAATGGATTTCTCCTGTAATCACTGTTGATAGAAGCTTTAGATAAAAAACGACGTCAATTGGTAGACTGAAAGCCTCTTTAAATCAAATCACAAAATTATCATTATTGAATAATACGGGTGTTCGATAAGGGCAATGTTGAGTTATTAATACAATATTTATCCAATTTGAAGAAGGCATATAATTATATTTCTCTTATACCAATTAATGAAATGTTATCCTTTCTCAACTCTTCGCATCTATTTTTCTGAGCGTTGTCACTTGTGCCTTCGCTAATTTTGTTGTCTCTGACGCAAATTTTATCGTTTCATCAACCGATCATGTCGAGTATAAGGAAAGTTTATTTATATACTCCAATATTCTGGCCCTTTCATTAGTTTTGTGCACTTATGCATTTCTTGGCAAGAAAACCTATTGAGACGTTCTTGAGAGTTGGTATGCCACATATTGAAGTAATGCCAATGCCGACACTTATTGTATTGCAGGTAGATAGATAGATAAAGGATGAGAGAGAGAGAGAGAGAGAGAGAGAGAGAGAGAGAGAAAGAGAGCGGTAGGCAAATACATAAGCACTCTCCCCTTTTGTAGAAACTGGGAGAAAATTTTACTGCATATAGGAAAAAAAATAAAAATCGTAGAAAATTTCGAAATTTGGTGAAATTGGGAAATAAAAACTGAGCCAGAGGAAAAACTGAACATGAATACGAATGAAAGTGGAAAAAAGAGAACCTCTCAGATAAAATTATTTCAAATAAAAAGAGATGGGAAGAGGAAAGTAGTAAGGTAGGAATAGTAGATTCGTTAGGTTGAAAAATAGAACAGTCAAATTTTGAAAATATTGAAACAGGGAATTTTTAAATAACAAAGTTGACCAGTAAGAGGTATAAACAAAACATATATTAAACTTACATGGAAATAAAAGGGTAGACGAACGATATCGGGATTTTAAAAACAGATAAATAGAGGCAGTCTGGCAAAATTATTAAGGTTAGAAGAGTGATAGAAAAAGGTGGGAATAGTAGATCCGAAAGAGAAAAATTGTACGGCTGGAATACACACAAAGAAAATGTTGAAAATGTGAAAAACAGCATAAACGTAAATTTTGTTTTGTATTTTTGCAAATATTCAGCGTCATGTTAAAAACAAACCTTCCTAGTATGTAAGAGACCAAACCAAGATGTTTAAAATTATAACAGAGAAATTCAGCGTGGTAAAAGTAAAATTCAGGGTATGAGTATATATTGTATGTTTGCTACACTGAGGAAATCTGAAATAGTGTAAAGGGCTATAATTTTAGAGAGAGAAAGATAAATGAAAGTATTAATGGACAGCAGAAATAGTGTGAAACATGTGAAACACAGGTGGAGGGAGTGAGAGGGAGAGGGAGACAAAACCATGTAAGTAAACGGACAGTCAGAATTTAGGTATTGTACGTATGATATAGGGCGGAAGATATATGTATATACATATGTTATATCTTATCTGTCTGTCCTTTAAATGTAACTATTTGCTAATCTTCAATGCGTAATTGTATCTACACAAATGAAGCAATGACTTGAAAACGATTTTATTAACACATCAACAACCAATGCAAGATTATTCCTTTGGCGAATTTTTGAAAGACCATTTTCACCAAATGCCTTAAGGATATTGCCGAAGTGAATGGAGAAATATTGGCAAATAAAACAAAAACCGGTTTGACGGTTTGGCTGTGGTGGGGCGGTAAACCAAAACTCTTGACATCCAGCATTTATCAAGTAAGACGACATTCGACAAGAAACAATTTAAATCGCCCAGCCGGATTTCTTTGCAACTTACATTTTTCTCCGCCCTCGGCTGTATTTGAACTTTGCCACCGGCCTGCAGGACCAGGCCGATCGCCATAACGTTTTGGAAGATCATACTGGTAAAGATACATGAAATCTTGTTATCGTTACACTTTCCCGTTACCAACTGCCAGGCCGCAAGCCCTCCCACCTGGTGTCTCTCTTATCTCCAATAACAAAACCTCGGCTCTACAGATTATCTCCTACATTTGCCTTTTTTGCACCGGCAAATCAGATATGTTTAACCCGAGGAGGTATTAAACGATAACTGATTTTTGTTCTTTGATTATCAGGTAACAAGGTAATAACCTCGTACAATAAAAAAATTCGAATTTTATTTCTTCATTGGAATTAGTTAAACTGTAAGAAAAAGTTTTAGGTCTATATGGGTCTGCCTGGTTCTTAGCCCATTTACATTTTAGTGGTCGATTGACCAAGTTACTTCTTTCAATTAATTATTCTTTTTATGTAAGGTTTTGGTTCAGTAAAAAGCCAGTGTCACGAGGGGATTCGAACCCACAACTTCGGCCCAATACCCGCTGCTCTAATCACGTGAGCTTTGTGTTTATGTTTAAAATTAAAACAATAACACATCATCTTGTTCAATTCAAATTCGGGCTATATCAAATTAGAAGGAAATAAAAGACGATTAGCTCGAGCAAATAAATATATTTTCATCTTTTGAGTCTATTCTATACGTCATTGGGCCAGACACTGACGCAAAACGGTCGATTAGACTATTTCCCGAAAGAAGCAGTAGGAAACGTTATGGATATCAGCAATAATTATTAATTATGAAACCTCTTCGCCATAAGTTCAGAAGATGAATTTAGTTGTGAAACAATATCGCATAGTTTATTTTTGTGGAAAAAATATATACACACGCGTAACCCCCCGACCACTAAATAATCGAATCTTTATTTGAATCAAGAGATAGTTTTAATTAGATTTGATTGAACCGAAGCTAGATATTTACAATTATTTACAAAAAATAATTCAATGCCATGTCCAATCTTTCCTGACGGCAATTTTGATCCATTGACCATCCACGTGATGAAAAGGTCCTACAAACAGAAGAGTTTTAAGTCCGTTGAGCTAATATTTTTTTTAAAGGCACGGTCATCTTGCAGAAAATAAACTAATTTGAAAAAGCACTGTTAATCTTTAAAAAGCTGTAGATCGACAAAATGCCTAAAACTGAAAATTGATGTAAATACAGTATGTACAGATAAACTCTAAAATAAAAAATGACTAATATGGGCAATCCATTATATTCAGTGATCTATTGCCCAAATTACTGCTTACAATTAATGACTCCTTTTAAGTAAGATTATGTGGAGGTCGTGAGATGCGGTTTGGTGTGACGTAAATTTTAGAAACTTTGTCGTGCCTACGTTTCGATCTTTATTGAGTTCATCTTCAGGGCTCCAAGCGTTTGTTTTCCGTGTAGGTGTGCCATTCTTGTCTGTCGTGTTGAGAGTGACCAGACACACAAGAATGTCACATCTACACGGAAAACAAACGCTTGGAGCCCTGAAGATGATCTCAATAAAGATCGAAACGTAGGCACGACAAAGAAAAGTGTTTTCTAAAACTTACGCCACACCAGACCGCATCTCACGACCTCCAAATAATCATCACGTAACGGACACTAAACCCCGCACACTTTTATGAAAGGTTTCAGCTAAAATGAAAAAGTCATTGTCACGAGCTGGATTCGAACCAACGACCTTCGGCCCAATACGCCGCTGCTCTAATCGCTTGAGCTAATATATACAATTTTAATACAATATGCCATAAATTTAAATAGGACGGTATTTTAACAAAATATTTTTAGTAAATGTTTTCGTAAATTGGAATATTTTTAATTTGGGCGAAACTGTATAATAATATAAACTATAAAATTCAAAAATATTTATTCTATTTGTGTGAACAAGTTTAAAAAAAATTATGATTGACATTTATGAAATGGTTTGTGAAAAATCTTACTTCATATTTATAATATTACATTTATATAATTATATATATACATGCTTCAACATGGAATTGGGATTTGTTGGTGTTATTGATTTTTTTTATAATCGTGCAATGTTGCTGTAATAAATTGTGAAAAGAAAATTAGGAGTTTCAATCTAGGTAAATTTTATGAAATAATAAAGCACCAAATTACTAATCTTTCTCTCCCTCCCTCCCTCTCACTCCCTCTCTCTCTCCCTCCCTCTCTCTCTCCCTCCCTCCCTCTTTCCTTCCCCCTCTCTCTCTCCTTCGCCCCTCTCTCTCCCTCTCTCCCTTTCTTACTCTCTCCCTTCCTCTTATTGCTGTCTAGTGTTAGGTTCTTTTTATCATCAATAAGATAATTACCATTTAAATTGTTTGTGTCACTTAAATTGTGCCTTTGTATATTTTAAAATATTTAATTATGTTTTATTTTTACGTGTTTTCGAATGATTGTTTTTTTTAACTTTGCTAAGGCCTAATTATTTGTACCTTTTGGATTTTAGTTTCTACTTCACCTCCATATCAAGTTAATTTTTCAATTCTGTTTTCTATTAATTTATTAATAAATGACTAATGATTTTTCCAGTCATTATTTATTTCTTACGAAAAGCGTTCGAGTTTCGTAATATTCTTGCTTCTATACCATTTTCTGCCTGAAATTTTGTAGGAATTTGTTAAAATATTTATGATAATTTTGATATTTCTCCGTCAGTCTAGTAGGGTGATTGACCTGGAATTTGGTTGTTACCGATCATTTTGTTCTGTCCTAGTTAGGTTAGTCTGTCAGACGCGTCTAGGCATTTCGCCTTCTCCAGTGAATAACCCATTCTCGTCCGACTCGCTAGGCAACAAGCACACACACACACACACAATAATATAATTTACCAAAAATCTAATCTATTCTTTTTTGAAATTATAAATTGTGGTTTTACGTTTTTTTACATTTTTAAATCTATCTGTTCTATTTTTTAAATAAAGTTTTGCACGTACCGTAATGTAACCCCATCATTTACATTTTTTAAACAATTTACAAAAATATATTATTATTTTACGAAATTTTTCTTTAGTATAATTCTTTTTATTATATCGGTTTAAAAAAAGAGGATTTGTAGTTGCTAATAATAGGTGTAAAATCCCGAAACTTTCAAGATTTTGTAAATAACAATAGATCAGATAAATTAAAAAAAACATGGAATGAAAATCACAATTTAAAATTTTGTTTATATCACAACACTTTTGTAAAACTTGTAAAATCCATTTTTCTCTCACGGTTTTAAACAGGTGAAAATTAAACAGCGGGCCTGGGCAAGATTTTGTCACATCCTTGTTAAATATTGGCCAAGGGAAAAACATTTTTCAACAAACCTAATACGTAAATGGGTAACCAAAAAGGTGATTCATCTATTTAAAAATCTGTTAAAAATCACAACAGGAGGATTTTTAGAATAGAAATATCTATCTTGCACGCATGTAAGCCGAACAAAATTGAAGAAAAGTGTAATTTAAGCGTTAAATAAATTCTAGAAATGATATTTTAAATTTGGAAATTTTAATTGTTAAGGATGTCTGACCTATAACGTATAGTGAGGATAACCAGATCATGACGGTCAGTGTCGAAATGAAAAATTTGTTTACTATTAACAGTGTTTAAACTAAAAGGTTCGAAATGATTTAAAAGTTTGACGTAGAAAATGTATTCAGTTATGCAAAATGAGCTGTTTTGTCACAACACAAATGCCATTTAGGCTGTCATGTAAATATACGCTCTGCAATGCTTTTCTAAATTAAAAATTACAAGTCAGTTAAGTCTGTGAATGACGATAGCTGATTATATTTTCATATTAAATAAACATGAGAAAACGTTTGTCATCTTCCGGGAAATGTTTTTACATATAATTATGCTCTGGAATAGAAATCGCCTTTTAGATATATAAAAGTGACATTTCCCGTTTCAATAAAACAACACTGTGGCATTAAACATATTTAGTTGTAGTCTATGTTCATATTGTTGATATAAAGAAAAACCGCCATCTGGTCTGAAGGTATTCCATCTCGCATTTTATGGCATTATTAATTTCCCTATATGGCGTATGAATTGGGTACGGGAGGTGTGCAAGTCCACGGGTGGAATAATCTAATCTTAGGTGCGATCTGCATCGGATTGGCATGCTTAAAAGTCTTCGCATTTACTAATCTAAGAGCCATTATACATTCATAAAAAAAGTTTTAATATTATTTTTAAAAAACTTAAGGCGATAATTTATACAGTTTGTAGTTTATACAGTTGATGTTTGTTGATCGGCCTGCAGATAATCTATGTAGGTTTCCAGTTCTTCGCAGTCTAGAGGCAGGTTAAAAAAAGATTAATACTGACTTCACCGAGTTTTCGACACCTTATGTATCATCAGGGCTTTCCAAAAAATGAAGAAAAACAATTAACACGGAAAACCATGATCAAGCAGAAATCGTGAGATGCAGTCTGGAGAGACGTAAGTTTCAGAAAAACATTTTCTTCATCGTGCCAACGTTTCGATCTTGAGATCATCTTCAGGGCCGGGGATTTATAAACATTGTTTAAACTTAACAAAAACATGTATGTAGAAAAAAGTGAATTTATACAATACAAAAAAAAAATTGTTTTAATATTCAAACAAAGTATACTACAAACATTTTGAGTGAGTAGAAATACTTTGATTGGATATAAAAATTTTTTTTTTGCATTGTATAAATTCAATTTTTTCTACATCCTACCTATATTTGTTAAATTTAAATAATATTCGTAATCTCAGGCCTCTATAAAGATTGAAACGTTGGCACGATAAAGAAAATGTTTTTTTGACCGCATCTCACGATTTCCGAATAATCGTAACAATCCGCCACACATGGAAAACTATGGCAAACGAGTTTTGGGTTTAACATTACGGAGCGCATGGCCATCATGTTAGATTTTTGACGGTGAAATAGACATCTCGCTATAACTCTATATGACTAGAGGTCCAACATTGCAGAGGTAAAACAGTACGCAAGACCGCTGAAGATGGCGAAAGCCAAAACGCCTTTGATACACATACCCAGAGAGGATGGGATAACTAAAATATAATGACCAAATTTCAGATTCATCAGCTTACAGACCTATGGAGAAATCTCTCCAGTCACAGAAAAAACGCTAATTTGGCTGATGATATAGAGGAATTCGAATAGGACTTCCCAATGTGAAATAAAAAATGCAAAAAAATACGAGTGCCATGTAAAGAATTGAAAATATGTGATTCCTACCATATACAGAAAATAGTATTGCTAATAAACAGACGTTGGTTGGAACAATTTTGAAAAGAAGGAATAATGCCTTTCAAATACATCGAAGAATTGTCAAACCGATGGTGTTGACGAAAGGAGAGTAGGATGTGGGAATTTATGTTTCCCAAGTATTGCAGCTCTTCTGGCTTATTGTACTTTTCACATTCCTTGATTCAATCTGTCGATTCGATTTTTCTTTTAAAGAGTACTAAGACATAGACCATAGTTGCTACAATTCCTTTCTCTGGTTTGTATCGCAGATTATGTGTCCATTGAGCGGTTCTTTCGCATTCGAAGATGATGTGGGCGGCTGTTTGTTCCTCATTGCATAATTTACAAATGGGATCATCAGTGGATATGTCCAGGTTGTGTAGATGTTTTCTCAGGTGCCAGTGACCAGTTAGTAATCCTATATCTTCTTTGAGTTTGGACCAGTCTTTGGTTGTTTTAGCGTAAGTTTACTGTGTCTAGCTCCTAGTGTTAATCCGCTTCTCTTTTTGTCTTTTTTTGATTCAGTCTGTGATGACGCATTCTGTGTTTCTTTTTGTTAACCCAACAATATATTCAGGTTCAGGGCGTATACTCCTCTAGCCAGATTGTCTCTTTGTAAACCAAAATTTCCTTGTATCCTAGTGCCAAAAATATTAAGTTGTGTTTCCCTAGGTTTTGAATATTTTTGATGCATTCACTCGCTAATTTCGATGTGATTTGTTTATGCTAATACTTTAATCTTATGAGAATTTTATTGTCATTACAACCACTTTTAGGATTTTCCAAAGCACAAACATTGTCAAACGTATGGATAAAAGAATCATGATTGTGAAAGAAATGCAGAAACTCAAATATTAAAAAACAAAACCACAGGAAAAAAATGGGTCTATTTGTCCAATAAATAGGCAACAAGAGATCCTAGAAAATGAACAAATTTGCCAAAGAAGATGAAATTTTTCTTGATGTGTCAGGTAAATTGTAAATATTGCAAGTATTAAAAAAGATAACAGAGACTATAAATGGACCTGGATGCATATTCATACAGATTCAGAAGCAACAAATCACACCAGTTTTATCTTTGTCGTTCAGGTGAATGAAATAGAAAATTAGAATTTAATATAAATCGAAAAAAAAAAAATCCATTTTACTTTGTAGATTGGTGAATAACATATTAAACCAAAATAAGTTTTGCGGAGTTAAATAATATACAAAACGACAAGCATGAACAAAACTTGGATTGTTTCTCTCATTTGGCTGATTTGGCATTTAAAAACCCAGATCTACCGAATATTTCGATTCTATTTCTCAAACAATCAGAAATTTAAATACCAGTGAATAACAGAATAAGAATAACAAAATGAAACGTGGTAAACAAAAACTAATTACAATTACAAATAAGCGTGAATTATTGGCTAAACTTGTACAATTCAAGGGCGCATACTAACGAAAATTTCGGCGAAAATATTTTATAAAACCTAGAAAATGACTATTTTTGTATTCGAACATTTTTCGGCTCTAGCTTTCACATCATTACGAAAGAAAAAATTCCGACAAAACAATAGCCAAGAAAGCGGGTAATTAAACACCACGATACTTATTATTTCAAAGCTTGAGGGAAACTATTGCGTAAGTACTAAATATCACAATTTTTTAAAGTTCTGTGACGGTAAAGAATTTTTTATTGTTCTTTTCCTGGCGACTTTTAAACTTTTGCGTGTAGATTTTGTTTTAGTACTTTCTCTCTACATCATTGATATTCATGATGCATCACAGGGCTGAGGTTTTGCGTCGGTTTGAACATTGCAGAACGTTGCTCGTACCCATAAAATTACCTTTTGGCAAATCGGTTGTTTTAATCTTCTTAACTTATAAAAGTTTTTACTTATTTTTACGATAGCAT
The DNA here is from genome assembly GCA_039619505.1 of Cimex hemipterus. NCBI lineage: Eukaryota > Metazoa > Arthropoda > Insecta > Hemiptera > Cimicidae > Cimex > Cimex hemipterus. The sequence goes on along the minus strand of CM077105.1, from coordinate 25,008,081 downwards.
AGTTATAGATTTTGGTAAACAAATGAGCTGTTTTACGGTTGTTAATTTATCCCTGGCCAATACCAGTTAGTCGGCATAGGTGAACTTGATCCTAGGTAAGGAAATGTTTACTAGTCTGTAGTGTTCATTTATCAAATGGAGCCCACAGAAGACCAAGTACGGTGGTAAAAGTATTGATGATTACAAGTGGCTAATGTTCGAGGAAGACTCCTGACCAGAGGAAGTGGGGATAAAACCGGATTACCTCTGACAGGGCATTAATCCTCCCAAATCCATATATGTGTCGGTGGCGAGGAGGGCGTACTCTATATGGCCTCGTCGGCAAGAGAGATGCAAATTTCTTCGGGCAATTTTTTTTTTCGACATGCCCTTTTTTAAATCTTCCGATGTCGCAATGGTCCATTCTTCAGCTTTGGCGAATTAAACCATCTTCCTTCCTTTGAACATTCCGTCACCGGCGTTTCGCTTGTGAAACACACGTCTAAGCAGGTCGGAAAAGAACCTTGGAAATTATTCTGGCAGATATTTAAAAATAAAAAATGTACACTCCTTTGTATGTCACTGTTTGGTGCCAACCTTTCTAATTTACAGTACAGCGGAGTGTCTAAGTCAATTCTAGAAAGTGTTGAAGACAGCTTTTTCGAATCTATTATGGCTTTTATTGAAAAATGCTACGTGTTATGTTTCGTTTTTGGGCTTCCTTAATTTTGAAGGTCTGTGTTTGTCCTCATTGTTTGTTTGTGGCAAGCTAGAAGGAACTGAATCAACGATCAACCTAGTACTTTGAGATAGTAGTTTGTTACATTGAAAAGTGTTATATCCTACATTACTTAGTTGGACTATTTTCGATAAAAGTGACTAGCTTTTGGCAGTAAATGATTTTTCCTGCCATCTCCTGATGGTTTGTAGGTTAGCTCTCAGTTCATAGAGTCTTGTATGCTGCTAATATAACAACGATGAAACTACATTGAACTAGTTTGGTTAGTATCGATCTAGCTGTACCTTAAGCAAACTGTTGATTGTGGGAAGCTAGAAGGAGCTGAATCAACGATCAACCTAATATTTTCAGTAATTTGTGTGTTATTTGCTACAATACCATATTAGCTGTCGTGTTTTTTATACAAGTGACTATGTTTTGGCCGTAAATGATTGTGTCATCTCCGGAGGTTTTATAAGTTTGTAGAATTTTCTATGTTAAGATAAGAATGATGATACTACATTGACGTATTGAAGTGTCGGTTAGCGATCAAAGAAAGGAGTTGAATCAACAATAAAATATTTTGAGTCAGTAGTTTGTTCAACGTCTTTTATGCCAGTGTAAGAATATTGAAACTTTCTCGAGTGTAGTTACCGTCTATTTTTAGCGGACCGTTGATTATGTTAAAGCTAAAAGTACCTTATTAAAAAACGCGTTTCTTTTAGGTTGGTTTGTTTAAATGGTCTTTGTCCATTTTATATGGTAGTTTCATGTCATATACCGTTTGTTTATGGGTTAGCTCTTCTTTGATACACTCTTCTATTTCAATATGGTTATTTTTACCTTGTGAGGCGTCTCCGGCACGTCTGAATCCCATTCTGAACTGAGGTCGTCGCTGGAAGCCTCGCCGTACTCGACGCAATGGAACGGGACGTCGAGGAGGGACTTGGAATACTGCTCATAGCCTGGGGCGGCTAGAGGCGGCGTCCTCGAAGACGGCGAGCCCCTCCTACCGCCTGTCATCGTTCACTATTCTCGCCAGGCTGCCCCCAAAAAGAAAATCAAGCTTTACTGAGCTGACCGAAACCGGAGGTTGACCTTGCTTAAAGAGGATGCCGCCAATTAGGATTCGGCCGGTTTAAATTGCCCCTAAAACCGCCTTTGTGGTGTTAATTAAGTAATTTTTTAGTCCGCTTGTCCCATTTCACCGCTTTTTTTATTGTGTGACCAAACTTGTAAGCCTTTTATTTATGCATAATTAACATGCCTACAAGAACATAACGAATTTTTTAAATCGCCATTGTCATGAAAATCACGACAATTTTTATTTAATTGATTTTGTTTATACTTTTGTTACATAGTCACTTTCAGGTTAAATTATTATTATTATTAATGAAGTAAATGTTATTTAATTTTCAAAGAAACAAAAATTTATTTATAAAAAAAACATATTTTGTATTTGTTTAAATTGTTAAATCAAGACAAATTTATTTTGATTTGTATTACATAAAAATGTAAATAGTTCATTTGCCAAACTAATAGTTATAAAAATTTTCGCCATAACCAGTAGTAGCTTGAAGGGAGTCGTAGCTTCTACTTCGTATAATCTAACTTTAACAGGTTGACAAAAGAAGATATTTTAATTTTTTTTAAATTTTATTTAGAAAATTTGAATTAGTTTGTTTATTTTTTTAAAAAAGGAATATAATTTTTTGTTGTAATTCGGATTTCGTTTTTATTTGTATTATTTCCACTGCGCAGCAAGGGTCTGCAGAATATTATTTTTATAGTATTGTCCTATTCGGCAGTGACCGAATAAAAGATACCACATGTCTTCATTACACCATAAACAAAAACGGCTGTAATAAAATCATCGAGAATAAAACGAGAAGATATCTAACACAATCTATTCTATAATTTATTTTATGTAAAATCATGTTCATTTCATTAACTTTGGAACCAATGTATCAATAAGAATGAAGCAGATTAATGTTGTAACTGTAACATTACAGTTGATCACGGCGACTGCTCCAACCAACGCATTGAAATCTCTTCACGTCCAACTTATTATACATCAACAAACTTCAATGCCATTTAAATACGCATAGAGAGTAGTAATGGTGGGCGTTATATAAAAGTATAGTAGTAATAACTATGAAAATGATTAATTTTATTATAGTTTCAAATTATTTTTGTCCAAGGTGGAATTATTTGTGTTTGATATAAAATTTTAAATTGTTAATGTTATTTATTGTACATTTAACTGAAAATTTGAATAGCTAATATAACATTTAATTAAAGTTTTTAGTTGAGATGAAAAAAGTTAATGGTACCAGCGGGATTCGAACATACGTTCTTCGGCTAGATACGCCGCTGCTCTTACCACTTTAGCTATCGTGACCTCGATCCACTCGGACATCAACTTCGGGAAAAGTTATAAGGTGAGGTTGAGATAGGTTAGAAGTTGATGTCCGAGTGGATCTAAGTCACGATCGCTCAGGTGGTAGAGCAGCGGCGTATCTAGCCGAAGAGCGTGTGTTCGAATCCCGCTCGTGCCGTTAACTTTTTTCACCTTAAAGATTTTAATTGGACATGCGGACCATGAAAGTAGTGAATTAATGAGCTAATATAACCTAAATCTGTTCATCATATCATCATGTACGAAGATATTATGATGTAATCATGTAATCCACGTCTTCAAACTTAACATTTGTCTGTTAAAAATATTTTAGGGCAATAAGAATCGATACGTTAAAGCTTGGATTAATTTTTATTTTATTTTTTTCCACTTTGTACGTCAGGATGACAACCTTTTCGACTTCTTAATTCTTTATCAGACATATTTACAACCATCATAATTTACCGTGTCATAGGTATGCCAAGATTCTATTTTAATTCGCAATAAGTCCAAAAGGCTAAATTTAACCAAACAATTGTAAGATATAATATTTAAACTAATCCAACATAAGAAAAAAATAGCGTTTTGAAATTTTATCTTGAACTGGATCTATCAAGATTAGACTACTAAAGCCATTCACTAAATCCTGCGGTATTTTGACCTTTATTTTTATACTATCAACTCGTGTGTAAAATATCTTGATAACATTTGTCGTTATTTCATGAAAACCCCTATTAAATTAAACATATAGTGAATAAATTGTTGAAGAGCGAGAACTACAATCAAACCTAGTTATACATTTTTCATATGGTCCTTCAGTTTTTAAAAATAAACGAGTAATTTTTTAAACTTTTTATTGATCTGTTAGATGTGACTTTTGCGACTCTTTCCAGTTTCTCTCCTTCAAATATACATATTTTCTATATACAGAGCTTTCCGTTCGAATAAAAGCCAGCATAACGTGTATTTCGAGGTCGAAACAATTTCACCCGGTCGTTTTATACTCTGTTTATACTTGTGGCGAACAAAACAGGATGTGTGTGCATTTTCGACATTATTGCTCTTACAAATGGTGCTGTAATGGGACGAAAAACGTATCTCATATATTATGCTTTGATGTTATGTTGTACAAAGGCATATATTAATCCCATCATGACATGTTCTGAGTGCACTGATTAACGTTAATTCTTACCATTCAACCATTCATTTACTCACTCACTCACCCTCAGGAGAGAGAAAGAGAGTGTGTTAAAGGGAGGGAGGGAGAGATAACGAGTAGGAAGAAGAAATAGCAACATGGAGACAGATATCTCAACCTTTCACTCCAATGTTATTAAATTTTCTCTCCGTGGACATTTCATTTGTCGCCGAGAATAAAATAAATTACACGACATTAGAAAACTGGCAAAAAGGAGGGAAATTCGAAATTGTAGGTTGAAATAGGAAGTTGGTGTCCAAGCGGATCGAAGTTATGATAGCTCAAGTGTAAGAGCAGCGGCGTATTTAGCCGAAGGTCGTCGGTTCGAATCCCGCTCGTGACACTAACCTTTTCATCTCAGATTGGAAGTGAAAAATTATTTGATTAATTGTTCAAAGAAAACATGAAAGGTTTTCACAGCTAAGCCTGTGGTTTGTGAACTTTATAGCTAAAGAATTAGTTTACGGTTATTTTTGATAAGAAATCAAAAATTCCCGATCGTATCTTGCTTACAAGGTTACGAACATGGATTCATAGATCAGAATAAATTTTTTTTTGTAATACTAAATCGACAAATATTAGACTCCTTTCTCTTGATAAATCATACATGTTTTTTAATTGTGGTTTTCCTAAAACCTATATATAAATTTTAATTCCAACATAAAAATATACTCCCCCCCCTAAACCAAACCTTTCGTTTTTGAAAAATGGCCAAAAAAGGAGGGAAAATGTGAAAGGTTGTGCTGAGATTGTTGAGGGTATTTAGCCAAAGGTCGTGGTTTCAAATCCAGCTCTTGACACTGACTTTTCCATTTCAACCAACACCTTACATAAAGATTATTTAATATAACAATAGTTTTTATATTTTATATCCAATTAATAAATTAACAAAAATGTACACATATATTGGTTTTATATTATATATCCGTTATACATTTTATATATTTTGTTTTTGAAATTAAACAACATTGTATAAATTTGTATTACTGAAACACAAATTAATTTATAAAATTTATAAAAATTATTTGTAAGTGTATAAAATTAAGTAGTAAATATATTTAACCAAATTATGTGACATTAAATAAAACCACATTCATTTTATCCCTCTCTTTCTTTCTTTCTCTCACTCACTCACTCTCTCTATCTCTCTCTCTCTCTTTCTCTCTCTCTCATATCTCCATGAAATACATTGGTGCGGAAGGTTTTAATTTGAAACTAACATTATTGACTTTTAAAGCCAACAAATTTCCTTCCGAAATCTTCACAGGATTTTTCGAAGCTCCGCCGAAGATACCAGAAAGGGGGAGAGGAAAGTGACATTCCAGACCTGATTATCCAGACCGTCAGATTAAATAGATTTAAAACAAATTATTCGGCTTGAAGATATGCTAATCGGAATTTTCTCAATTCGAAACGTTGCGCTTGAAAAAAAAAGGAAACACTTTTAGATTTACGATTTCCAAATTAATTATACATTATAAAAAGCTCACCCACACCTATAAATACGCAAGTAGTATAGTTTAATTTATTTTTTAACGTGAGATTGATGACGTTAGTAGCAATGGAACTAATTTTCGATAACGGATTGTAAAGTAACGGATGTTTAAATTCCCATCGCTATGATTAATCGGAATATCCGACCCGGATGGAATGTCAATGTTGACGTCTCCCTTGCCCGCATTGACGTCCACTGTCAACGAGGTCGTCCTCGGGAGATAAAACACAGTCTATTCCGACTACGGTTCGGCTTTCTCTAATCGGCGGAAAAGTCCGTAACGACTTTTCAAAAACGGAAACGGCAGGCAGTCTAATCCTACCAACGGCTTATCCTTTATTTACAAGATGGGTGTAATCCTTCAACCGGTTGTTAAAACCAGGTCTACGCCCCGGGGCCAATTCCTTCACCCTATACGCAACGATACCGTAATTTATTTTTATAGGAAAAATATTAAACACAAACCAAAAGACTAGTTAACTAAAGAAAGTTTGCCAAAGAAAAATCCCAAATCACGGAATGGAAAATGAAACAGTCCTCACATTTCTATTGTTGTTGGGTTGCTTCACATGAAATGTCCGATTTTATAGTTTCAGACATTCAGTGAGGATAGCCGTTGCCTGTGGTTACTTCCAATTGTTTATAAATTATGATTAAGCAGTTATTCATCTTCCACTTTTGTCTATAATGATGAGCTCCTCAATCCATTACACACTTTTTAGTATACCTCCAAATATGAACATGGAAGCACGCGATTTTCGTGTAATATTCGTTGATGAGTTTAAACTCGGCCATTCTGCAGCTGAGGAAGCAAGAAACATCGAAAGGCGTTTGGGGAAGCGAATGTAAAATGACGAACCATTGGCCGTTGGTTTGCCAAGTTTTCGGAAAGGAATAACGAATTGGAAAACGAAAACGGAAGACCTACTTTAATTGACAAATATGTTCAAAAGATTCATGTGGAAGCAAACCAATATCAAACAGTCAGAGGACTCGCAGAACTATTAAATGCAAGTGCAGCAACCGTGTCATGCAATTAAAGAAAATAGGAAAATTCAAAAAGCAAAAAATTCTATAGATCCATCGCTGATTGAGCGAACGCAGAATGGGTTGAGACATTTACGTTGCTGGCTAGGCAAAATCCGAGCCTTTTCTTGAAAGAATAATCACTTGCGATGAAAAATAGACAGCATAATACAATAAGCGTTGATCAGGGTAGTGATTAAACATCTACGATAGACCAGGACTCATGCCGAACACAAATTTACGCCCCAAAGAATGATGGTGGCCTTATGGCGGTACATGACTGGAATGAATCCCTGCTCCTTATGGCCTAGAGGTGAGACCATTACCATCGTACTATAAGGAAATTGACGAAATGCATAAAAAGTTAGACAAAAAACAACCTCACTCATCCATGCCTCATATGCTTCAAAATATACTAAACAAACTGAAGAACATGGCTACGTAGTTCTTCAGCCTTCAACATATCGTCCTTATTCTACACACCTGTCTCCAACAGATTTTCAGCTGTTTAAGAATTCAGACAACTTCTTCAAAGGAAATTTTTTTGAAAATGATGTTCAAGTCCAAAAAAGTATTTTCATATTTTGCTTAATTGCAGAGCTCAGAATTCTTTAGTTCGGGCATAAAAAAGTTAGCCACGCGTTGGGAAGACTGCGTAGAAAATGAAGGTAAACACTTTGGAATAAAATGATTTAGTTTTTATATGGTAATTTTTCTAAAAAAACCTTTACCTTGGAAACAAGAACATCATATCCGGTGAATATAAAATGTAAGGCAGACATGTGTAAAATTAGTTTTAGTATTGATTGTAATTCACAAATACTTTTTTCATGTAATTTTCACTGTAAAAATATAGCTAATTAAAATTATTTTTGAATTTTCCTTGTTTAGACTTTGAAGTTTTTCATATGAAAAATATTAAATAACTATGTGTGTTATTTATAAGCCGGTTGTTCAATAATTTTTTGAAATAGTGAGGAAATAGACAGGAAGGAAGTATTTTAGAAAAACAACATTTTCATATTTTTGTTGTTTTGTTTCAACCTTTAGTTGGGTCATCTTCCGGGCATAAGTGTGATACAACCTTTGTGATATCAAGTTCGTTTTCACAACGGTTTCACTCGACCCATACTTGACATTAGAATAGTACCACATTTTGTGCCCTGTAGATGACCTGAATAAAGGTAGGAACGACGGGGGGAAAAGGAAAAGAAAGATGTGTTTCTAAAATACTTCGTTCCTTACTATTTATTCACTATTTCATAAAATTATTAAATAAATATTGGAAGAGGAGAGTAAGAGTGAGTGTGAGGAGAGTGGAGAGCGGAGCGTGGAGAGAATGGAGAGAGAGAGAGAGAGAGAGAGAGAGAGAGAGAGAGAGAGAGA
>CM077105.1:24980975-24999781 GCA_039619505.1 Cimex hemipterus | reverse complement strand
AGAGAGAGAGAGAGAGAGAGAGAGAGAGAGAGAGAGAGAGAAGAATAAATCAAACTACCATACGTCTTTTGTATAACAGAAGAAGCAACAACAAGAAAATGGCAACAAAACTTAAGACTGTTTTTTATAGGTTTTCTGTACTTTTTACGTGTGATCTGCATAGTCATGATCCTGTATTTTTGTAGTTCTGTAGTGTAGTAGTCTGACAGACGCGCCTCGGACCAAACCATTGTGGATGTGGAGACAAGAATGACCAATAACTACAAAATTACAGTTGCTAGTCTTCTTCAATGGTGTGTCTGTGTGTTACACTGCCAGCCTCGTCCCTACCTGTGGCAAGTCGGACAGTTTAAGCAGACCCAACACTGAAGAAATGGCGTAAGAGGTTGTGTACATCATAATGATCGATTAGCGACCAAACTTCGTTGTATACTAGCTTTCTTTGGTAGATGAAAGATTCTATAAAACTGGTCAGCATTTTCAGTCAAGACTTTGCGCCTTTTAATATTTTTTTGAACAAACAAATAAATTTATCCAAGACATATATTAATTTTATAGTTTATTAATTGTTTTAACTGACTCAAAAGGTTCTTGTTGTCTAACTGTAGATCCAGCAGAAATGTTCGAAAATAAACATATATTACGAAAACATGTTAATTTATTAACATAAATAAACATGTTATAAAGTTTATTGATCCCGAAAGACATATGGAACAATCCGTCATTATTTTCTCATCAAAACTGTATAAATATTTTCTCAAAAATTCCTAATGCATTTTTGGGCTATTGTTATGCTATTTCTTTTAGTTCAAAGGAACATTGCCATAACAAAAATACAAAATACTCGACGGCTATTAATGTCTTTCTAAATGCATACCACCCATAGTTCATTTTGACCCATCGAGTGGAAAAGAATAGAGTTCCATCTATGATTATTCTAATAATAAAAGGGATAGAAATAGTATGAATATTTTATATTAATTTGTCATTTTTGTGTAGTGCTGTTAAGATGAAAACTTGGAGAGCGGGATTCGAACCCACCAGCTTCGGGTAATAACTGATTTTACCACTTGAGCTATCGTGACTTCGGTCCCCCGGCACACCAACTCATCATCTCAACTTACAATTTTTTCAACTTTCCCACTTTTTGCCACATATTAAAATTTTGCCACGGGTAACTGTTAGTGAAGTTTAGGTCCTTCAGAAATTATTATCATTATAATCCATGTTTTTTTATTGGTCCTATTTAACGAAAGAAATAATTTAAATTTATAATTTTTATGTATGTGTGTATAATTTTTGATTTATAATGATAATTAATGTTTAAATTTGTGTGGGTTTGAGCCCTGCTGGTGATATTCATTTTCCACCTCAATTAGATTTAACAAAACAATTATAAATCGATTTAAGTTCATCAAATTAATGAAATAAAAAATAGTTGATACGAAGGGAATGGGTGAGTCTTATCAGTTAACCTTATAATTAAATTAAATTAGTTAAAAAAAGTAAACGTTCAAATTTACCTATTTTTTTAACCTTTTTGTCTAAATAGAGCTAAGTATCTATGTTGGAAACTGGTTAAATAAAACCAAATAAAAAATAAATGGATTATATGAAAAATCTTATTCAACTCCAGATATTCCATTCAAATCTGAATCATTTGCTGTTTTAGTCTAAATTAAAAATCAGATATTCTACGTTTGATTTATTTACAAATCAACCATAGCATATTTTTTTTGCCACACCCTCAACATATTTGAATTTAAATAAAAAAAAGGAAACATGAACGTTCAAATTTACCTATTTTTAAAAAAAATTATTCAGAAATCGTGGATACGGCCTGGTGTGATGTAGGTTTGAGAAAAACATTTTCTTTATCGTGCCAACGTTTCGACATTTATTAAGATCATATTCAGCGCTCAAAGTGTTTGTTTTCCGCACTCTCAACACGACACGCAAGAATGGCACAATTTAACAGAAAACTGAAGATGATCTCAATGAAGGTCGAAACGTTGGCACGATAAAGTATATGGTTTTCTGAAACCTACATCACACCACACCGCATCTCACCATTTCTGAATAATTATCGATTAACGGTCACTAATCACCACATTTTTAAAAAAATTTTCTTAAAGCTAAGTATCTATGTTTGAAACTGATTAAATAGGACTAAATAAAATATGCAGATTTTTTATTCAAACCCAGATGATCCATTGAAATTTGAGTCATTTGCTGTTTTGGTTTGGACTGAAAATCAGATATCGTTTTATTTATTTAAAAATAGCATATTTTTGTTTTACCCTCAACTGTATTAAACATATTTGAATTTAAAGAAACAAGGAAAAATTCAACCCGAATCTAACATATATTTTGCAATTAGGTAGACTTGATTCATTTATACAAACAAGACTTCGCAGGAGGTCCTTACACGAGCTAATAATAATAAAAAACACGACCGGGATTTCACAACCCACATGTCAAACAGCGCTTGTCGCCGTGAATGGAATTTTTTTGAATACAAAATAATAGATATGAAAGGAAAGGATGAGCCTTATCAGTTGGCCTAAATTTTTTCGACAAAACAAGACGACAGTAAATTTAAATAGAATTTTTCTACTAGGTTGAACTTTTATAATCGATTTTTTTTTTTTTAATTAGGGCTTGACGCAAGTCGGCTTTAAACAGCAAAAATCAAACTAATAAGCTCGGAGCTTTTAACCGTGGTTTACAGACTAAGACCGGCCTCATACTGTTAAAAACCAATGAAAGTTTAACGATTCGAAAGTGTCAAAGGCTTATGCAACGTTACGTAAATGTACAAATATATTTGGCTCTTAATGCTTTGAGGTATTAACGAAAGAGTAGAAAAATACGCTCACCCTTGAAACCATCCATGGCGATCAGAATTATCATTACACCCAGGTTTATTTTTGTAAATTGCAAATTTATAAATCATCAAACAATCAAAAAAGGGATTTTTTTTTTCAAACGATCCTATTCATTCTTATAAATATACATTAAGGTACTTCTAAGATTACGCATTACGTTCAACTCAACATAGGCAATTAACCTTGTGGTATGAAAGGCCACTACTGACTTCGTTAGGGGACATTGCCATTTGACACGTCCATTATTGTCTTTGCTGAGCAAACAGTTCACGTGATAAGTTCAAGAGTCACTTGGTAAGCCAAAGTAGACTTCCAAAGGTAGCATGCAGTCTTAAGGTCAAAGTCAATTATTGACTCCCTTAATCGATGGTGTCATCTCATTCAATACATTACTGACTTCTTTAACGTTGTGGTGTCGTTTCTCCAGGGAATTTTGTGGTACTTCTGCTAGTGACATCTTTCCGTGACGACATCATATGATATACATTTATTGACCGAATGTATCACGTGATACGTCTATTAGTGAATAGGATGTGTGAGGTACGATATGACCAATACTATGCTGATTACATAATATAATAAAGATATTAGTGACTTCGCCAGGTATGACATCATATGATATGTCTACTAGTGACTTCCTCAGTGGATGAAATCATTCACATATTAAACGATTTGCCCACTGTCTACTTTTTTTTTAGGTGACCATATATATGATATATCTATTAGTGTTTTCTTTGAGACATGATATATGATTCGTCCACTAATGACTTTTTTTATGTTGACCATTCTTGTGATATGTCCTCTCCTGACTTCTTAAATTCTGTGAAAGTTTAAAGTTTCATGTTCAAATTCACCATTTCGTTTTTTAAATTTAACAATAGCATTATACTTGTTTTTCAACTTTGTTTTATATCTTAAGGCTCAATTAAAATGGTTGATCATGGAAAAATATACATTCTGTTAATGTATAGAACAGGTCTTGACATCCCGTATTCGGATACCATAACAATTCGCGTTTGACGATTGATTTTTGCACGTGGGTGTAACCGGATAGTTATAAAATTTTGAATTTATGATTAAACTATAATTTCCCTTGCCACTTATAACCCACAAATGTTGGGATCGAGTTTATTCAATGTGACGTTAATAGTAATCTCAGAAATTGCCCTAATTTCAAACTAGAACTCGGCTTTAATTGTAATTTAACACATAGATATGACAAATGTATAAAATTATCACGATGCCCTGAATTTCTACTGTCAACATTCTTAAGGCAATTAAATTAAAATAATGTAAGAAATAGGAGATTTCTAATAATAGTACTACACCGGTCTTTGATCGGTATCGAATATAATACGACAAGGTGAAGACTACGGAAGAGGGCATAGCTCTAGAAGATCACCTTCCTTGACCGAATTTGACTTCAAAATCCATTGCAGAGAAGGAATGTTTCTGTTCGAACTGTTCAGAGGATTCCTTAAACAAAACTGACTCCGAAGAAAACTGAAACGCAAACTACCTCTGACACCCCACACCCGTGTCAAATTTGCTGAAAACCACATTTTGAAAAATGAAAATTATTAGCGAAAAGTTATTTTGTCTGACGAAAAAAAAAATCAATTTGGACGGCCCGGATGGCATAATACGCATAATACTTTCATGATCTGACTAAAGAAGAAAAAATTTTGTCACGGCGCCAAATTGGGGTAGATTTTTGATGATTTCGGGGATGTATCGGGTGTAATAATAAATCTTTTTCTTCAAAAAACAATCAATTCGGAATTTACAAGAAATTACTGGACAAAGAAAAAACTAGTTTCAGTGATTTATGCGAAGGGGCTCCAACAATGCAGCAGGTCAACGCACCCATCCACAATGCAAAAATTGTTAAAGAATGGTTTTCACAGAACAGGATTGAAAAACCTTGAAAGGCCTTTACTTTCACCAGACTTGAACATTTTAGAAAATGTATAGCGAAAATAATCAAGGATTGTATATCAATACTGTAAGCAGTACAACTCTGTTGACGAACAACAGTCACCACCGCTTGGAATAATCTGCCTCAAGATTTTGTTCAAAATTTATACAAAACCATTCCAGAAAGATTACTGGGCATAATGAAACAGTGGTAATGCCACAAAAAATTATAACCTTGGTTTAAATTGATTTTATCCCATGCGGCTATAATTTTAGTATTGGAATAATTTTTTTTCACTTATTTACTGAAAAATTTAAAGTTTAACGAAGAAAAACATACGTGTATTAAAAACCCATTACATTTAAAAAATCTTAACAATTTGGGGTGTGTTTATAATTCTGTCCTTCGGTTGTAGATGTGAACCGTGGAGTTTGAACTTTAGGGACAATTTTATGCTGATGAGGAGATTTAAAACCAAAAGCGGACAAGTTTCATGCTTGACATATTAATGATTTGATGTACCCACATACAAAATACTGTTTAGCTCTAAATTAAATTTACATTTTTTTATATCAAATTAAATCATGACATGTCAATTTCAAACGCAACTTCGTTTAACATATATAAGCGGCGAAAAGTTGACTTCAAAACTAATACTACTTTAAAGGTAATTTAGGCTTAATTGACTTTATGAACGATTTGTGTCCGTTGTGGTTGTGTCCAGGTGTGTTGGACGGTACAAAATAACGTGACAGCCAGACTTTAATATTAACGTTTAACGGTCAGGTTGTGGTTAAATCACGATCGAGATCGTTTTTTTTTTTCCCAAGGTATTCTCATCGTCATAATATATCAACGGTCACGGACGGGCCCGCTCGTTATGAACCGAATGTAAACAGCATAAACGAATTGTAAACAAACGCAGATTGGGTTTATCGGTTGAACTAATTTTAATATCTATTAAAATTTAAGTAATGTTTATATCGTTATTAACTTAATACCATACGATTTTATTAAAAAGGAATACGTACTAACAAAGTATAACTATTAAAACCAATATACCTATTTAAAAAAGTCGATAATAATATTCATATTCAATACATAAAAGTTGAACTTTAAAAGTTGAACTTTTTAATGAATTTAATAAACAAAAGCGTACACCATAATGGAAGAAAGAAAAGTTAAATATAATAATTTTTGTGTAAAATATTGCACATTTTTGAATATTTGTACGTCACATTTTAACATAAAATAGTTAACAGTATTATTAATATCGATCTTCTATATTAATTTGACATTTTAACAAGGGAGTACTGTACCCTAATATTCCTTCAAATATTAACTGCTGATTATTGATTATTCTTAATTGGTACGTACGTACTTTTACCTGTAGCCAGCCCATCAATATTCCCACCCAGTCCAGCATTTTTGTTCCCCACGCACTAGCACAAATTCACACGGCAAATCCGCCCGATCGGAACTGTAGGCTCTAAGGCAGGATGTTTTATCGCGAAATTCCGGCACCAAATTGATTTCACGACTTCTACCAAGAAAAATATTTTCGTGATGGCTGTTTGACGTCAGAGAACTTCTAAATTAGCTGTTTGGTCGGTGCGGTAATCTAAAATACGGGTTAGGAAAACATGAGGAAATAATTAACGGCCACTTTTTCCCTTTCGAGCTCACACGAAAAGTTTCGTCAAACCATACATAAAACCATCGAAGAATCCTTCGTCATTTTAAACTTGTCGTAGTGATATACAAAAAAACAATTTTTATATTAACAATGTTTTTCACTTGATAATAATTCGATTATCAAGTAATGATCAAACCCAACGAACACCGATGCTTAACTTTCACCAGGAAGAACTTGTTTTAAATGAGGGTTCCTAATAGCAGAATTCAATCAACTATCAGAGTGCCTGGGCTTTGGTTCATTTGTAAATATGACGGGTTCGAATGCAGGGCTGCCGGATTCGAACCCGGGACCTTTACCTTACAGTGATGCGGGCAGTGTCCACGCCTAGACCGTTGAGCCCACCTACATCGCTACTAAGAAGAACTTGAAAAATGGATTAGCCCGAGAGAAACATGCAGATTTCTTTATTTACACCAAACATCTGTATTTATTTATTTAAGGTAACAATTTTTTTATTTCATAGTCATCAATAAAACAGAGCATTATAAAAATGTTATTTACACTGATAAGAAAAATATGGCCACCCTCGTTTTGTTTAATTAATTTTTTTAATCTTTAAATTTTTAAAATTAAATAAAGCATTAAACAATTTTACCAAAAATATTGCTATGGAATCCATAAAGAAAATATTTAATTCAGTATTTACTGCCTCTGGCGTCGATCATTTCTTGTATTCGACGTGGAGTCGATTTTATGAGGTTTTGAATGCAGTGCTGTGCTCATATATTCGTACTCTTCAAACAGCGCCATTCTTAATTCCTGCACATTCTCTGGCATCACGCCACATTGTACCTTCTTTGACAACTCGTCCCAAAAGTGTTCCATAGGGTTTGTGTGACCTTACATGGAAATGCCTGCCAAAATCATAATACGACTTTCCATAGCTTCTCCGGAGTTAAAATGTTGCGGGAATATCTCTTTTGTTCTTCTCTAAATCCTGACCGTGAGAAGATATCCAACAAAAACTTGACATCCGAAAACAAGATTTTAGTCCAATCTTACTCAAACTAATTGGTGATTTCTTACTTAACTTAAAAAGTGCCTTGGACAGTTTGATAGGTAGCAGCCCTTCCAGCTCCTAAAAAGCCTTCGATTTACAGTGTGAAAACTAACATTAATATTTCTAACTTGTTGAAGCCGTTTCTTTACCTCTTCAACGATAGAACGTCGATTGTCTGGGTACAATCGAAACAGTAAAACGATCAACTCTCTGAGATGTGACACGATGACGACCTGATCCATGCCTCCGTGAGTATCTTGGTAGCGATGGAAGTCCCTTGGGGCAGTTATTCAACGCTGCCTTCCAATAATCGTATGATTCTAGCCAAATTGGTTCACTTAAATCCATCACACAAAAAACTTTGATACTTAAAAATGGTACAACATAAAAAAATCACACCACCAGAATGCTAGAAAGAAGCTTTATAGAAAAACCAACCATGAAGACACGGACTATGTAAAGATTAATTTGCAAAATCCAATTATAAACAAAAGTGGGAGATTTTATCAGTTTTTTGTTTGTTTGTTTTTTTAAGTCCAATACTTAAAACCGGAACAAATATATTTAAGATAATCAATGGAAAACTAGGTATAAAATAATTAAAAATATTAAGAGGCCATTTTTTTCTTTCTTTGGCCCATGGAAAGAACTTTGTGGAAAACCATAAGTAACTTTTTGTTCATTTGAACTTTATTTCTAATTATTCAGAAATCGCGAGATGCGGTCTGGTGTGATGTAGGTTTCAGAAAAATATTTTCTTTATAGTGTCAACGTTTCGATCTTTATTGAGGTCATCTTCAGAGCCTGAGATTTACAAGCATTGTTTACATTTAACAATTGCATGTAGTATGTGGTTTTTAATTTTTAAATTGGTGAAGAATCGACTACGATTAATGTGTTTGCGATCTGGTTTCTGATCTGGTAGAGAGGAAAGACATTTAAAAAATGGCAAAAAGGAGGGGAAAATTCAAAAGGTAGGGTTGAGATGGGAAGTTGGTGTCCGAGTGGATCCAGATCACGATAGCTCAAGCGGTAACGCAGCGGCGTATCAAATCGAAGATCGTAGGTTCCAATCTTGCTCGTGCCATTGGCTTTTTTTATCATAATTATAATTAATTGTAAGATAATAATTGGTCAAGCGACCACGAAATTAGTGAATGTAGAGAAAGAAGTATAAGATTTCGGCCTTTTGTAAGACCATCATCGGAGCAGAATTCTATTTCTCTGATTAACATTATAGAATATTAAACAACCCCTACGACATCGACTACGAGGTTGAAATTAAGACAGGTTTTTACAGTTTTTTCAAGAATAGTGGTCTCCCCAAAATGCAGGTCCAGTCGATAAAGAAAATGTTATGCGTAAGAGTTAATTCTGAGACCCGAACACAATTATCCTTGAAAAAAAAAATTGAAAAACTTAATTTGAACTCAACTAAACTCATGCACTTCGAGACCTCGTAGTAGACGTCGTCGTGATTTTAGCAAAGTCTACAAAGTTCACTATTGCTTTGGCCACTTTTACTACTACTATTTTTGTAGCCAAATTGATTGGCAGCAAATACTGATTAGATTTAAAATAATTCTAAATTATTTCTAAAAATAATTCTCTAATAATTATATGATCGGTGTATTTTGTAACCCAGGTCTAAATTTAATAAATCTGCGGGTGTTTTACCATAACATTTTGATAAATACAATCATTATTGACAACTACGGTAAAGACATCTGACAAAGGAGGAAGAGAGCCACCTGAACAGAAAATTTTAACAGATAATAAAGATTATGATGGATGGGAAGATTGCTAAAAACAGATCAATACCTGACAATCATATAAAGAAACGTATAAAAGAAGTCATAAAAAGATTTTTACAAACGTATGAATTATATTAGAAGAGCATTCACGTCGATAAAGGACAGTTCTGCAGTTAAACGGCGTAGCAGCGTATTTATAAAAAGCTTTCCATTTGAATTTTAAACGTGGACTATATTCCCTAGCTCGGATAAGAGGTTCATTTGCTTAATTTAAGCCATTTTAATGGGTGGCCCGCATGAGATATTCATCCGTCATCCCCCCCTCCCGGAGGCAAATTCATTCTATAAAAAAGCGAGATATTCAAATTGGCTTGGGAAATCTTGAAGTATTTAATAAATTGTCATCTCTGTGAAGAACTGCGGCTGTATGCGTACGGTTTACAGCCGAAAGGTTTTACCGACTCGCCGTGAGATACGGCCGTTCGTTTCTTGTTTACAGATGAAATATTTCTAAGGTTCTGCCTTGTCCGGACTATAATTCTACCTTTATCTCAAAAATGTACTGACGCCCTACTGTAGCGAATGAGATCTTTCCAAAGTGCAAACCCAATAAACTATAGCAATCAAGATCCCACAAAGTTCGACTTGGGTAAAATATTGAATATTTATTAGAATGACAATGTTAAATAATCGTTTTCCAGTTAATGCTAGACTTATTCAATCTTAACGAAAATATGTAAGAAAAAAGAAACAACATTAACTAAAAGAGGGCTTAGGTGGCCGCAGTGGTTAAGGCGACGACGCTCTTATGTTAAAATAAAGCATGGCCGTTGGATTAAAACACGGCAAAAAAAAAATAAATAAATAAAACCATTAAGTAAACAAGAAATCAAATTTAAAGAATAGTATCGTCAAGAATTATAAATAGACACAATTGTTTACATGAAAAAGTGTTAAAATGTTCCAAGACTGATAAATTAAAAGACAAACAATTAAAAACTAAGGTCATCATCAAGGGCTCATTACATACGTAATAAGGACCGCTTTGTTTCGCTTGTTGTTTCATTCAACAAATAAAAATTTATTAATGTACTAATGTGTTTTTAATCTTTCGACTTTCACATTCTAAGACGTTAAAGCTTTAATATCCTCCTTCCCTTTATCACCTTCATCTTTCTTTATCTCTTATCTCATATATGTGAACAATTATTTGGAGATCGAGAGATGCTGTCTTGTGTGACGTAGGTTTACAAAAACATTTTCTTTATCGTGCCAACGTTCCGACCTTTATTGAGATCATCTTCAGAGCTCAAAATGTGTCTTTCCTGTGTAGATGTGTGTCGGGTGAGAGTGTTTGTGAATGAATATGTGAATAACGATATGGGATAAAAAAACTAATGATATAGGCTAAATGCGACAATTAGCAATATTATAGATAAGTGATTAACTTATGATAGTAGATAGTTTAAGGAAAAATTAGAGTAAATGTGTAAGAACATCAGTAGGATTGTAAGGTTTGTAAGATGTTAGTATTTTTCAGGAAGTTGAAATTCAATATATATAAATAAATGAATATCAGTGATGAATATAAAATAGTATTAACGTGTGGTGTTTATTGACCGTTAACCAATGATGTCATTCTTGTGTGTCGTAGTAAAAAATGACTAATATGGGCAATCCATTATATTTAGTGATCTAATGACCAAATTTCTGCTTACAATTAATGAATACTTTTATGTAAGATTATTTGGAGGTTGTGAGATGCGGCTTGGTGTGACGTAAGTTTTAGAAAACACTGTCTCTTGGTCGGACCTACGTTTCGATCTTTATTGAGATCATCTTCAGAGCTCAAAGTGATTGTTTTCCGTTTCCGTGTAGGTGTATTATTCTTGTCTGTCGTGTTGAGAGTGCCCGACGATAGACAAGAATGAAACATCTACACAGAAAACATACACTTTGGGCCCTGAAGATGATCTCAATAAAGATTGAAACGTTGGCTTGATAAAGAAAATGTTTTTCTAAAACCTACGTCACACCAGACCGCATCTCACGATTTCGGAATAATTAAAAAAAAGTAAATTTGAACGTTCATGTTTCCTTCTTTTTTTTTCTTTTTTAGAGTACGATGTTTTGGGGCTTTTAATTTCTCTCTTTCTCAAATTTATGTGTGACGAGTATCTCATATGTTAAATTTAGAATTGAAATTAAAAAATCAGGTGGGAGATTATTTTTGATATGAAAATTACATCGGAAGAATAACATACGAACGACGATGCCAAGGAATTTGGATCACAGATATCCATTTTTTTCGCGATTGCGTGTAGAAAAATGTTGTACAATTGGCAAAGCGTTCTTGCCAAGGAACGATGAACAGAAAAAAAAGAACTAATTGAAGTAATTTTCGTTCAAATTTTTTGCCTTATTGTTCATGTATATTCGAGTCAATTCATTTCATATTATAATTACATTTAATTTAAGAAAAAAAGCTACCAAACGGTCGGTAATGTAAGAATGAGCTTTAAAAAATAATCAGAAGGTTTCGTGAGAACAGGGTCTAGAAGTCCCGCATCGGGTTTTCTACTACTGGAGAGGCATCGAGTAGAAAGCCGGCTGTAATCAGCATCTCATTAGGACACTTGAACAATAGAGGGCTGTTCACAAATGATAGCGGTTTGGCTTGTGCCCATCTGTGTCACTGGAGACGACTGTCAGTGGAGAACGCTTTGCTTCATGTGCCATGCGTGAATAATCTTTTCCAAGACATTATTGCCCGTTGGGGGTTGTTATGTCATCAGAAAGGCAATGAGGTCCTTAAAGTGTGCATTTGGCACATGACATTATCACACCTGTAGATTCTCAACGATTTCAAGAGACCTACACTCAAAAGTGTTTAGTGTTCATCCTGTGATGTGTACTGTACAAGCCACTGCATTACACAGACTTAGTGACTTTTCCGCTTGCCTGGTCGGAAGGAGTGAGTCAACATCTATGTACCCGACCGTGTGCTGAATTCAATGAAAACCTGTCTCTTGGTGATGAAATGTATTAGCTGATTAAACGTGCTATACTATAGAGATGGGGACAACCCTACCTTCTTGAGAGAGGGGCCCCACTAGTATCGGAATTAACAGATCCGCTCCGGCCGCAGCTTTGCTTGTAGTGGAATTTCTAGCCACCCCCTAGAGGAAACTGCCTTCGGTAAAGGAAGCCCATAAGGGCACCACCGAACAACAAGCCTATGCACTCGCCAGGGGTCACATCAACGACCACCTACGATTCAATTCCCACACGATTACTGGGCTTGGAACTTGGAACACTCTTGCGCTACGTCTTAGCTCAGTTGGTTATGCACCCTCCCTGTCTTTGCAGATAGGATCTGGTAACCTACTAATGATCCGGCAATCGCCGTTTATGGCCGACTCAAAAGCCAGCACTCGCTATAAGCATTGAGGGACTGTGGGAGTAGGCGCAGTCTTCGCATCCTCGCTTTCTAGACACTTCCTTCGCCCGATCTATCATGTTCACACAGAGGGCGCGCACGGAGGGTCGCAAATCTGTAGGAATTTCCTACTATCTCAGGGAAACGATTGAGAAAAATACATGCCCGAGAACCCGAAGTTCACCTTTTCAGGCTTCACCCTGCACCTCTCGCCTCTTACACCATGTACTACTGTTTGGGCCTGTGATCCTCAATTATTGAGGTACGGTCCCTCAGGATGGATAAAACAGGTGAGAATGATCGTTTGCCCGAACCGCGCCTTCCCCACTTCAGTCGCTTCAGCACGAGGGAAAAGGAACCCTGTACGCATTCGAGGGATTTTGTAGGCTTAGTCTTCGCTTCCTAGCATGCTATACGCTTCCTCCGGCTGACCTCCCTTTGCACGCAGAGAGTAGTCACGGCGATCACATTTTCATTAACAATCTGTTATGGTTCTACTCACAGAATGTTTTTAGCCGTAATCACATGTGAATTGTAGGAGTTGAGAGACGTGTTTGTAATCTTCAGCCTAATGATGAGTATTTAATGCTCGAAATCCGGATCTGTGCTGATTAAACCATTCTTTATAAAAATCGAATCGACATACTAATCTCAGTTATTTCTAAATCAGTTTTCTAAGTCAGTTATGATATGGGGATGATTCCAAGCGCGTACCGAATTGATTATCATACGGAATGGTCTTTGACTGTACTAAGTTACATTGAGGATGTTATTCTGGAATCTGCGGTCCCATTTGTTCCATTTATTGTGGACAACTATGTGTTAATGCTCGGCCACTTGTAGCTTGAGTTGTCACCCATAATTTTTAACATACAGGGTTTACTGCAATGCATTTGTTAGCACGTTCTTCTGACATGAATCCCAAAGAACATTTCTGCCGCATGAAAAAGAGATGTGTAAGATATCATTCGCCGTCTACACCAAGGTTTTAAACATCTAGAAACTGTTCTTTTTGAAGAATGAGATTCTGTTTCACAATCACACAACACGAAATTAAATTATTTCATAATTATTTTAATTTATTATTAATATTAATTACTAATTTTAATAATGTTTTTAAATAATAATTTTTCATAATAATTTAATTATTAATTTTAATAATTATTTTATTATTATTAAATTATTTATTTAAACAGAATAAACATAAAAATGTTTTTATGTGGTACAGCATGTTTAAACAACAAAATAAATTAGTGAATTTGAAAGCGTTTATTAAAAATGTGAAATTTTCGAACTGTTAGGAGGAAAAAATTTTTAAAAAATTTAAACGTCCTTCAGAAATAATTTATGCTTTAGATTGCAATCTAACATTTAAACCGAACAACACTTTAAAATTGCACGAAAAATTATAAGCATCCGGCGGTAGTAATTATGAGTGTTTTTGGTCGTTAATTCCTCCGAGAACAACATCCGTGGGAATAGTTTGGGTTGGTCGACCGGTCCATAAAGCACGCAAATGTCCAGGACGGTTCTCAGATAAGGAGCATTCCATTAATTGCAGTCATAATGTCAATTCGGAACCCTTTCACCCGCTAAGAACAAGTCGGACGGAATTAAAATGATTTATGCTAAACAATTTAATAGGGCAGATCCGAAAGCATTTATTTCTCCCCAGCTTAGCCCCCACATGTAGATTTTTTCTGCAGTAAATTAAAAATACTTAGCATGTGTAATCGTGAATTTGCATACGTAATTGAGAGTAAATAATATAGAAACGGGCCGGGCTCTTTCTCATTTTCTATTTAATTTTTCATCGCTCTTTCGTCAGATAATGAAATCCGACTTTATCAAGAAGAACAAACGAATTTTATGACTTTGCGTCACAGGATGTGCTCGGGACGGAGGGCATTGTTCCAGGAAGGTATGAGGCCAATCCTCAATTAACTATACCACATCGACGACTATCCCTATGAAACATTCCCTCTTTTCATTATCACAGAAGAAAACCGGTCTACATAAATCATCGTTCCAGGAAATCGGAAATTTAGTGAAATTAATATTTAATAGTTTCCGTAGAATTTCAATCTGGCCATCGATTACAAAAATCTGGGTTAGTCGGTTTCTTTTCTCCTTTTAAATTCTTTGATATCAAATATATGGAGAAGCCACTAACAAGGGGAGAACCACTGACGTGGGATCGCCTATTTTAATGAAACTTTTCTAGTAAGGATGTAGTTATCGTCAAGCAGTTGTTAATTCTAGATGTAGAACAGGGATGCGATCCCACAATCAAAATTTTTATAAATTTGTTAAGCTTTCGGCCAATATAATTCTCCTTCCTCGTGGCAAATGTACGCAAAAAATTTAATTAAAGAAACCATATAGTATTTTAATATAATACATTATATTAGAATAATATATCAATTATTCACAAAAACCTTTTGGAATTTTAACAATAAAAACCTCCTCTTTTTTCGACTAAAAAATAACTATTCTGTAACCTATGATTATTTAAAAAAATGGATTTGTCCTGAGGTGGATGAAATATACACGCCGAAAGATTGGCAAACTTATAAAAATTTTGATCATTAGACAACATCCCTGATCCATACCTGGAAGAAACTATTTTCTTTGTTATAAAAGGGCGTTTTACATTTTTTGTCCGTTAAATATGATTTTCCACTATTGTAGTGATGTATTTCAAGGTTGATATAATATACATGATTGGATTTTTTTGTTAGGATCAGAAATACGTTGGATTGAATTGAAAGAGATAAAATTTACAAGTTGCAAAAAAAAATCGGTTCATTGTAAGCACCCTTTAAAGTACGTGATTTTTTGTACCAAAATCAAAATAGACATTAAACCCAATGTCAATTTTTTACTTGACCGGTGTTAGGGGTACCATTGAGAAATTGTAACACATTTGTAAATATTAACTTTGAATACGATCGTCGGAAAAACTTAATTTTTCTTCTTTTGACAACCTTGGGTTTTTATGTTGTAGATGACCTAAGGATGAAATCAACAAAACCAATAAAAAAGTTTTTATTTTATAATTATAATAGATTTGCTGAGGGGTAAATTTGTGCCATTGGTGACCTTAAAGTGTTCTAAAACCTTGTCACGTATCCGGTGGATAGGTGGAGTTGTTACAAAGTTATTAAATTTTTGTGATTTTCCAAAAAAAATCGGAGGCATTTTGCTTTTTTTAAGAGGTTATGATGGCATGATTCTTTTTTCACTTTTAAAGCCATAAAATCCAATCCTTGTTAGCAAAAGCAGAATGGTGGGAAATTAAACTTTCTAGCTGTTTTAATAACGTTGAATTTGGATGAAATCCAGAGGAGTTATACATTTTTTTAGTACAGCAGGGGATATCTGCAAGAAAAAAATTACCTGATTTACCCAAAAATTTATAATTTTTATAAATTAGATTTCGTGGTCTGATTGACCGAATGACATCTTTCAATTATCTTTATGTAAGGTATTGGTTGAGATAAAATAGTGAGCATCACGAGAGGGATTAGAACCCGCGACCCTCGGCTAAATACGCCGCAACTCTGCTTCGATCCACTTGGACACTTCCCATCTCAACTCGACCTTTCGCATTTTCCCTCCATTTTGCCATTTTTCTAAAACTCGAAAGGTTGGGTTGAGACGGGAAGTTTGTGTCCGAGTGGATTGAAGTATATTTTTATGCTGCAATTAAAATTTATATAGAGGTTTTTAACAAGTGTTTAAAACTAGTCTGAACGATGGTTTTTGACATGCTTCACATGGAGTGTTTTCATTACGATATTATTTTATTATTGAATACAACTTGACTTTTAAAGATCGTAACCATATCTGCACAGGAAAGGTAGGAAAGCCACAATGAAAGTACTTATCATATGTAAGAAGGCTCAAGAAAAAAGGAGTCTAATATTTGTTGACTTGCATCATAAAAATTTTTTTATTCTGATCGATGAGACAATGTTCGTAACCTTGTAAGATACGATCAGGAATTGTTGGTTTCTTATCAAAAATAACCATAAACTAATTATTTAGCTATAAACTTTACAACCCGGGTGCTTAGCTGTGTAAACTTACATAACATAACTTAAACAATTAATTAAATAATTTGAGGCTGTTTCAACATTTTCTGACTCCCAATCTGAGATGAAAACGTTAGTGTTACGAGCGGGATTTGAACCCACAACCTTCGGCTAAATACGCCGCTGCTCTTACATTTAAGCTATCAAGACTTCCATCAACTCGGACACCAACTTCCTACTTCAACGTAACTTTCAAATTTTCCCTCCTTTTGTTTTCAAATTCAAATTTTTCAAATGTCGTATAATCCGGATTCGATTTTCAGCGACTTGTAGTGAAGTAAGCTAAAATGTTTCATGTTTTCTTTAAACAATTATTCACATAATTTGCGGATGTTTCAACGTTTCTAGACGCCCAATATTATTATTATTATAGGATGAAATATTTTTTAATAAATGTAATAGAAAATAACCTATTGATAAAATATACACTATAATAGACATATGAAAATTGGGGAATTTACTTTTGCCTTTCTGTTTATTTTGATTTTTTTTTAAATTTCCAGACAGGAATGATAACTTTGAAAAATCTCACTTCAGATTAAAACATTTAACTCGAAATAAAAACCTGTCCAGATCAACTCAAACTCCGTTATAAATTTATCTGAGGAACAGGCTTACAAACAAAATAGATTGAGATGGAGATAGATAATGTTTTATATAGATAAAAGATTCTTGTAGAATAGAATAAATTATAATTGCAAATGTAAGCAAGCTGGGAATAAACGGAAATGTGTTCACCAGTTGTTTCAACCAAATAAATATAAAATATTAGTGTTATGCACGGCAGTCTCACAGGAAATTTTAAAAACTGAAATAATAATTGAATATACTAGTTAAATATGAAATTTTCTCGTTTTTATACAAGTAGAAAGTACAACGATCCTTAGAAGATATCACTTATGTATCAGACCTATCTGACCTACACTTATTCTTTTCTTGTATCGTTGTATTGCTGCAGTATCATACTTTATCATAGTAGTAGCACAAAAAAGTTTCAACTCGAATATTTTCAAGGTGCAACAAAAATGGTGAACATGTTTCGATCTTCAAGGAATAAAAAAAAAGAACACAAATACAGCCAAAACGCGTTTGCCCTGAGTTATACGCTCATGTCCTATCAGCAGCCTTTTCTCGTCCTATTTTGGAACCTGTATAACCCGATCGTGACTTACAATCCGTACGTCGTGACAAATTGACAATGTTTTACGATTTCCTGGCCACTGGAATTCATTGTGAAAGGAACTTGAAATTTAAAAAAGGAATTACTAACCCATGAATTTTAGGGACGGGGCAGAAGTTATAGTGCATAAAAGAACATCGCTTTCTTTTTCCTGAGCCGCGGCATGTTTATTGTAAAAGGTTGGGCCATTGTCTCTCTTGTTCTTAAATCTAACCCGTTGGAATGTCCTCAGCTTCGACTCAAGAAGATATGCTAAATTTATTTTGCAAACAAACTTCTTTTTTGAGCCAATAAGGTGTTGATTTTAAAAAAACTATCAGTCTTGCAAAACATAATCTCATGTTTTAACATTCGTCACGTGTACGAAATGAGGTAACTAAGTCAGATGTGCATTTCTTAATGATTCGCCACCGTGTGAAGAACTACGTTAAGGTCTTTCGAGGGTCAAACGAATCGGGAATAACAACTGTAAGGGGCAACGTTTATATGAATATTTATATTAAGTTCATAGTTTGTGAAACTAATCAATTCATCAGACATCCTGAGTGCGTCAATCGTTAACGAAGCTAATTTTATTATAAGGGTAATGAATAATTCAATCTGACGGCTTCTTTACGTACGACGGCTGCATGGGCAATAGCGGCGTATTTGTACTGGGAAATAGAACAAAAAGCGGGTGAAGACCAAACAGTCAAGTTGTCGTAACCAACATTCCATTCATTTACATGCATACATCACTTGGTTCGCATTCGAGTGAGAAGGAAAGAAATGAAAAGGAGAGAGAGAGAGAGAGAGAGAGAGAGAGAGAGAGAGAGAGAGAGAGAGAGAGAG
>CM077105.1:24968664-24980144 GCA_039619505.1 Cimex hemipterus | reverse complement strand
GAGAGAGAGAGAGAGAGAGAGAGAGAGAGAGAGAGAGAGAGCGTTAGCCGGTTGGTCAGCGTGATAGACAGGTCGTTAGATTTTGGGGTCGTAGGTTCGAATCCCACCAATTTTTTTCACCCTACCCTTCCTTCCAATCGCAAGTATACGATGAAACAAGTTTATACGGCAATTTAAAACAAGGCATTTTGTTCTTGTCGAACCAGGAATTATTATATTGTATATTATATTATATATATAATATATATAACAGTAATAAAATAGTTAACTTTTCTAAAACCATCAATTCAATGTATGCAAACTTCTCTAAAGTTAATGACGTATCGGTTTCTTTTTCTCATTTCCTTCACAAATATGTACGGTATCGGAAAATTCGCTGTGACAGTAAAAAAAACGAGCCTCAATTAAACTAAAAACAATCATGTCTTTATATGTACAATGGTTTATCTTCACAATCACGTGACAATCATGTCTTCTTTTTCATACAGTCCGCTACGTTCAAAACATGCTTCAGGCATTGTTAAATGGGAGTTTCTTTTATGTCGAACTTCATGACGATTCTCATATTTTTTCTGAATAAAGTGTTTGATACTATTTATTGTTAAAAGTTTTGCAGATCAGCATGGTTAGTTCGGGTATTCTTAGTGAATATCAATTGAGGGCAGGATTAGCGGCTTTATAATAAATGACAAAACACACTTTCTAAATACGTAGACGCCTAAATGTACCCAACTTTTAGCAAAGAAAACCACCAAGTTAATAACATTTCGATAAAGAAACCGCTCGAAAACCTGCTAAAATTGTAAATAACGCGAGAACAGCGTCTAATCCTCAATTTCTTCGAGTCTCAAGGATGATTTATCGTTTTGACATGTCGAGAGATCTGAGACTCATTCATTTCAAGTTGTCTCAGAAATGCATAAAAATGTCATCCTATTAAAACAACATTTTAAGCAAGAGGGAAAATGGAATAATTTTAAAACAGATAAGAAGTCACTTTCCTTCATCATCTACTGCAAGAAAATGTTTTCCGGAGAACTGCAAAAAAAGTAATAGTCGTTGTTGGGTATGACGCATAAAAATTAAGAACCTCGAGGATTGTCCACAAATATTGTCAAGAAATATTGTACTACGTGTCTAAGCAGAGTGAGCTGAATAATCAAGCATCATAGGGATTTACAAGCTTACTTCTTATTGGTGGCTAACTCGTGTTGGATGCCCCTAGACAACATTGAATCTCAGATATCGTCCAAAAAACTTATTACGGTAGGAATTTTTCCTTTAGCCGATGTATATATTAAAATAACACAAAAATTGATTAGCCATTAAATTCATAATACTTAATACATACACAATGGTTAGGGATGGTTAGCGGCTACCTTCAGACTTCATTTTAATCTTTAAAATCTTGAAACATCCTGATTATCGTCTTTACAAAACAGTAGTAGTCCTGGAAGTCGTTAGTCGTGGTGCATTGTGGTTTGAATGTTGGAATAGCATGTGATCTATCATGTGACTCATCATTTTCTATAAATAACGTGAATGAGTGGCTTTTGCAGTTTAAGGAAATTATAACAAAACTGAGGGTCAATTTCATTGAAGAACCTCGTAAGCAAGTCAGATCAACCTCGCACTTTTTATTCTATAAGGAACTTTACCAAGATGATTTTAATATGTTTAACCTATCTAAGGACAGGTCTAAAGGTTTGTCATTGGTCGAATTAAGGTGATTATTCAAAATCAGAGGGGACCTCTTTTATCTCAATGGTGCAGCTTTTCGGGCTAGAGAAAATGTAATTTGTTCATAATGCAATGACCAGGTTAAAGAAGAGCCTATCGGAGATTCGGCATGTGCATCTAAGTTTTGCTAAATTGAAAGTGACACAAGTTTTTGACTTACTGCTTAATGATGACAAAAATTTAATCAAATATGTGTAGAACGAAGAATATGGGATTTTAGGAACAAATCTGCGTGTGTGTGTTAGCACGACCGTGCGTGTGTGCACTGTTTACCAATGATACGTGAGAACGAACTGGTGGGCAGGTGTTTTTAAAGCCGCGTCGCGATTGATTCTTATGACGCGACGCGATTGATTTTTATGACGCGACGCGATTGATTCTTATGACGCGACGCGATTGACGCCTGTGATGCGACACGATTGATTCTTATGACGCGACGCGATTGACGCCTGTGACGCGACGCGATTGATTCTTATGACGCGACGCGATTGATTTTTTATGACGCAACGCCATTGACGCTTATGACTCGACTCGATTGACGGTTTTGACGCATGTGACGCGACGCGGTTGTAATGAGCTTCCAAATAAAAACGATCCTCAAATCAATAAATAAGTATTCCCTGATAATTTGCGAGTGTGTTTAAATAGCCAACATAAGACATATCCACGTACAGATGTATCTGCATGCAGTGTAGATAATCGTTACATTTTTATTCTAAATTGCTGGCCCAAATGGTTTTTATATCTATATTATTGTAAATTAAACGAAGAAAAAAATTATTAGTGTAGGAAGGAAGTTAGTTGGTCATCTCGCAAGGTGCGGTTGTTCATGTCTTGCTCGCTTTGATGATTAGATGTTTTTAGCGAAGAGAATTATGCTCTTTAGCAAATCGCATGACCTCAGTAATGTGTAATACACAGATCTCGATGAATATCTCATTCCGTTCGTTCCAAGAGGCTTCAATATAAATCCAGATCAGGTTAATAGTCTAATTACAAATGATGTTTTGGCCAAGATTGACAAATCGGAACCAATATAGATGTCTACATCCCAAGTTTTTCTTTTCCACTAAGAATTCTAATAAACCTTCAAGACTTAAAGATCAAAGTACCATGTATCCCAAAACAACAAGCATCGCCCATCCCTCCTTGGACTCTTCCATCCCCTGTACTCTTCCTGCAGCTTTCCGTCTTTAACAAAGATAATACTCCCCCAATTTTATACCGTTAAGAATTCTCCAAATTTGCGTCCCGTTACCCACTTGCCGATTTTATATATACCGACGGATCCAAATCCGATGAAGGTGTGGGATCGGCCGTCATCTCTGGGTCCCGTTCTTACAGTTTCTCACTTCCTCAAGAATTCTCTAACGCCTCTGCCGAGCTTGTCGCCATTCTTAAAGCCATCACCCGTTATATCTATCTCTAATAAAACTCTCATACTTTGTTCTGACTCACTCACAACCTTAATGTCGATCAAAAATATTTTTCTTACAATTCGAGCATCCAATATATCCTTTACAAACTAAAAGAACTCTCCACTCAAAATGTTCAAGTTTTTTTCATGTGGATCCCAAGTCACGTGGTTAAGTCAACTAGACTAAGGATCGGACACACCCGCCTTACCCACGGCTACCTACCCGAAAATAAAAATACACCAATGTGCTGCACCTGTCAAATACCAGTCACAATTAAACATATCCTACTGAACTGTCGACGTTATGCTCCTCTCCGCATATCACACCACTTCCCAAACAAAATATCCGAATTATTGAGTGATCAATCCCCATATTTAGACGCTGTATTTGATTTCCTGTCAGAGGCAGGCTTAATTAGTGAAATATAAATTGTACTTCTTGATCATGTGACTCCCCATGTGAAAGACTCAAGGCAAAAATGACCCAAAGGCCTTAAAAAAACAAAAAACAAAAAATAACATAGTCGGAGGATTATATCGTGGGTTTCGATGCAGTGACATCTAAGGCGAAAATATTGACATTTTGCGAAAGGGGATTAGACAGCTAGTGTTTAATTCGGCTAGAAGATTGAGCAAAGTTTAATCTGGTTTAACCTTCTTTCTGCTGTTTATGTTTTGACAATGAAAATGTATTTGAATTACGCCTGTAATGGGCAGTGAACCATAAAGAGAAAGTGTTTATTAGGGTGTTAATACGGTATGCGAAAATAATATCCAGGAGTGAAAGGTCAAATTCCGTCTGCCAACGTTTCAGTCATAATGGCCACAATTTAAAATGAAAAAACGATCCCCATCTGAAGTACAGGAATTTCAGACCTTTGGGTAGTAAATTAAGGGAAAAAATATCTCGCTGTTTCCATCGAGATAGCGTCTTTGAATGTAATTTAAGCGATTAATTTCAATTTTTAAACAGAATTATCCTTTAGTTCAGAAAAGAACGCAGGACGAGAAAGAAGCGAGGACTTCCGAAGAAGGAAATACCTCTAGTTTGTAAAGAGATCCTTTATTATAACCTCCCATCAATCAGGCATGAAATTCCAGCTTTAATTCGCACACCTTGCATTTTAAAGCAGCAAACATTTAAGGAAGCGAAGATTGACCAATTAGAAAGGTGTTCGTTAATCGCTGGATTTCCTTCCTCACTCCTTGCGCCTTCTTTCACCAATACCGCTGCATATAAATAAAAACACCTAAAATTTACGAAATAGTAATGAGATTACCTTTGAACATGAGAGTAGTGCAAGAATATAAATATGAAATTTTGTTCACGAATTTTTCACAATGCCTTTAAATTGCCAGTAGAAAACCTACAAACTTGCATAATCTTCAAAATAGTAGAGTTACATTTTGACCACACAAGTTATTTTATATTCTGTAAGGATAAGGGCAGTAACTCGAATATTTTTGTATAAGGCATTTTTCAGTAAATGAAACATTTTTCAATCAAAAGAAACCTTTTTAACCTTTTTTCAACCAAATGAATACGTTTTTCAAGCAAATGAAACCTTTTTTCAATCAAATGTAACTTTTTCCCAATCAAATGAAACTTATTTTCAATCAAATGAATCCATTTTTCAAGCAAAAGAAACTTTTGTTCAATCAAATGAAACCTTTTTTCAATCAAACGAATCCATTTTTCAAGCAAATTAAACCTTTTGGAAGCAAATGAAGCCTTTTTTCAAACAAATGAAACTTTTTCGATCAATTGAAACCTTTTTTAATGAAATGTAACCTTTTGTTTTCAATCAAATGAAACATTTTTCAACCAAATGAATGTCGAGAGACGTACAATCCTTCGACCTGATGATGAGCTAAAGGGCTCGAAATCCGGCTTATTGAGAAACAACGTATTGTGAGTAGGCACCTTATACATAAGCCTTACGATTCAATTATTGTAATATTCTTATTCAATCATCATAAAAATTATTGTTAGAACTATAATGTTATTTATAGTCATGTTATCATTAGGTTTTAGGTTTCATTTGCTTGGAAAATGATTCATTTGTTTGAAAAATGGATTGATTTGGTTGAAAAAAAATTAGTTGATTGAAAACACAAGATTACATTTGATTGAAAAAGGTTTCATTTGACTGAAAAAAGTTTCATTTCTTTAAAAATGGATTTGTTCGATCGAAAAAAGTTTCATTTGATTGAAAAAGTTTTCAACTGATTGAAAAAAATTTCATTTGATGGAAAAATGTTTCATTTGATGGAAAAAAGTTTCAGTTGATCGAAAAAAGTTTCATTTGATTGAAAAAGTTTCATTCGATTGAAAAAGTTTTCAATTGATTGAAAAAAAGCTTCATTTGATTGAAAAAAATTTCCATTTGATAGGAAAAAGTTTCATTTGATTGAAAAATGCTTTAAATAAGTGTGAAAGCGAAAAAAGTGATCGTAGGTTATTTTGTCATACGTTCGTAAGTCATCATCATAAATTCTTTTGTTGGAATTATTATCGTTAGGTTTTAGGTTTCATTGGTTGAAAAAAGGTTTCTTTTGATTGAAAAATGTTTCATTTACTGAAAAATGTCTTATACAAAAATATTCGAGTTACTGCCCTTATCCTTACAGAATATAAAATAACTTGTGTGGTCAAAATGTAACTCTACTATTTTGAAGATTATGCAAGTTTTTAGGTTTTCTGCTGGTAATCTCATAATTATTTCCTAAACTTCATAAATTCTTTTGTTGGAATATTGATGCGGTATGAAAATAATAGAAACTATTGCGTCACAATTGCACTAAATAATCGTCTATGATTTAAACCTTTAACCGCTAGGGGTCATTGCTAATTAAATAAACAATAAACCTTTACCGTCTTAAATTAAACACTTACCACGCGGTGTAAAGAAAGTGGTCGAAGAATGTTCTTTCGTGTTGAGCCCGCGGGCGTTTTTTCGTCTCGGGTCAAGGATTTTTTTTTGTCGAGATACGCCCTGGAATATCGAATAGAGACGGAATCTCCAGGATTAGGACTATTAATCCATAGCCGTTTTGTGTTGTCTTTATATAGCCCAATTACCCCCAAACCGAGTCCTGTTAACGCGGCTCGATTGCCCATAATGACAGAAAGCCAGTTCCATCGGAATCGACGACTGTTTTACGAACTCAAATCTCTTACGACAAAGTCTAACAAGTCCTCTTTAAGCAAAGGTCATCAATAAATACAATTTCAATACAATAAAATAAATGTTTAACAATATATACGTGAAACAAGTTGAACATATTTAAAAAAAATATTTTCAATTCAACTCGCTTCATTTTATCAATAAAAAGAATGAGATAGTTTGCTAGTATTTTCCTTATAAAAAAAAAGAAAAAAGTTTTCCCTTAAATTGTAAGTATATTAAAAATAATTCAATAGCTGATATTTTGTCTCATATAAATTTACCATTTGTCGAAATGCTTACAAAGAAGAAAGTTTGAATACCACGTTTACCTTATTTTTTTTAAACTTTACGAAGTGGCATTTAAAATCGTAATAAAACGAAAGCAAAAAAAGACCTGAAAATATTGAAAAACCTAAAAACAACTATTTAGATTATAAAATGTTTAAATGTAACCAGAGAAAATATTTAAAGCTTCAAATTTAAATTGTAAATATTAAGGGGATTTATTTAAAAATTATAACGTTTAATAATTTCATCATCTGCTAAAAAAAAGAAACATCAGAGAACAGAAACAGCAGCAATAAGCAAAAAATCCTACTGGATATTTGAAAAAGAACAGAGATCTATTTGTTTAGACTTATACAATAACAAAGGCCGTGGTGATTTCGTCATTTTTAATTTGAAAATAAATAAAAACCTTATTATGTTTCACGGTTGATCGGTTGACACAAAACCACAAGCCTGGTTTAAAAGACAATCCGTGGTCATTACGGTTGTGGCTACCGAGATGTGTTGGAGGCCACGATTTCGAACTGAGTTGCAAAAGCAACTTTAAATTGGGAATGTGTCTGTTTGTTTGTTTATGTTTTGTGTTATGGTTCACTAATTCGCATTATAGCAGAAAATATTATAATTCACAAATCAACAATACTTGAAACAAGAAAATTTTTCTAGTGGGAGGTAAATTTCAGAAAAACATTTTCTTTAACAATTAATTACGGTTTTAGTTGACATATATTAATTGGTCGAGCGGACCACAAAAATAGTGAATTATTTTCTTTAACGCGCCAACGTTTCGATCTTTATTGAGATCATCTTCAGAGCTTAAAGTGTTTGTCTTCCGTCTAGGCAAACAACATATCTACGATTGCAAAAAAACCCAAACAAAATCCTGCAACACTGGCTATCCTCCGTTTCAACACCAACATAATCCAAAAATACGACACACAGAACAAACCAAACATAAACGTAACTTTTTAGAAACGGTTTACATCAACAGGGATAACATCAATTACAAAACAGACACATGTAAACTCAGGCCAGCTAAGGCAATATCATCAATCAAATTCAATATCGGTAAAAATATATTGTTTTCTTCACACCCTACATGTATTTGTTCAATTTAAACCATTTTTATAGATCCCAGGCCTTGTAGATGATCTCAATACAGATCGAAACGCTGGCACGATAAAGAAAATGTGTAATTTATGTTTGCATTTTGTTTTAAGGTTTTTAATTGTTTGTTGTAAAACCGTATTTTCTACAATATATTATTTGAGCACTGTCTCTGTCTGTCTGTCTGTCTGTCTCTCTCTCTCTCTCTCTCTCTCTCTCTCTCTCTCTCTCTCTCTCTCTCTCTCTCCCAGAGTGTTTATGTGTCTGCGACTGCGCCTGGCATCACCAATATTGATATCAACTTGCGATTTTAACCCGTTTAAAAATTAAAATTCAATCCCAAATGATTATAATCCCCGGTTTAATCGATCGCGAGTGTTAAAGCAAGAATTAATGAAAGTTTAATTAATTGAATTTAAATAATGGAATAAATATTTATAAGAAAACAGCCGTTTAATTTACACTTTGCCTCCCTCGTCGTAGGATGTTGATCTACTCTTCGCCGGGGTGGTTGAGGGGAATGTTTCAAATCTACTACCGCGCTGAATATTCATGATCGAACTGGTGAATTGGTCCCAAATGAGCCAAACTTTAAATAGAGTTTTATTGAATTATTCATTTATTCAGTGTAGTATAAATTCATTGAGAGATAAGGCCCGAAAAGGTAAACCGTGCAATTTTTACAAATTTAACGACAGGGGCCGATTCGAGAAAAAAAAAATCCTTTAAATATTAATACAGAAATGAGCATGTGTTCATCAAAACGGGCTAAAGAAAAACCTTGTTTATTTTTAGGAAAAATGAATTACGAGAAAGGTTTGTGTCATCAATACCATAGCTTTATCTCTCTGCAGAACAATAGTCTCATTAAAAAAATTCTAAATCGTAAATTTTCAAAAACGATCTCGTCATCATTACTAATTATACAAAATTTAAAAAAAGATTGATTCAAAGCTTACTTATTGAATAATAAGTTGAACTTTTATTTAAATTCTTTTGATTTTTTTCTCCCAACTATGTATATTTTTACATACATATTCTATGTATATGTTTTATAAGCAATATAAAAAATAAAAGTATGTCTTTACATGAAGCAATAACAGCCATACTGCTATGAAACAGTAGGATGTTGAACGATATTACTTTATTTGATAACAAAGCTATCAGACAAAAATACCATTAATTTTTTTATGGACAAATAATAATTTATTTAGATAAACGTGTCTTTCAGAACATGATAATGGATTTCTATTTTAAAATCATGACGAATAATTTATAGTATACAGGGTGAATTGCTACTCGTGCTACAAACTTCTCCAGTAGATTCTTCACCCTAAAATGAACAAAAAAGTTCATATTGTCCATGGTCCGATTCTCAACCATTTCAGAGTAATTTCGCTTTTTATCGATTTTGAAAGATACCACGTCCTGGCGTCGGAAAATCGTGATATCTTTTAATCTAAACATTTCTCTGAAAATCTATAAGCACCGTTGAAATTCCCGTTAATTTTTCAATAAGAAGATGAAGGTGGCAAAATGTTTGGGCTAATTTTTTGCGTTTTATTTCAGCCAGAACTACAAAAAGAGTGTAAAATTGTGTAAATCGGAAAGTGTATAAAGTAATCCAGAGTTTCTAATTTTAGTCTCAGAAGGCAGCAAATTTGAGGAAAACTACCTGATTTAATAACGCTTCCAACGCACTCGTCATTTTCTTATTTAGTGGTTGTGAGACCAAGATATTGACGACAAAAAGAGAAAAACTGTAAAAACCACAAAAAGTTTTTTCACTTTGTTTTTCTCTCAAAATCATAATTCCATTGAAATTTTTTAATTGAATTTAATGCCCATTTAGTATGTAATGCTTAAGAAGTTGACAAACAGCTAGAAGGTCAAGGAAGAAAGACCCAATAAGTGTTTTATTTATACAATTGGAATTAGGATTAATACCTAATAAGATAATGGTGTTTACTCACAATGAATGAAAAGATTTGAATTTTGTTCATTGTCTAAAGTGTACTCGTGCAGTTAACAAAATTTGTGATAATGTCTACATTTTCGTATGAAGAGTATGCAGATATGCATCTTGTTTATGGTTTCTGCGGTTGTAGCGCGAGAGCAGCGCGTCAAGAATATGGAGTTAGGTATCCTCACCGACGTTTACCTAGTATCGGTGTTTTCATTAGGCTCCACGAATGTCTCCGTAGAACAGGTAGATTCCCCACGAATTTACGCGAATTAGGTAATCAGCAAACTGATGTTGGTTTGGAACAAACGGTGATCGATCGGGTAATGGCTCAACCAGATATCAGCACACGAGACCTCGCGAGAGCATTCGGGATCTCCCAGTTCAAGGTGTGTGAAATTTTGAAAAAGGAAAAACTATATCCCTACCACGTTCAAAAGATTCAAGTATTGCATACTGGTGACAATTATCGTAGGAAGGAATTTTGTTGCTGGCTTGTACAATCTGACACTGAGGAACATCACTTCTTTCATCGAATTTTGTGGTCAGATGAATCAAATTTCACCCGAGACGGAGTATTTAACACCCATAATCTGCACCAATACTCCCATCAAAACCCACATGCAAGTCGTCAGCAACATTCCCAAAGACGTTTTTCAATCAATGTTTGGGCGGGAGTTATTATGTATATGTTTTTTCCAATCTAAAAAGTTGAACTCTCAAACATTAGCAATCCTTGAACCACCATTTTTTCTCTTTTTGTCATCAACATCTTGGTCTCACAACCACTAAATAAGAAAATGACGGGTGCGTTGGAAGCGTTATTAAATCAGGTAGTTTTCCTCAAATTTGCTGCCTTCTGAGATTAAAATTAGAAACTCTGGATTACTTTATACACTTTCCGATTTACACAATTTTCCACTCTTTTTGTAGTTCTGGCTGAAATAAAACACAAAAAATTAGCCCAAACATTTTGCCACCGTCATCTTCTTATTGAAAAATTAACGGGAATTTCAACGGTGCTATTAGATTTTCAGAGAAATGTTTAGATTAAAAGATATCACGATTTTCCGACCCCAGGACGTGATATCTTTCAAAATCGATAAAAAGCGAAATTACTCTGAAATGGTTGAGAATCGGACCATGGACAATATGAACTTTTTTGTTCATTTTAGGGTGAAGAATCTACTGGAGAAGTTTGTAGCACGAGTAGCAATTCACCCTGTATAATTTTTCATACAATTTCAGTTTTAAATTTAGCCAATTAATATCAAGTATTCAAGCCACTAATTATGTTCGCGACAGGGGTTTTGCTTTGGTTAACGTAAGTTTGCTTTTATTTTGAATATGTACCATTTTCCCCGTTGTGAAGAACCTGTAACTATGAGGAAGATAGACATTTATGAATCTTTAAAACTCTAATTTATCATTAATGAGAGAAATAAAACAAAATAGTAGTAGCAGTATAGTAATAAACATAATAAAACAAGTAATAATAAGGCAGTAATAAAACCAAAATGGCCTCCTATGGCTCATCGATCTGGTGCATCCAAGCTCAGCAAAAACAAGCTACCCAGATATTAAGCCGCAAAGACAACCAAAACCATACACCACAAGGGCATTGATAACAACCCAACAAGTACCCTAGAAACACTGCTAATCCTAAATCTAAATAATAAATTTAGTGTTTTATTACTCAAATCCGAAACTGTTAGCCTTTAATTATACAATTTTCACCATAATAAATTTTTTTAAAGATATTTATTATCTTCAAACTGTACTATTTGCTTTTATT
>CM077105.1:24948957-24959969 GCA_039619505.1 Cimex hemipterus | reverse complement strand
TCTCTCTCTCTCTCTCTCTCTCTCTCTCTCTCTCTCTCCCTAATTTGCAGTACGGATTTGCAGTATACATGTTCAGCGAATAGTTGGCGACAGTTCACAATGTAAATTTGAATTTGAAGAACAACAAACTAGTTTTCTGTCCTGCTAACACTACGTCACTGATTCATCCATGTGAGCAAGGAATCGTTCGAACCTTTAACAAGAAAAAAACCTTATCTATCTTATTGACACAACTTTGGAATATCGGTCAACTTCATCTTCAAATTCGTTTTTGACGACTAACGACCTTGCGAAGAAAACCAACTTTCTCGAGGCTTTAAACCTGGCCTACGGCACGTGGAATAACGTTGGTGATGTGACCATTCGAAACTGCTCTCGGCACGGAGATTTCATCAAAACTGATGAAGAGCTGGAAGAGGATTGGATCCTATAGGACTATGAGGATTGGATGGATATCGACCACAATATTTAAACCTCTGAAGCATATTCTGAGGACCACGTCTGACAGTCCGTCATGAACGAAGCCAGCAGCAGCACATCGGATACTAGGAACGATGACGATGTTGATGGAGTTGAGAAGATCGATCAAGTCGAAGTTCCATCTCCACACTCAAGGTTCTAAGGGGTATTGAGGAGAGCTGTACAGTACCACGGGACCAATTTTCAAAAGCAATACGATTATAAGAAGTGTATCATAGTGCGCAGTTAGAAGTTTAGCAGCGAACTAAAAATAATTAAAATTGTCGGATAGAACAATAGACAAACTTTTAAAACTACACTCCACCGAAAGAAATCCATCAAGAATACTGCTCAAGTTTGAATAATACATAAAGATCCATGACGGGCTAAAATCGATCAGAGCCGACTAATCACGATCTGGAATTGATGGGATCGTTATCTCAGAAACATTTTTGAATAATGGCACTTGGAAAATTACAGGCCACCACTAAAAACTGTCTTACTTGTTATGCACTACGTCCGTTTAGCACCACCGGGTTCGAATTATCACAAAAAGATCATTAGAACCGATCTGGCAATAATCATAAATCTGCAATTTCAGATGTTCCAATATGTTGCAAATCTATTTGTGGACTTGATTCTCGTATTCCAACTGGAAAATATTACAATTCGCGCAGGGGTAACAGTAAAACCTAGGAGAACAAGGAACACAAGGTTCTTCTTTTAATAAATTTTAAAAGTTTAAATAAATAAAAAATTCTTGTGTAGAATTTACTTATAAACAATATTGTTAAGAATATATTCGCCTTAATTAAAGCAGCTTGATAAAAAAATCTACTAACTGCTGACAAATTGTTTAATTACTTTAATAGGCATATTTTGCCCTGAAGATTATAATTTTGTCACATCTTACGTGTATTTGTTAAATGTAAACATTGTTTATAAATCCCAGGCCTTGAAGATGATCTCAATAAAGATCAAAACGTTGGCACGATAAAGAAAATGTTTTTCTAAAACCTACATCACACCAGACCGCATCAAAGAAAATAAAATAAGTCAATTAAAAAAAAAAAAAAAAAAAAAGACTGCGATATATAATATTTAAGTTAGAAATTATCAGAATTGTTCTTTTTTTTGAATTTAAGGTTTTAGTCGAAATGAAAAAGCTAGTGCCACGATCGGGATTCGAACCCACGACCTTCGGGTCAATACACCGCTGTTCTAAACAACCATCTGACCTATAGTGACTTCGATTCACTCGGACATCAACTGCCCATCTCAACCTACAACCACTCGAAATTTCTCTCCTTTTTGCCATTTTTCAATTTGTTTCATTTCAGCCAAAATCTTAGATAAAATGATTAATTATTTGATATTAGGAATTTGGTCAATAGACCGCTAAATATAATGGAGTTAATAAGTAAGACGAAATATAATCTTCACTAAATCTCTACGTGGCCATTTCATTTATCCCTGAGAATCGAATCCTGATGACACGACATTTGAAAAATGGCAAAAAGGAGGGGAAATTCGAAAGGTGGCGTTGAAATGGGAATTTGGTGTCCGAGAGGGATCGAAGTCACGATAGCTCAAGTGGGTGGAGCGGCTGCGTATTTAGCCGACGGTCGTGGGTTCGAATCCCGCTCGCGACACTGACTTTTTTAACTCAACCAAGACCTTACATAAAAAAAATTGTAAGAATGTGTATAGATTAGTGACCGTTAATCGATATCTCAATAATTAATTGTAAGAAGGAACTTGGTCATTTGACCTCTAAAACTTACATGGATTAATATCTTATATTAATGTTGTCAAAACTTATAAAACCCTCAAAAGAATTAAAATAAAATTGATCAGTTCAGATTGGATAAAGTCCAAATATTGTCGTTTTTCTGCTGGATCAATTATTCATAACAGCTGAACCGGCATTAGGCCACTTGTTCAGTCGTCTATTATCCTGGATTTTGATGTTAATCAAACGCATGTCGGCATTACGAGTTTCAGAACCGAATATAACCAAAACATCAAAATCCAGAATAGACGACTGAGCATATGGCCCAATGTCGGTCGGTTCATCATCTGTTCACATACTCGCAGACGAAAGAAACGTTTACACCTGTCCGGAAATAAATGACGAGTATCGGATAGAATATCGCTTACATCGATAGAAATTTCTAGAAATGTATGTCATGGAATATGTGTACATTTCTCAAAATGCGAAATTTGGACTAAATATAAGACCCATGTACAGATAACTGTGTACTTGTGTACTCATTCATTCTGCACAGTCGATTTTATCTTGACACGATGAAAGCCTCGAAACGCAAAATTTGTAGTCTGTGTAATTATTCTAAAGGCGAAAATGAAGAAAACCGTTCCCTATGCGTGGGAGAGGATTTTGAGGCGTGAAAAAGTCAGTGCTTACAGCCAATCTGAGCTCCGGTTTTACGATCCGGTTCAGTTTTCGAACGTTCGAAGAACGCAACCTGCTGATTTTGAAAAGCATGCTTGTAAAATTGATCCCCTCATAAAGCAATGTATCAAATTCAGAAAAGCTTCTAGTGTAAAAGAACGACTTGCGATTTTTAGCATCTGGTATATAAAAAATGTAATTTTAATTTGGTTTTTTGTAGATTTAAACCACTTTCTGCCGCTCATGTTTACGCGACAATTATTGCAATGGCAGAAAAGTAGAAGAATATCTATTGCTATTTATTTTAATTTAAAATAAACAATGTTGGACAGCAACTTTTGAGGCAAGGGTCGAACAAGTTTAAACTTGCTTCTAACCGGTGTTTACATCCAGAAGTATCGACACAAATTGCTAGTTGAAATTTATATTTCTGATATAAATTCTTCACTGTTTACATTAGATACGATTTCTGTCTGATATAAATATCATGCCATAACTATCGGATTTAAACGTACTTTAACACCCACCATGAAATGTTAAATAGTTGGAGATATTTTACTCGTTTAGTTTTCACCGTTTTTTGTTGACTTTTTCATTTGCTTTATCCCGTATGATATCGGAAACTGTGATTTGTTGCCCGATTGAACTACAGAGTACCCAATATACCGGATTAAAATTATGAGAAAGTGACTTAACCAATAACTCACCCACTTTCATACCAGTCATGCCAGTAATACCTGCAACAAAAAAGATACAAGATGTTAAAGTTTTTTATATTCGGCAACAAAACACAATCAGGCTGTCGTGCTTTCGCAAAAGGTCCCGACTCAAAACAGCCTGCCAAATATGGTACGGCACGACACTTCGGCCAAGTTCACGATGTCGATTTTGACCGGTACCAGGCGATTATAAAATTGGAAAACTTAAAACATCAGAAAACCTTTATAATTCGTCCGTACTTTTCCTTTATCAAAAATAAATTATCAACATATTTTGCATTAGTTTTATATTACATGAAAAGTTTTAGTTAGTACATTATAGTCGTAAAATAAACATACATTCACATGATAACTTGTTCTAAGTTTGACGCACATAATCCCGAATCTTAAGCAAAAAATGTCATTTTTACCGAAATTCGAATCAATGATTGATTTTCTTAGGCAACCACTTTGATTAGATTGAATACAATCTAAAAACACAGTTAATATGCACAAAAAAAAACATTCGTTTAGTTTTAAAAATTTATTTTTGATCTTTTGTGAATTATTTTTAATGAGAATAATTTATTTACAACCTATTGCTCTAGTTCGCTATTTATCCCCTCCAAAACCTGAGTAAACACAACAACCTGATATCTTGAGTGCCAGGACACGGAGGAATTTTGGGTAACGACAAAGCAGACCGTCTGGCAAGAGGATCTGCAAGACCATACATAGGCTCTGAACTTAAACTTGGAATAACAATCCTAATAGAATCCTC
This sequence comes from Cimex hemipterus, assembly GCA_039619505.1. Classification (NCBI taxonomy): domain Eukaryota; kingdom Metazoa; phylum Arthropoda; class Insecta; order Hemiptera; family Cimicidae; genus Cimex; species Cimex hemipterus. The sequence continues at coordinate 24,955,618 of CM077105.1, read as the reverse complement.
CATCGCAGAATGGGTCCAAGAAAAACAAAAGGAGCAGTAGATAAACTCTAGCGGTGCATAGTAAACGCATGATACAACAACCATCACCAAGACTGGACAAAGCATTGCTGCACTTACTTCTTACTTAACTCGCCTCATCGGTTCCGAAAGAAAGTAACTAAGAAAACCCCAGCTGATATATGGGTGCCGGAAAACGATACAACACTTTAATAAACTTCTTTTATCAATTACGCAACACAACTGTATACAATTTTCCAGGACGAATAGGGAGGTCGTATTCTATCAAAAACACTATACTTGAGAACTTTCGCATAACCTTATCCCTCGGAAATTCGTTTACCTAAAACATGAGAAATAATACACAAATGGAAACTTATTAAGGTAAAAAATGATTTTTCCGGAAAGCAATTTGGAACAACTGAGTTGGGCCAGTGGCCAGTGGCACTCATCGCAGTATGGTAAAGGTCCTGAGTTCGAAGCCGACGTATTTACAATTTTTTTTCGAAAACACCTTCACCCGGACCTCTGCTGTTGTGAACCCCCATTTTTTAATTTTTAACATTTTTCTCTCAAAAAGTATTATAATTAGTAGTAGCTACTAAATGCCGTACCAATTTAGACTAGTAATGCAACTTTAAGGAATTATCGCATTTTCTATTTTCATTCATATTCATTTTCGTCTGAAACACCAAGTGAGTGGATTTGTGCGTGTATAAGTATTGGCTCGATAAGACAGTTTTAGCTTGACTGGTCTCACAAATTTCAATCTTTCCCTCTGATACAGATGATATATATTTAAATAATTAGCAGTGGTTACCAGGAATAACGGACATATGCACATGTTCTACGGGGTAACAGTTAGTAAATAAAAGTATCAAGTCTCTCTCGCCAATAAGTCTACTACCCATTTTCGGTTAATTTTAGAAAATCTCCTATTAACATGAATCCTTCCAATCATAAATTCTCAGAGTATAATGCACGGTTTGATTTTTGCAACTGCCATTCGACTATCCAAGAGTAACAACGAATTGTAGACATTATATCCTCTTCTCTTGAGTGGGCCAGTATTATTTTGATGCCTTTCTTGCGAACTCTTGATCGAGTTTGGCACCTGGGTATTCAATTCATGGTATCAATCGCTCCACCTAATCTCTCATACGGACCGGCTTTTTCCGAGTCAATGAAGGCAATTCCATCTCAGAAGATTTACCTGTCCAAGCTGGTGTTCTTGAGAATAGGAGGACTAGCCCCCTTCGGTAAACTTGGCTTGTACAGCTGGCATTCCATCACATCATTAAACCACGACTCTTATTTGCAGACGAAAAAGAAATCCTCTCTAGTAATGCCGATCCAGTCACTCGAAACATTCAAAATCCTCAAACTATGGCTTTTTAGTAAAAGAAAGTCATAAAATGTAACACAAACAATACACCCACATAAACTTCACTCTTTATAATAAGACTCAAGTCGAGTTAAATAACATCCCGCTCCCAACAGCAGACGAGGTGCGATACTTTTGACGGTACGTCGACTAACACATGACGTGGAACACACGACTCAGACGTCAAAATGTTTGAAGTTTATAGGGCTTGTGCACGACATCTGACCAACCTCTCATAAAAGAAAGGCTGCTTTACTACACCATAGTTGAACCGTTATGGATATATGGACTGGAAGTGTTTAGACAAATTTCCAATCTAACCGTGGATACAATAAATCCTTGATGTACCATTTTATGTATCGAACGAAACTATTCAAACACGTTTAAATATTGCATTCGTCCAAAATGAAATACGCTACCGTTAATGAGCATTTTAAAAAATCCTCCTTACCACCATAAATCAGTATCCAAAAATTCACATCCAGACAGATTTGCAGTACCCTCCTCGCCGACTGAAGAGACGAAGGTTGCGAGATGTCCTAGGAAATTATTAATTGAAAGTAGCTGTAATGTACTACAAACTAAAAATAAGGCTTTGGTGGTTTTAATGTTTTCCGAATTTTAATGAGTTTCTATAACATATGTCAGTTTTCAATTCAATGTTGTATCCATGAACCTTTACTTTCGGGGATCGTCCAAGTTCTGCCCAGATTTTACTAAAAATGAACATTACATCATTAAATGTACCCAGCTGAAAGTAATTTTTTATGTTATGTCTTTTGCATATTAATGCCCATTGCATCCCTGAACATGAGTGAAATCCACTATAAGCATTGAAAAACTAACAATGTAGTTGTAGCCATCTGAGCGATATTATAAATAATCAATAATAATATGTGAGGTGATTAGTGACCGTTAATAGATAATTATTCAGAAATCGTGAGATGCGGTCTAGTGTGATATAGGTTTTAGAAAAAAACATTTTCTCTATCGTGCCAACGTTCCGATCTTTATTGAGATCATCTTCAGGGCTCAAAGTGTCATGTGTGTAATTCTGCCATTCTTGAGTGTCGGTTAGAAATACTTCGATTGAATGTAACATATATATATATATTTGTTAAATGTAAACAATGTTTGTAAATCCCAGGCTCTGAAGATGATCCCAATAAAGATCGAAACGTTGGCAAGATAAAGAAAATGTTTTTTCTGAAATCTACATCACACCAGACCGCATCTCACGATTTCTGAATAATGAAAATAATAATTATTTGTTAAAAACAGATCACATCAACAATTTCAACCGAAAATCTGATAATTTCGCAGGTTGATTAATTTCGATTTCTTACTCCTCCACCTTTTCCAACGTTATTTCTTAAAATTACTAAAAATTTGTCTAAATTTTTTTAACCATGTAAATTGAAAATATTTCTTTAATGTTATGCATATTGTATGAATGTACATATAATATATTATATGAAAGGGAAATAATTCAAAAGAGAGGGGCTTTCAAAGGTACGGTAGAATGCAAATTTCAACCACGCTCCTAAGCATAAATCTCAGATTTTTGTCAAACGTAACCAAAGATATGTAGTACAAGCAATAAAGAAAGAGAATAAATCGTCGATTTAAAATAATATATGTTGTCGCCTTATTAGCAAAATAACGTAGAGCTTCATACGCAGGAACGACGAATGATCACCTGTTCGGTACAAAAATGTATGTAAATGCGCCTTTTCCCGCTTTGAATTTACAAACCAAATACACTGCTCCACTGGAAAGAAAAATGAAGCAAATAATTTTTTTTCTATCAAACCAATCTCTTCCAACAAATTTTAAAGCAAAATATTTTTCACGAAGATTTGGTGAAGATTACTTGATCCAAGAAGAGACTTGGAGTTTGTTGGTTATCATCATCACAAACGTTCAATGTTCTTGTTTAAATAAAAGTTTAAAAAAATAATTTAGCTTTTAACACTTCGAAGGATGTATACTATGTAAAAGAAGGCTTTGGGATTGTAACACAATTTACAGTATAACGTTTAGATCTGCAATTGTTCATCGTTGGTTCTGGTAGAGGTAAACGCCCTTATACACTTTCCAGAAAGCTATCCATTCAACCTGAAACATGCCACGAAAAGTTCAGATCGCTAAATTGTCCGGCTGTATGCCGCTTAATGACAAATCCGTGAACACGGAGAAGCTTTCAGCCAGCCCTAATGCACACGAAGGTAAGCGTTTCCCCGTCCTGATAAGAATACTTAGCTAACAAAGTATTTCGAACTAACTTTCACGATCTAGTTTCAAAATTCCGACAGCTTTCATTTACTTTCTGGGCACAGTAGGTTAAAATCGAAAATACAAAACCACATGACAATCGGTTTTAAAGTATTAAGCTATTAGGGCTTTTTTTGAACACGATGAAAAATTCAGAATACAGAAGGTTGAGAAATTTAATTAAACGCATCCTCCCGGGACGATCCCTTAGCGAAGTCGCCTATCCAGCCTTACCATAATCAAAGTAGAACTTTTTTTTACCATGCTTTGGGATGTTGCGGTACCAAGGGGTGCGAGGGCTGATCCTGCCTTTTCTACTTTGTCGCCCTGTTCCTTTCCTTAATCTGTCCTGGTACGAACATCAGAGAGAGCGGGATTTTTTTGCCGAGGAATTGAAGATTGATTTCTCGCGGTTCTATTGCATAGATCTCAGATCGGAAAATTGACAGTGTGGGGACTAAAGATCGTTGGTCAAAATTTAGGCCTTTGATCCTGCCACCTCCTCCTTGTCTCATTTTAGATTCATGGTACCATAAAAAGACCCCTGTATTAGTTTTAGGTGTTTTATTATTCCCATTTGGAAGGATCAATCAAAATTTTCTGTTAAATTTCCTTTCGTCCCACATACATATAGTCACCTCATTGTTTTAACCTTTTTTTAGATTTTATGATGGCATAGTTTCAATCATGTTGTACATCACTTAGTTCAAAGTGTTTTTTGCAATTTCGTTTCATCCTATGGATGACAAAATGATACTTCCACTGTTACTTTGATTGTTGAAATGTGGCAGGTTTCTTAATTCATTATTATGTCTTCTTTTCTAAGGTTTTTGGCCACCATACTCTAGGGCTCCATTAGACCAGAGGTCAAAGCGTGATTTGATAACTAGAAGGCTTTGGTGGGTTAACCCCATGTTTTACGACCGCATTTTTGGCCCACGCTTATAATAGCTTTCCCTTTGTGTTGTCCTGATGTTTCTTCCAGAAAGCTTTTGAGATAGTGTTGATCCTAAACACTTCGTTTTCCTGGAGATTAAAATTTTTATGTTTCTAATAAGGGGGAGCTTTTAGGTTAAGCTTTGTGAAAGATATTAGGTGGTTTTGTTTGGGATGACACCAGACCCATTGTCACACTTGCTTTCTACTATAAGTTGAGCCACTTTGCATTGGGATGAAACAATTTCATCATATTTCCCCTTTATAGTTACTACTAGGTTGAACGCTGTTCTTCAGGTCCTTTTCGGACCCTCCCATCGTTGAAGTAATACTAGTGGTATCTCGGCGAGACGGAGTTGTTTCGGTCTTCTGCCTAGTAAGGTGACCGAACCACCAGGCCTGATCCTGTGGACTAAATCGATAGAAAAGCTATCAAAGGACGAATGGTGGCCTTTGGAGGAACTAAATCGTAAAGGAAGAACGTACTAGCCCGAATAGGCCATGATAGGTTTGCACTATAATACTTGTTGGTGATAGTAATGATGGTAGGAAGCGGGGTTACAAGAACACTTACTGGATGGCTCGATCCAGCCACCCTTTCGAGCCAACCATTCTACGCAGTAAGATCGCCGAGTGAAGCATATGGCAGGCTGCTCTTGCTAGAAGGTCTGTAGTCTGGATGAAGCATGCAAGGCGATGACTAGGTCAGTGCACCGGCCTGACTCCAGTAGTGGCGGTTATGACGATGAATGATGAAATCCAACTGTCGATGGCAGTGAAATGACGACAGGAAGTTTCTCGGAGATGATGAAGGGTGGTACTTGATATAAGGATGATTAGGAGCAAGGGATGAATATGACGGGGCGAAGGAGGAATCTCAAGGTAATCAACGGAAATTAGGATATTCGCGTGGCGATGAAACTTTAATAAAGCAGGGGCCGCGGTAGCCGAGTGGTTAAGGCGTCAGATTCTCGGCTAGTAGACCCCGCGGTCGTGGGTTCGATCCCCACCGTCGCCTCTGGAATTTTTCTGACGCCTAAGGGGACCGGTGGCCGCAATTAAAAGAAATCGACACGGCACTCATCAATGGAAGGGGGGTCCGGATCTAAGCGACCCTGAACCTGGTTCCAACCCCCTTCAAAAATGAGTTTCTTCGATGGAAGAACACTGGTACAACGGGGGCTCAAGTTCAAGGCTCGGAGCCCTCCCCCAAAAAAATGGAGCCAGGGTATAGTACAATAAGCTGTACAGCTGCAGTGCTCAGTCCCTGGTATCCATCCATCCACAAGCAGGGATGAAAGGTCGATCTTATGCGGTGGTTAAATACTGTTGTGTAACACTTAGGGGAGTTAGGGCGACATGATGTGTACTCCCTTAGGGAGCTGGCGGAAAGGAGAGCCAAAAAAGGATGAAGGGGTTGTGATTGTTGGAATTTGAGAAGAGAGGGGTTGTAGATAGAGGGGTACAGTATACGTCACACTAGGGCTAAAGCTGTCCAGCTTGTAGAGAAAGGACGTTCGATTAGCTCCATTTAATTATTGAGTGTCGACAGATAGCCCTCAAAGGACCTGATTCGTAGGAGTGGGATCAGCCTCATCCGATTAGGAATAGGCCATACTAGGTTGAAACACACATTGAGATCAAAGTCGTGTATATGTCTGGCTTGTAGAGAAAGGGTGCTCGACGTGTCCCATTCAAATAAGGGGTACAATTCCTTGGCTGGAGGATGATGAAAGAGAGCTACTTGGTACAAAAAGTTTGTTACACACGGCAACGAATGAAAGTTCTTATATAGTTTCGACCCTCAATTAGATTAATTAGATCTAGTAGGTTTAGAGATAGACCGTGTCGAATACTCCAAGTTAATGTAGAGAATAGTACATAAAAGGAAATAAATGAATTTAAGAATAAATAAGAGTGTCCAGTTTAAAGACTACATGACCCGCCCGACTTCCCGCTAGAAAAAGACACGAACAAAAGCGCACAAATAACACTTACGATTATCTATCTATCTATCTATATATATATATATATATATATATATATATATATATATATATATTATATATT
>CM077105.1:24932998-24948557 GCA_039619505.1 Cimex hemipterus | reverse complement strand
CAGATATATATTATATATTATGATGCATTAAACAGAAGTACGAGCCTTGGCTTCATAAAATGAAAAATTACATCTGTCATAAAATGATTCTTAGAGGAAAAATAAACCAGTTCGTTTGTAATAAAATTATTATTGTCGTAATCAATCAAGGTACACACAACCAAGATAAAGTTTATTTTATAAGAAAACAAGTACGTGTCACTACATATTGCAACGGATGGACATTTTCCGTAGAGAACCATTATAAAAAGTAAGTTTAATATATTCAAGTCTAGTTGATTTGACTCGTTTTATTTCCTGCAATTATAAAATTCCTGTACTTGTATATACCATGTTCATTTTAAAATCCTTGAGTTAAATTAGCGTTTCTCCCCTTTACAGGAAACGATTCATTAATTAACCTATCTTCCTTTCGTGTATGTATAATATCTAATAAGGAAAACTAATTCTTTTTGAAAAAAAAAAAAAATATATATATTTGCTCAATTTTGTTTTTGGTAACTAGGGTTGGTTATACGGTACAACGAATTATTAATTTACGATTGTTTTTATATTATTAGTGTAGTTAGTAGTATTCAATAATGTTGAAGGAAGGAAACGTTAAAAAATCTTAAAACCATTAGATTATTTGTTTACAACCCAGAAGCTATGCTATCAGATTCTGAGTTTGAAATCATTTTCGAATTTTTGAAATATTTAATTCAGAAACCGCAATTTAATTGTCTTATTTACTATCGATTGATTGGAATATACACGGATGTTGTTTTTTTTCTCGCGAATGTGGATTGATGATAAAATCAGATGTTTGTGAAAATTCCTTTCACAAAATCGTTAAAGAAAGCAATGTGGAGTGAATGTTACTTAAAAATAACTGCAACATGTGAGCAAGTCATGCTTTTCATTAGGGTCATCAGCACGGACCGTTTACCGGATCCTGTCCTTTTATCCTTATAAGTTTGAAAAAATTCCGAAATCTCTATTGCCTTCGGTTCTTTGAGATTTTATGAACGCCGTAAACCTTTTTCTTGTACAAAATTAACTAGTAGTTTCCTTGTATATTGACGCTTAAAAATATAATTCATGGTTTTTGTGAAATCAGTGATTAAATCAATCCACCGTGCGCAACTTTGCCTAATTGCAATTTACCGACGCGGGATCATTCCTCATTTGTGTAATGGGTGGGAGAACCGAACATAAAACAATTGCGAGAATAAAGGTTATCATTTTCCCAATGATGATTATCCCTTGGGATTTAGCGTCTGCTCTCGTATTCTTTCAGTTCAAAGAGTTAGCGAATTTTTCAAAAATGGCAAAATGTAGAGAAATTTAGAAAGGCTGTAGGTTGAGATGGGCAGTTGTGTATGATTGGATCGAAGTCGCGTTAGTTTGAGCAGCAGCGAATTGAACGCGAATATAAAAGTTGAGATGGTTATAGCGCCGCGAAGTTCCAGCGGGGGAGTGAGAGCCACGACCACTAGGCACAGCAAGCCAATCGTCACCTGCAAAGCTCTTTTAAGGGCCTAGAAGTGGGACACGAAAAAGAAAGAAATACCTATGGTGGTTATGACCCCTTCCCCCGACCTCCTATAATATATAAATATGTATATACAAAATATGGTACCCTAACCTAACTGATGCAGCACCAACCGTTCGCGGTCAGCTCTCAAGCCAGCAACTCCCTTAACGCAACTAGAGGGACAAGGTAGAAGTAGTCTTACCACGTTATACGCTTCCTTGGTCTTGTCATCCAAATGCATGCAGAGGCTTATAAGTCGACGATGCGTGCCAGGAAGCAACGAACCAGCTTGTCCTTTAGAGAGTGCGTCTAGTTCTCAAGGCTACGCCATTACTTTGTGCCTGGAATCCGTTTTGCAACCAAGGGTTGGGAAGGATCTGCTGGAGTGTCCTAGGGACACCCGCCTTCGGGGGTCAATATTCTCTTGGCTGTTAAACAATTTTAACCTCGGACATCACAAATCAGAATGCACTTACTGCCACGTTCGCAGATGTCACCGCTATATTAAAAAGTCACCCCTTTTCTACACAAACTTCCCTTGCCCTACGAAACCAAATGCCAATAATTAAAAAAAAGTGCTATCTGTGGGAAACAAAGTTTAGCACCTCAAAGACACAAAACACCTTTACACTTCGCCTTGAGACCTGCCCAATCATACTTATACAATGAACTTGTTCCTCAATCCGACAAAGTTACCTCTTAGACGACCGAAGTGTATATGGGTCTTTTGAATGATTTGTCCAGAGCACCTGCCAAAGGGTAGGTTTCTCTATAACGGTAGTAATGTCACACTCAAGAATTGAAATCCTATCTGCTGCTTGTATATAACGTACAATACTAAAATTGAAAATGTAAATAAATATATTGGAAAAAAAATATGTCTTGGTGATGTGAGAAATTATACTGAAAATTCCTGACTCCTTCTTATATAAAATTGAATAAAATGCATTTACTGCTAAAATATTACAAACAATTACGAAATATAATTGTGCTGAACTATTGAGATATTCGAAAAATTTAATCCCATGTAAGATTATAAGAAAATATTTGCAATTTTTACAACGTACAGCAGTAGTTGCCAACACTATTATTTTTATTTATACGATATTTATCATAGTAATATAAAAAAAGCTAATTCCATTATGTCTCATCAGACGCTAAACACGCCAACTTTAAGGTAGGAATTTAATTAAATTGAACAATATAGCCGATTAGTTTTCGAGTAGAAAATACGACCCTTAAGCACGGATAACTGGTAATTAAGAAGAGAAATAACGAGACATGGATTTGCAGTATTTTTCCATACCTGTGCTTCAATTTGGACTTTTTGTTAACATTTGTTAACATTGGTAATTTTGTTTTATTTTTGGGTAATAGAATAAAAGTGGAGTTTTAGTATTTTTATGATTCACCTAAGCATTGCACCAAGGATTTTACCCTGCTTATTTTCTTGATAGAAATTAATAATGAAGTCAAATATCTGGGCACCACACTAGACAAAACATTAACATTTAAGAAACACACGAGCCCTATCATCGCAAAGGCGACACGATGTGCAAATGAATAGCAGGAAGAAGCTGGGGACGCCAGAAACCCTGTTATGGATGTACGCCATGTCTTTACTAACATAAGGAGCCGTAGCCTGGGCCGATAAAGCAGAACAAATAACCAAAAGGAAATAACTCATAAAAATACAGAGACTTGCATGCATCTGCATACCAGAAGCAATGGGAACGGGTCCTACAATTAGCATGGAAAAGATATTAGGATTAATTCCCCTACATAATATGGTATAAAGGACAGCACAGAAAACCATAATCAACTTCATTAGAGAGAAACCTCCAACAGGAATAAAATTGAAATCGAGAGACAGAAACAAACTAAGGAAAGACCATCATCACTCATGGCTCCAACAGACGACATGAACAGGATGTTCGAATTCAACAAAAAATTCCGAATACATCTGGGTACCAAACAAGTATGGGAAAGAAAGGGACACGATTCCTTTAAAAATGGTACCATCCTCTGGTACACAGAGAACACAAGAAGGTACGGGGGCAGGTATTTGGACCCGGAACCAAAAACTCAGAACCCATGAAAAAACACACCAGTATCTTCCAAGCTGGGATTCACACAATTGAAAGATATATCCAATTCAATCTAAGTAAAGGGTACAAAAACAAGAATATAGACAGCTATCATGTCAGATAATCAAGCAGCCATCAAAGCACTAAGCTCAGTATCATTAGTTCAAGGATGGTGCTGAACTGCAAAAACAAATTAAACACATTAGGTATACAGAAAGTCAGCCTCTGCAGGGTCCCAGGATAACCCCCCCCCCAGCAGGAGGCAACGAGAAAGCGGACACCCTTGCAAGAAAAGAGACTGCCGCACCGCTGATTGGGCCCGAACCCTTCTGTAGCATAGGAACCCACACTATCATAGGACATAGACAATCCAAGAATCTTCTAACCAATTTTGGCAAGAAAGAAATCACAGACTGTGTCAAAGGAAGCAAGAATAGACTGCGAATCCTCACAGGACACTACAGATTAACAGGACACCCAAAGAGGATTGGAACAATACTAGATGGCACATGCAGATTCTGCAAGGAGGCAGAAGAGAAACCAACACATTTACTAACAAACTGCGGATCAACATTAGCCCGCAGAAGGAAATGCCTTGGGTTGTAAAATGTGACCTTAGAAGAGCTTCAACCACTCAAACCAGGCCTATTAAACAAATTTCTTGTTGAAATAGGACCCACCGATGTGTTTTAGGCAGAGAACGGGGGATACAATAACTCCTAAAGGGCGCAGCGCAGTATACCAAACCCTGAAAAATTACATCTGATCTACATCTACATCCCTGATGTCATGAGGAAGATAGATGGTGAACATCTAATACGAAATATTGTGATTTGTTCCAAGACAAGAAGCCTGTCGATAGTTGGCTTATTTTGAAAAGAAAGATTATATGTTGAAAAATATATACTTCAACAGTATCAAATTGTCCAAACATATTTTAAATTTGTCATATAAACTTTGGGCTTTTCCCTCTACAGTTCGATTACTGGAAGTAAAAGCTTTTTGGGTTACAAAAGAATGAAAACATCGTTTGAACAAGCATAATTGGAGGGATTGGAAGGAATAAAGGCCTCGCCTTGTCATGCTGCTTATAATCCTGACGACATGCCATGAGACTATCGTATTTTTCAGTCAATGCAACATTATTCCGACATTTAAGGCAAATATTCAATTAATTTGCGACAAAAATGTTGAAACAAGACAAAATACTGTACACTGTTTGCACAAGCATAAGTTGCAATAGGGAAGTAGCCAGTGTTGCGCTTTGCCCAGCTTTTAACCCTGACGTCGCGTCACACGGTTATGTTCTTTGCCTATAGAACACGGTAAAATATATTAAAATATGCAAGATAATATGTTAAACAGAACTACTGCTTTCGGATTTAAATTCCTTTTGGGTATGAATGTCCAAAAATTATCTAATTGATGAAGGTATCAGCTATAAACTTTAATTTGCCTTTGCGTGAAAAATATTGCAATTTTAACAAAATTCATGATTCCTTCTTGTACTTTTTGAATTTTCCCTTTTGTGACACTTCATTTGCCTTTTCTACAGTCCAGTGATTTTGGAAAATTATCCCTAATCATTGACCAATTCCAATGGAGACTTCGCCCAAGGATGTTCACGCAATGCGGTTCCTGTTCGATAAACTGCTTCCTAGAAACGAGAGGGAAAATCCTGCCAATCAGTATGCCCCATTCTAGAAAAATAATGCAACTATTAGAGAATAATGGACTGTTGTAGAAAGGAAAATAGAATTTTTCATACTCAAGTCGAGGTTATAAGTTTCATTTGTGGGATGCAAAATTCGCATACTGCCTTTAAATCTTTATTCATTTGTGGTTAATTAACGATTATAAAACATTTGAAATATTAGAATAAATTTAGGTTTTGGGGTTGTTTAAAAAAAGGCGTGACGAAGAAAAAAGAAAATTATCAACAAAAATTGAACATAGATTATAAGATTATTTGGAAATCGTGAGATTCGGTCTGGTGTGATGTAGGTTTAAAAAATCGCTTTCTTTATCGTACCAACGTTTCGGTCTTTATTGAGATCATCTTCAGAGCCTTCTGAAACCTACATGTTTTTATAAAGCGATCCAAATATATTTTTTAATTATTACTTGGAGATCGTTAGATGTGGTCTGGTGTGGCGTAGATTTAGACAAACATTTCCTTTATCGTGCCAACGTTTCGATCTTTATTGAGATCATCTTCAGGGCCTGGGATTTATAGACATTGTTTAAATTATACGATAACGTGTGAGATGTGAAAATGAATGTATACAAAAAAATGTCCACAATAGAGAAAGTTTAGGTTTTAGCAAAGTATTTGTACTAAGTCAAAGTGTGTGTTTTCTGTATAGATGTCATCGTTGTGTGTTTTGTTGAGAGTTAGTTGTTAGTGATATATCAATGTTTTTTGTATGTACGTTTGTTCGATTTTGAATGAATTGGAAAGGAAGAAGGGTTAGAATTTTTTCTACGAGGCTTCATTTAGGTGAAAGGGACCGACAATAAATAAAAGGGTAATGATTGTTGTTGGATTATTAGGAAACGAAGAGATAAGTCTTTTTTAAAAAGATAGTTCCTACTCACAGTACTTTTTGTCAATGATCCGGGTTTCGAGCCTGCAGATCGTCATTAGATCGAGAATTGCATGACTATAACCCATCACTGTTTTGACTAGCAAATTAATAGAAAATACAAAGATTGAAAAACATACTCATTCCACCATTTATCTTTTCTAGAAGACATAAATTGCTTAATATTTTTGGATTGCATTTTGAAATAGAAATTGGGTTGGTGTTCAAAATACGTAGTAGTGAGTAGCCAGTGCTGTAAGATATTGTGTACATGGTTGTATAAATTCATTTTCATATATTACTTGCATTTGCATAATATCCGGCCCTGAAGATGATCTCAATAAACGTCGAAACGTTCGCATAAAGAAAGTGCTTTTCTCGACCTACATCACACCAGGCGGTATCTCATGATCTTTAAATAATCATTAATTAATTTTTAATCTAATATTCAGAGACTTATGAAGTGGCCACGGGGAGCTGTTGGTGAAGTTATACTTCGTTTTAATTACTAAATCCATTATATTTACCGGTCTATTGACCAAATCTTCTTTCATTTAATTAATCGTTTTATGTCGAGAATCGAATCCTGATTACAAGCCATTTGAAAAATGACAAAAAGGAGGGAAATTCGAAATTTGCAGGTTGAGACGGGGTATTGGCGTCCGAATGGAACGAAGTCAAGGATAGCACAAATGGTGTAGCCGTAGGACGTGGGTTCAAATGTTGCACGTAGCACTAGCTTTTTCATTTCGACCAAAACCTGGCATAAAAAGGTTTAATTAATTGAAAGAAGTAATTCGGTCAATAAACCACTAAGTATAATGGATTTTTGTGTGGTAATTAGTGACCGTTATTCGATATTTACTTAGAAATCGTGAGATGCGGTCTCGTGTGATGTAGGTTTCAGAAAAAACATTTTCTTTATCGTGCAACGTTTCGATCTTTATTGAGATCACCTTCAGGGATATTCAGGGCTCAAAGTGTTTGTCTTCTGTGTAATTGTGCCTGTCTTGCGTGGTGTGCCAAGAATGACACAATTACATAGAAGACAAACACTTTAAGCCTGAAGAAGATCTAAATAAAGTTCGAAACGTTGGCACGATAAAGAAAATGTTTTTCTGAAACCTATATCACACCAGACCGCACCTCACCATTTCAAACAAATAATGGATTTTATAGTCATTAATTACAAAACATAGATTACAAGGCAAAATTACTTATTCTTAAAGTTCTTCTAAAACTAATCACTATTCTAATAGAAACAATAAACCTTGATATAAATCAGTATATTTTAATTACACGCTTGACTGAGCGAAAAATGCTGATTCAAAACAAAATCAAATTCCGGCTTTCGAGGGCTTCTCTCCAACCTCTCTTAACTTGATCCCGGATCGGACGAGCTTCGTCACTGCACTTCAGGTCATCCAGATACTCCAGCGGATGACTGCTGTCACGATTCAATCAAAAGTCTTGACACGGCGTCCTTAAATAACGGCTTTTAATTTTCAACTTCCTGCCTTCATCGAGCGGCAAATGAAAATGACGGAGTCTTAATAGACGCCAATTAAACGGGATGGATTCAAACGGCCTCGTAATTGTAGGGGGAAACTTGGAATGTTTTTTATTTTTTTATTTGCAGCATTCACGAATTGTCATTTCTGTATGATTGGCGGATAGAGATAAAATATCAAATAATAAATGAAACATTCAGATGTTTTTCTTTTTCTTTTTGCCTACCATTTACCTTGTACCAGTGATGGAGATGCATTCTTACGGATGTTATTCATCAAATGCTGAAACTAGTCTGGTAGTAACATAACTCAAGAAAACCTCATCAGACCTGACAATCAATGATCTTGCTTGAAAAAGATCCAACAATAAGATGTTTCCAGAGGTCGTCATAAAATTCTAAGTCATAACATAACATTTTAAAACTTTCTGCTTTAATATAGAGAATTAGTTTTAATAACATGTTTATCTGAACGATTAATTACATAAATTAGGAGGATGTTATGAGGAGAATAATTTGTATTTTGGTCATTATTACACTGGATTTTGTCACTCCCAGGAGCTCTAACCGCAGGGGTTTTTAATTACCACTAATTATATGAATGTCAGTTTTGTAACTTGAATATAATTAGTAATTCAAACTCGGTGATATCTATTCAGATGAGATCGGACAAGCTGAAACCTGAACAAGACTTGAAAAAGTGGAACGAAAAGTCTCGGCAGGGATCGTTAGGACGCCTGTTCTCGTAAGTCACTTTATACCCGGTCATTATGTTTTTAAACCTTAAAAGTAAACAGATTGGGTAATATATAACTTATAATCTGCAAAACACATTTTATTTTTGGGCGTGGGAGACTTTTCACTAATTGAGTATGGTCAATAAATGGAAAAATCAAATGTTATTCGCTTAAAAGGACATTTAAATCCTTTTCTACCGTAAACAAAAACATTTAAACTATATCCGTTATATTTCGTGGTCTGATTGGCCAGATAACTCCTTTCAATTTATTAATCTTTATGTAGGGTATTGGTTGAGATAAAAATTCAGTGTCACGAGTGGGATTCGAACCCGGGACCTTCGGCTAAATACGCCGCTCCTCTAGCCACTAGAGCTATCGTGACTTGGATCCACTTGGACACCATCGGCGTTGATTGAAATGAAAACGTTACCGTCACGAGCGGGATTCGATCCCACGACCTTTGGCTAATTCTACCGCTTGAGCTATAGTGTCTTCGATTCACTCGGACACTTCTTCCCATCTGAAACGACAACCTCTCGAATTTTCCCAAATTTTCAAATGTGTTGTAAACAGGATTCGGTTCTCGGCAAGAAATGAAATGGACGCGGAGAGCTTCAGTGAAGATATACTTACTTTTAAAGTAGAAGATATACTTACTTATTAAATCCATTATATTACGTGGTCCGATTGATCAAATAACTTATTTTCATTAATTAATCCTTATGTAAGGTATTGGTCGAAATGTAATCAAGAGAATGAAGTGGTAGAGCAACATCGTACTTAGCCGAAGGTCCAGGGTTGGATCCCGTTCGTGACGCAAACTTTTTCATTTCAACCAATACCTTACATAAAGATTAATTAATTGAAATTTAAACTATATTTTATCAATTACTTTATTATTACTTAAAATTTAATTGTTTTTAACAGAAAAATCATGGAAAATTTAATATAAAATAATAATATCAACCCACTACAATTTAAATAAAGAAGAGTTAGAGCTCTTCTTTATGCTAATTTTATTTTATCGAAGAGATGGCCAAAACAAATCTTATTTATCAAGCTATATAAAAGCTTTTCTATGAATTACAATTACAAATCACGTAAAACCTACTTTATCGAAATAAAATTAAGATTAATTGTGAAGAAACGTGTGGAAATCAGGCTTAATGAATGAATAACCTTTTTTATCAACAAATAACCCAATTAAAAATTACTTTGTGTAAAAGCATGTCAATTATCATTTTGCCAACTAACGCTCTACATAAAGCAACATTGAAGGCGTTTTCACGGCGATCATCACTGTAAGGTAAAGGTCTGAGGTTCGAATGCAAGCCCGCAGGATTCGCACCAAGCACCATGAGGTGCATATAACCTCATAGTTGAAATACACTAGTAAAAATTGATATTTTTTAGGTTTTAGTAGTGGGCGTCGGTGGCCGTTCATGGACGGAGCTCATGACTCTAAGTTAAAGGTCACGGGTTCGAATCCAGCAAGCAACATACTTACCAATGGGCTTCTTTTTTTTTTTTTTCAAAAACACCGACAACCGGGGTTTGATATCACCTCTGTAGTTGCGAATCCTCGAATTATTACAGTATTGTCATTAGCCAACTTTTCTTGGGATGACAGTAATAGGGGTGGGTTTGGTTTTTGAACACTTGTTCTTTTAGAGCAAGTATGAAAGAAAAGAAAAAACACGAGAATATTATTTGATCAAAGAAAAATTTTAAAAATCTCTTGTCTTCAAGAGTTTGAACGGAAGAAGCGAAAAGTAATGAATAACTTACTTTATCGAAACATTTCAATTAAAACATCCTTTATTGGTTAAAAGGTGATATCAAACATCGTTTTATCGATGAACACGAATGCAAATGACTTTATAAAACGAAATACTAATGAAAGCAATGAATAACATGTAAAACTTAAATTTATGTAAAAACTTTTCTAGCGATTAAAAACACATTGAAAAGCGAACTGTCCCAGCGTACAATCCGGTTTTATTGACGCAAAACCTACATAATTGACCAATCCAACTGAAACTTATGGCCACAAAATAATTTACCGATACCTGATTTACATAAGCTCAGATTTGCATACGCACATGCGAACGTGTACTGAGTTCAACCTATCACTTCTCGCGGTCCGCAGGCAATTTCAACTTATGAAATTTACGATCATTTACCCGGCAGGGCTTGTTAATCAGGTATCTGTGGTGTGTTGGGAAGTGTGGGATCAGTCTTATCCGCCCAGATTACAAGGTTGGGCTCGAGGTGCTATCAACAGCTAGATCATTTCGACCCCAAACGCAATTAATTCCTAGATCCAAACCGTTCACATTCTAATTTACATACCATTGACTCAGGGCGGTGGAGTATTCCATATTCCGCTATCACATTCACACTAAATATTCTCGCTAATAATTACATTCACTCAAAACGGACACAAAACTATCAGTACCATAAAGAATAAAACAACCCTGTTTCTTCTGAGAATCGTAACATGGGGCCCAAATAATCGCTGTCCTGGTCAGGCTCAATTATCATATCGGGTGGCATTCCTACGCGCTCTCTATGGAGCAAATGAATGGCCGTTCAATTAAGAGGACCACATCGAGTAATCTTTCCTTGGATACATACGCGAGCTTTGATTTAAACTGTCAACCTCTCATGGTCTATTCTTAATCGCGTGAGGATCATCCTACTCGTACGAGTGTGATCCTCCGAGGTCTAATCTATCGTCAGTGCCCTTTTTCCCGTCGTATCACATTAGCGTCTCCATCATGTGAACACCATGAGATACGCCCGTTAGTGATTCCGTTAAGGAAAAATAATTGAAAGTGAAAATGATGTTTGTATGTGAATAGAACTATATTAATTCAACTGTTTAATACATCTATCAAGTTTCGTGATCCGATTGACCAAATAATTTCCGGATAATTAATCTTTAATTAAGGTTTTGGTTGAGATAAAAAAGTCAGTGTCACGAGTGGGATTCGAACCCACTACCTTTGGTTAAATACGCCGCTACTCAACCACATGAGCTATCGTGACTTCGATCCACTCGGACACCAACTCCTCGTGGCACTAACTTTTTCATTTCAACCAAAACCTTACATAAAAAATGATTAATTAATTGATATAAGTAATTTGGGCAATATGGATAAATTGCATTACTGAACAATTAGAATCTGATAGAAATGAGAAATGATGGAGTGAGTGTGGTGTTCAATACTTCTAAAAGGATAATTCCTACTCACAGTAAGTCTTGATTTCGAGCCTTTTAGATCATCATCAGCAGGTTGAAGGATCTCGACGTGCATTGCCAAAGTAAAACCGCTGATACCTCCGCCAACGCGACGTTCCAATTAACAGCTGATTTTTTGATGACGCTCAATTTGAACGTGCGAAACGCGGAAATTATAGCACAAATAAATATTAGAATAAAAATAATAACAATTAAAATAATTAGTTTAATTATTTGGATGTTTGATATTATTTATGTATATAATTAAAATTAACTCGTAGGAATTATCCTTTTAAAAAGTATTTGAACCTGATGTTTTTATATCCAAGTCGAGTAATTGATCCAGGTTTCTTGTAATTTTTTAATTACTAATAAAAAGAAAAACTAACTCTATTAAAGAGCAATTAACTTTAGATGGACTTTATAGGTTAATAAATTATTGAAATTGTCTATTTACAGAAAAGAAATATATTGGCGGAAATATTCTAATACATATTAGAAACAAACGGGCCATTTAACTTAACCACGTATTCTCAGAATAAAACCAGTTTTATTGATGTGAAACTCATTTTATAGACGATCAATTCAAGTAAAACTCGTTTATTCTTTACAGAATCTTTTAAAATATTTTTGTGGACAAAACGATAAGTTAAAATGTACAATTTATTAAACGCCTTGGATTTATTAAAGCAATTGGACACATTTTACAGCCTTCATTGAACAACGAATAAATCGTGTAAATTCTACTTGACTGCGAATGTGAAAAATTAATTTACAAAAATTCTTGCTTAACCGACTTCATTGACTTGTGCTTTTTAACGACGAGAAACTTAAGTACAAAAACTTGTAAAACACGGTTTATTAAATAAAATTTTATAAAGCACCTTAATTATATTTAAAAACATTCAAAAATCCAAAAAGTTGATGAAACGTCAATTCAAAAAATATAATTTTACACGAAAAATCTTGCGTGAAACCTACTAATTCCGCAAAAGGACTGAATATCTTTTTTAAAATTAAAATTGCACTTTTATCAAAACTTGTTTTTAAACGAAATTTCACAGATATAGATACATGAGAAAAAGATACGGAAATCATTTAGGGCATCTGTTCCAGACCTTCGTCGGTTGAGGAAGGAAACGTTCGCATTGACAAGGCTGCGGATAGGCCATACGAGATAAAACGAGGGTATTTAGTTATCTTAAAAAAGACAATGCCGATGCGCGTTTAACAAAGATAAGTTGTACACATTGTATTTGGATGTAAACAATTGCAACTAGGAAAAAGTTTAAAGACGTATGTAACGTGCAACCTTGCGCACTGCAAAGGGCACGTTTGGATATTTACATGCCAGGGTTATCAATGTTTTTCGAGATGTATATTTAGCTCTTTTGCGCTTTAGTTCTGAGGTCAGGAAATTGCTTTTGGTCCCAGAACATAAAAGATTTAAACCTATATACTCATTTGGCTTTATTAGAAATAGTCAAGGTGGGGTGAGTATGTCAATTCAACAATTAAAAAACGATCATACAAAAAGTATTAATTGGCATTATTTTCTATATTATTTTTGTTAATAATCAGGCAGACTGATAACTTACTACTCATCATAGCGCATACATTAATAACTTGTTATCATTCGTGTAAAAACATTTTTTTCTTACAAGCATGGTTCGAAGTCGCGAGATTTCGCCCGGGCAGATGATTTGGTCAATGATATAGAGTCCGTTAAAGTCCTAGATGGAACAATCCACGATTCAAAGCGGATTAGGGTGACCGGAAGTCTCGATCCATGAAGAAGTAGTGGCCAATCGTCTTATTACTCCTACCGCCATTCCACGGCTTCCTCGATAGGTAGTTAACTCCAAACTGTGGAGAATGGGAATGGAACTTATGGGTGAGCTCTAAAACGGGAATCAGAAGGCATCGTGAGAATAGCCTATTCTATGACCCGCATTAGATCCTCGTCTACTGTAGAGGCATCCGCAAATCAGCATCTCTCTTGGGCACATGGACAATTGGGACTGTTCTCTTAACAGATGGGTGCCGGTTTGGTTTATGGCAGACTCTGTATGTACCAGACGTAAAAAACGCTTTGCTTCATGTGCCACAATCACAGCCGTTTTTTCAAAGACAGCCAATTATGGTATGGGATAACATCAACGTCCCCCCTGTGATTCTCATACAGAATGAATCTTTGACTGTACCAAGGTGCCTTAAAAAAGTTCTTCTGGAAACTGTGGTCCTATTCGCTTCATTTATTCGGGCCGACATTATGTTAACCCATGATATCCATAGTTCTCTTGCTATCTAGATAGCTAGGTATCTAGCTCTAGTTGTCATTGCTTGGAGAATGTAGATGTTACCACGACGAATTGGCCAGAACGTTCTCAGAACATGAATCCTACAGAATACTTATGAAAAGAGATAAAGAGACTGATTAGACGTCGTTCGCCTCCTCGAGAAAGTGTAAAACAGATACAAACCGCTTTTGTTGAAGAATGGGATTCTGTTTCACAAGAAGAAATCGATCACTCATTTCTTGATGCCTTCGAGAAATAAAACACGCTCTCCGTGGGTTCAGAAAAGGTAATTTGAGTTATAAAGAGTTTGGTCAATAAGGCGAGAAAGAAGGTCCTTTAAACCACAATATTTTTCTGTGACAGGGCTTTGTTTAATTTTTAACTATCAACAACATTTTTCATTGTTTTAACGTTCATATCAATGATTTCAATTATTAAACTTCAAGAAACGTGGAACTTTTGTATGTAGATGTAAAAATATACATAAATAAAATTATATTACAAGAAAAATACGATTTGTCTTCGAGCATACATTGATTATTGCAAATGTCAACAATTTTAATGTGCAATACTTAAGAAAGCTTTGTGCTATTTGTTCTTACGGGTTTAGGACAAGTTACATCGCGATCATCATGCTAATATCATTGTGAAGGAAAAAATTTTGAAAAACTATTTGGCATAACGGACAGAATTTTCGCCGGTAGTAATTTTGAAAAAAAACAACAAAAAAACCTTCGCTTGCCCAATCGTTAACTGAATTTTCATCGAACTGCTGCTGAGACTCTGAGAGGTCTAGGGGGAAAAATTTGAAAACTCGCCCAAATAGAAATCCTTCCGACGACTACCGGCGAATCGTTGAAAACTGGGCGAATCCGACGCTCGGGCCACGTGAGGTATGCGGGAACTAGTATTGTCATCACGATTATTTCTCCAGACTCGGCAGAATCAGGAGCTCAGGCGTTGAACAGAGCTCTTGTCCCACATTTGCATTTATTTCTCTTCCCTCCCCACCAGAGTCGTAGGAATTTTGTTTTTGAATGGGAAATTTCTCAGGCCAAAAACCATTGACAATTCTTCATTATATTCTGATAAAATAGTTGATTACATTCCTTCAAAAAAATGATTCTTATTTATACTACTCATTTTTCTTATTTACACTAGTCATATGCTTCTTATTTATGATATTCATAGTTGTTTATTTTTAGTAGTCATATGCTTCCTATTTATGATAGTGATATGCTTCTTATTTATACCACTCATATGCTTCTTTTTGAATTAGTCAAATGCTTCATATTTATGCTAGTAATAGCTTCTTATTTATACTAATCATATGCTTCTTTTTCAATTAGTTACATGCTCCTTATTTATGCTAGTTATAGCTCCTTATTTATGGTATTCATAGCTTTTTATTTTTAGTAGTCATATGCTTCTTATTTATACTAATTATATACTTCTTTTTCAATCAGCGAAATGCTTCTTATTTATGCTAGTAATAGCTTCTTATTTATACTAATCATTTGCTTCTTTTCGATTAGTCACATGCTTCTTATTTATGCTAATCATACCTTTTTATTTTC